>CM031236.1:203650699-204178320 GCA_018340775.1 Taxus wallichiana var. yunnanensis
CTATAGTGAGAGATCTACCATAGTCTGTCATTTTTGGAGCCGCTTTAAGGCAGTATGTTATGAGATATTATCGAGATGGTTCAGAGGAAGGGTTTTGAGATTTTTGGGGGCATTTGGGGAGGATAATCAAAGGGCTTCCAGATCAGACTTATGACAGCCATTTGGGCGGGCTTAAGCATCACTTTGAAGGCGCCTCCATTAGTTTCCAACCCCTTTCCAAGCGAGGCGACTTGCAACTTTATTTGGAGGGTTTTCCAGTTGGTCCCCTTCAAATTGAAGGTTGAAATGTCATTTCCTATACTGTTAATGTTATTTCCAAAGACCCTTAATTTTTGCTCTTGTATTTGAAGAGTTACGAACCTCTGAAGTTTTCCAGTTGTTTAGGGCACGTTGTGCTTTTTCTGGCAGCATTTTAATTTGTGTAAAATTCCAAAAACTGTTTTATTATGTCCATAATATTAGCAAGCCCTCTTTAAATTTTAAAGTAATTTGAGTGGATATTTTGGGAGATTTTAATTTTCTTTAGTCCGCTGTCCTTATTGTAAAAATCTGCAAAAATCAGTATTTTATTTGGCTACAAATTTTCAATATTTTGGCATGTGGAGCAAATCATTCCAAGTTTTTCCTTTTGGGAAGACATTGTAAAGGTTCTAAAACGTCGCACCTATAGTCCGCATGCTTCCTATGGTTGATGTTGACATCCCTTGTATTGGTAGAGTTTATGAGGGTATGGACTGTTTTAAATAAGCCATCCAAAAGGCTTTAAAATAATGTTGAAGCAGAATACAATGAAATATGGGATATTTGTGATGGAAGATGGAGGATGATGCATACCCATTTGCATGCAGCAACATGTTATTTGGAGCCAACATTGTTTCATATAGAAAGAGAAAGTGATCATGAAGTCATGAGTGGTGTTTATGCAACGATTGAAAAGCTAGTTCCGATAGAGATATTGCAAAGAAAACAAGAGAGTAGCTCAGGGCATATAGGTGAGGAGATGGGTTATTTGCAACCCAATCAACTAATAGAGAGAACATGAATGGAGATGAATGATGGAGATTCTATGGAGCAAACACTCCTAAAATACAACATTTTGCAATTTAAGTCTCGAGTCAAGAGGTAAGTGCATCAATTTGTGAGAGGAATTGGAGCAGCTTTAATCATGTTCAATCAAAGAAAACGAATAGATTGTTATCGGAAGGTTGGGGATCTTATTTATGTGCATAACAATTTGTGACTGACCATGAGAAAAGTGACAAAGATGCACATGCTTCGAAGAAGCTTCAACATTTTCTAGAAGACGCTTCTGATGAAGATGATCTTGATTTTGTTAGTGACGAGCTTGAGGATGACACTGATGATGTTGGTAATAATATTGTTGATGCTAGTGATGACGACATTGAGCCAAGCACTCTTGATGATCCCAATGTTTTAAAAATCGGAACTGGACTTGGAACTAGACCGACGGCCGGTTCAAACTTTATAAACCGGTTTACTAAAAAATACATAAAATTTTATAGTTTTAATGAAAACAATATATTTGAAAGGTTAAAAACCATGATTCCAACGATCACACACAAAATATGCAAAGTTTGCTCTTATATATATGTAAGAAAGGTGTTTATAGCAAAATGGCATGAACTCCAAGTCTAATACACAATACATATATCATACATGAGATTCCAAAACAAAATACATAAACAATAAGGCTCAAAATGGCCTCCATAGTCTAAGGTTCTAAATGCTCAATGAGAGAGGTGTGAAGTGAATAGACGGGGGTGTATTTATAACACCAAATTAGGGTTTAGAACAAATAAAAATTGAAAATGTATAAAAAAACATTTTTTAATTAAAATCACCGTATATGGCTGTGCAGGGTCAAACTAGCTTGTTTGGGTCGAAACCGGACAGGTTTGATTGGTTTAGCCTCAAACCGGTCAAACGGTCCCGTTTATAGCTGGTCCATGCAAAAATAGTAAACCGGTCGAGCCGCCAGTTCGGTTCGGTTCGACCGGTTTTAAAACCTGGATGATCCAAAGCTTTTGATGTAACAAGTTGATGAGCCTTAGCCCGTAGGAAAATTCAAGAATCTGAACTATCACTTTTTCAAAGCATTTTCAATATTGTTCAAAATGTTTTTCAATCAATTTATGACAGCTAGTTGTTGGAAAGCTATTTTGACATGTTTACTTATATGAAATGTGAAACTATAAGTGTATTTCTATTGGCCAAATTTAATCACGAATTTTATCTCTATTTTTTTAGCAATGAATTTCATATGAATTTTATACTCCACGAATTCAAATGTGGTGACTAAGCCCTGTGGTGCTTGAAAGAGGCGTTAAAGCACGTGAGAGGAGAGTGATACATGGTACTTAGGTAGTATGTGAAAAAATTCGTCCTATCAATGACACCTGCTTAGAGGAGATCCTTGCACATGGGCGTAACCTCCCTATATACTCAGAATTTCCAACTTTTATGATTTACGTCTAACAATAATGGAGAGAAATGAAATGAAAAAATGATCCTTATTTCTCCTTGCCAATTTATAAGGACAAAGCGACAAATGCTGTTGTTGCAACATGTTAGGTGTTGGATGCAGTAGTTCGAGCATGACTACATTACTTGTAAACATAAACTAGAGGCAATGCTAATACTGAAAGTTGCTATTCGGTTCATAATGTTTTTTGATTTTTTGGAAAAATGTTTTTAAAAAAATTAAATAGCCAGTGCTAATACTGAAAGTTGCTATTTGGTTCATAATGTTTTTGAATTTTTGCAAAAATGTTTTTTTTTTTTTGAAATTAAATAAGTCAATGAATATAGAACCAAAATGAATTACTCCTATTTCTTGCTTTAAAAAAACTGTTCTTTTTTTTTTTTTTCAAAAAATCCTAAAAAGAATATAGTTTCAAACTTATAAATTAATTTACAGCTGTAGCTTTAGATTGTACGGCTGTACGGCTGCGCAAAAATAAAAAAGTGAGCGAGATTGGGGCACTGCGAATTTGTAGTAGATGGAGCGCCATATGGTCTGTGTGGAAAACCAGAATACCAATGTTAGAGCAGCTGTGCCACTCCGATTTGAATGCTGTGTAAAAGACATGTCTGCATTTGAAGATGACAGGTCTGCACTTGAAGATGATTGTAAATCTCTAGCACTTTAACTCCAATGCGTATTCAAACGTTTCAATATTGTCAGGAAAGGTAGCCAACTATAGCAGCACTTACCAGGAGTCAGGACAAATACCAACATATATGTCAGATTTGGGCAGCGCCGTACGCAATTCCAATGCACGATCAGGCCTGCAATTAAAAAAAATGCACATTTCCAACACTTATATTATTCACTGCCAATAATTTGGCTCTCAGGTGAGGCGTACTCAATCCCAGCATGACAGCTTCATCGAAAATATACTGCTGTAGCAGGGACAGAGGCCATACGTCCGGCAAAATTATTTTTAAAACTTTGTAATGAGTCTGGACTAAGTTGTACAGCTGTTGTATGGCTGGGCAAAATATTGGAAATGGAATTTACAGCTGGTTGAGGAGAATGGAGTAGAAAAAAAGATTGAATGAGCCCTGGCTCTGATACCAATGCGAGGCCAGAAGTGGACTGCAGAAATTTAGAAAAGGAATTTGGTGCAAACCAAAATTGTATTGATTCAACTTAACAATGAAATGAAAGTACAAATACATAACCAACAATGTGACTGTTCAGTTCATCTTCAAGATGACTGTTTAGGTTCCTCGCGAGGATAAACAAATAGTACACCTAGGATTATGTACAATAATATTACATCATGACTCGATATTTTTTTCTGGAGACGAGGAATTCCAAAGGGGTTTTGGTTAGAAAATAGGATTGATCTTATTAGGGGGTCTGTCTCCTTCTAAACCAAAAGTCACGATCAACAATCTCCTTGCATATAAGAGAACCTACACAACATCTAGAACCATAATTCTATTTTTACGTCATCCAACTATATTGTGTCTCTTGATGACCATAGACCTTTGAAATGAAAAATAAGACCCATGTTGGGGAGGTTTCTGATTCAATTTGGAGATGTTTGTCTATATGGTCAAAAGGGGAACATGATTTTATCTAGACATGCAAGTTCAACACGTTCATGTCGGTCTAGGAGGGGAGCCATCTTCACCGCCCATAGAATGCATATGTATATTAAAATAAAGCTTCCTCCATGTTTCTATTGGTGTTTTAAACTCTTCAACTATTGAGAGAGGCTACTATAAATAAAAAAATTCAAAGATCTTGGTTTGGCCCCTTGGTGTGGCTTTACATTTACAAGCAAAATTCTGAGCTCGAATCCTTCTGGCGGCATGTTCTTTCTAGGCAAGGTTATGACTTCCTCTTGGTAAATCAGAAAGTGATTTTACAAGTGAAGACCCCGATTTGTCCATGCCAAGTGTAAGAAGTGCCTTACCGAAGACCTGAGTCTGATCTTTTGTTGTGATTTTAAATTTACAGGTAAAATGACTCAAGTTATACTGCACTAGAAGAATTTCTGTGAGCTGCAAGGCCGTCTATTGGGGAATCCCCACCGTGTCGGCTTGGAGAAAATCTCATAGCATTCCTTCTTCCCAAAGATATTGACGAAGCTGAAAGAACAGAGTTAGCGACAGGGATCATCGAAGATGCCATTGATTGCTGTCATCCTTCACCATAACAAAAATAGGGAAAAACCCTGCTAAAGTAAATGGTTGATAGCTACTGCTGCAAAAACAACACCCTCCCTTTTACTAGCAGGTAGATAGCTTGAAACAGTAGGCATACAGAACCTTCCAAAGACAAAAGCTGTTGAGCGCAAATACATTATTTGAAAGAAGCTAATATTTAATAAAAAAAGCCTCTCAAGCTTGGGGAAGCTCTGAATCTCTACATCAGAAATGCCGTCTCAGCATAAGCATCGTGAGAAGCAGATTTCATCCTCTCTGCATGCCGGCTACGTGTTTTTGACACAATCATGGTTTAGTAAAAGAGGGCTTGTTTAAATTAAAATTAGGGTGACTCTATTTACACACCAACAATTAAATTTCTGTATACTAAAAATTAATTAAATATAAGAGACAGGACTGGGCCTAGAAGATTCAAATTTAGTGTGAAATATTCCATCTTTACATCAGCCTTCAAGTTATTAAAGGTTGTAGTTATTTAAAACTTTCATTGATGTAATCATCAGATTTTGTGGCCTTTTCTTCCAAATTTGTTATGATCTTAACTTTTACATTTTTTATTGAATTTAACTTGAACCTGGCGACTTAGGTATTGTCTGATGGACAAAACAAGTATTTTAGAAATTTCTATATTTTAGGGACCAAGTTTTCTTAATGTTAAATTGTTTCTTTTATATTTGCAATGTTCACAGGTTTTTCTATAAGGCAGACCAATGTTTTTCACCTTAATCTCTTGTTACCAGAACACGTCAAAATGCATAAAATTTATGGACACATCGAAAGTATTAATTGAAGCTATAAAAACTGATATTTTTGTATCTAGATGAAAGTATATTTTAACTTTCATTTCTTTGTGAATTTTTTTCTATTTGATAAAATTATATGATGGTTATGAACTTTATTTTTGTAATATCTATATAATGCCAACATTATACATATACAGATATAATGTTTTCCCCACCTTCCTCTGATTTTTTTAATATTGGGTTGTAGATTTTCTGTATTTTCTGATTCTTATACCTACTGCATCCTATCATGTAAACATGGCTTCATGTACACTGTAGACTACAAGAACTTTACTTTTTGTTTTCGGGTCTGAATATTTTTTGGACACATTTCCTAATGAGAATGTTTGCATAGTCTACAAGAACTTTACTTTTTGTTTTCGGGTCTCAATAATTTTTGGACACATTTCCTAATGAGAATGTTTGCATAGTCTACAGCAATGTAAATCAAAAGAATGAAGTTCACCAAGGAATCCGTTAACACTTTTGTTAACGAGTTATTCAACTAGCATTCTGTATGATGATATTGCAAAAATGCATTTTGTTTCTTTTCCACGGGAAATACAGCAGAGCCTTGTTTCTGCAAGTATTTTAGGAAAGCAATTTCTTGTCATTGTTTTACTACAGTATTCAATGCATTTTAAAATTTTAATTTATGTTACAGTGCTTGCTATATAATATATATGTGTAACGTGTTTTGCTTTTGTTGCAGCTTAAAAGTATTGCCTTTGACCATTGGACATTGTTGCTCTCTGGTTGAGGTAGTTTTTTTGCAATCAACCTTTTAACTAATGAGAAGTATACCTCTTTACTAGATCTCTCTATTTTTGGGCAATGTCAATCTTTTAAAAAGTGAAATGTATATGACTACAAAACATGAAAACTAAAATTGAGATTGTCTGATATAGGCTGATTTTTCCTCAAATCTTCTGGGAGAGTTACCAAGTACTTTGGGAAACCTACAAAATATAAAGGTATTGCCTGATAGGGATTCAGACGTTCTTGCTATTTAATCTTATATTTGCAGACTGTCACCTATATTTCTCTGGGCCTATTTCTTTCTGATGCATCACAAATCTATCTCTTGGATACTAGTATGATGGAATAACAAAAATTTGGTGTTGGTTAAGTTAAATAGATCCCACAGGTTCTTCTTAGAGACTTAATAAAGACATAGGTAAGATCAATGATATGCTACTTCCATCTGAAATGGAAGCAACTGGAAAATGGACACTCTTGCTAGAAATCCCTCAAGTGTTGATGGGGAAGTAAGGTCTAAGATCCAGTGGAGTTCTAATGCTAGAAAAGAGCAATGCCTCAGTGCCAAATTGGTTTGAAGTAGTTTGGATAGCCCCGGGCTCAATGTTGTTATATCTTAAATTCCCTTTTGATTCTATTACAGCCCTGGCTAGGCCTATACTCCGTAGAGAAGCCATCAACTATGCTTTCAAGATGATTAATGAATGCTTGCAGGCAGAAGGGATATAAATAACTCAAACAGAGCAAAGAAGACCAGAAAAAATGCATAATGAGATCATCACTTTACCCTTATCATTCACTAGTAGTTCATTATAATTGCATTGGCTCCTTTGTAACATCATTATGACATAGGTGGTGTTTGACCAAGCATTTGACTATTTTCTGCATTTATTATTATTATTTTTAGTTATTGGGAAAACCCGGCTCCAATGTCAGCAAATAAAATGTATTTATATAAATGAAAGGAAATAAGATTATTTAATGCATAATGAGTCAGTTCCTCCTTCGACTAAATAGGACCCAGAGGACAGAATCTGGAATTAGGACATATATTGAATGCTGATGTCTATAGAGCCACTTGTGGCATTAGCAAGTTGACTCAGATTTTTAGTTAGAACTTAAAATGTTCTGTAGGAATCTAGAAGTTGAATCGTTGGTTGAGCATTTCGCCCCCTTGAACATTTTATATTATACCTCACACTGTGATAGGCGGTTGCTCGTGTTTGGCGACAACTATTGTATTTGTCTGTTCAGGATACTGTTTCATCATGCCTGTTCTGACGCTAGTCAGGCTTTGATCCTTTTTCCTGAAAAACCCAGCCCAATGAATAGGACCAAACATCCTAGAGAAATCCAAAATAGAATGGACAACCGATATCTTCCTTGTTGATCGGGATCCAACCAGACCTTTACCAAGAGTTTAGAATTTCTAGACCTTCTCATTTATATAACAAACGCAATAACCCATAACAGCATAAAGAAATCTCATAAGACCAGAAGGTTTCCAAAAGGAACACCCCATGGTGTGAGAAGTATATTTATAAGAACAGAAAAACAAAACAAACTAATTCATCAGAAATATGATTGAGAAGACCAAGGAAAAAACATTTTTGGAAAGAATAGAGTGGGGTTTTGAATCTAAATCCCATCCATTTCATCTACTGCCCTCTATTCATAGTTCATATGTCTAGCAATCCTGTTGCATAAAATTCACAGCCTTTCCTCTCGATCTTTTCCTTATTCCAACCTCTTGACACGAACAAAGTTTCTATCTTTGAAGATTGCAGTCAGTCCTGAAACCTGCCTCAGGGGTTTTGAGAGTAAAGTCCTTGATAGTAATCTTTTCCATAAGGGCCATGCGTATGCCCAAGGGGTTAGGTGTGACACTATTTTGCTATTGGGTATGGGCATCTAGTCCAGCTTATTATTTTTATCGACGGGTCATAAAGTACTTTTAAAAAGGGACTAGATGTTATGTTTCATCATCGGGGCCACTTAAAGTACCTTTTGGCGACTTGAGAGGACATGCATGGCATTAAATGTTATATTTCTTCATTGAGGTTACTTTATGGGCCTAGCGCCTAGAAGGGAAAAGCAACTTAAAGTTATTTTTAATAAGGCCCTTTTTGGGAAAGTGCGCCTTGAGTGGTTTTAGGTTTCTTTGGCATGAAAAGGTTATAAAAGGAGGTGAGGGGTGAAAGGATAATCATTCATACATACACTCATATTTTCTTTTCATGGTGCAACCGCTGTTTGCAACTTTTAGTCAGGAGTAAGATCCCACGGAACCCTAGCTTCGTGGTGAAAGATCCAACCCTAGCTAGCAGGCATTCTTCGGTAGTGAAAGATCTACCCTAGCTTGTCATTTGGAGTGGATTTCGTGGCTGTTTTACAGAGGTATTTTCAGGATTTGCAGAATTAGGGTTTGAAGGGTTTTGAGAGTTTTTGTGGAGATTTTCAGCCGGTTTTCGGATCAGACCTACGGCAGCCATAGAAGAAGGATTCGCATCATCTACAGAGGGTTTCACAAGGGTTTTGGCTGTTTTCCAAGGGGGCGACTTGTTTGGGAATTTGCAGCCCTAATTTCTAGGGTTTCCAGCAGTCTTTTTCAGATCTGAAGGTCGAGAGTTATCTACTATTTTTATATATATTATTTCCAAAGTTTCATCTTTATTGCATTTGTATTCGAAAAGATATTAATTTTCGAAGTTTTCCGGCTATTCTAGGCATGCTGTAAATTTCTGGCAGCATTCTGTTATCTGAAAAATTCCAAAAATATTTCCCTTGTGTTCTACATATTATTATCTTGTTCCAGTTAAAATTTCAAGTATTTTGGACGGGTATTTTAAGAGTTATTCACATTTTTCTGTTCGCTGCCCTAGCTGTACTTTTCTGTGTAAAATCTGCAAAAATCAGATTTAGTATATTGCTGCAATTTTCTGTGTTTGTCATTTTTTGTGGTAAGATCCCAATAAGGGATATTTCAGTGGTATCAGAGCGGTTGTTCCTCCAGCCTGTTAGGGTTGAAAGATGGGAGACAGAGATAGAGACAGTGAAGAAATGGGAGTAGATCTGATGAGACAACTGTTCACCAACATGGTGAAGCAGCAGGAGACTACCAACCTCTATTTGAGCCAGCTTACTGAGAGGTTAGCACAGGGTAGGATCGAGACTCATGCGGAGAAGGGAGAGGCCAGCAATATGGGTCAACATGGTAATAGAAGTGAGAGTCGACATTCGGGACAAGGGTCCCCTCATGCATCTACCAGGCCATTGGGACTCCACGAGCCTTCATTCTTAAAGGATCCGGAAGTTTCGCAGACACGACAGCCCGCAGACATTGTGGATGAAGAATCTTGCTGGGAGAAGTACCGGACTTTGAGCGAGGGTTTCCGAGACAACATGCCATTTCAGGAGTATTGCAAAATGAAGATCGCAAAGCAGCCTCAGAGAGATTACCACCATGTGTACCGAGTTTCGTAAGAGGTTAGGACAGATCTCTATTCCACACTTCGATGGCTCTAGAAGTGTATCGCCTACTTGGATTCAAGTCAAGACTTACTTCGACTAATCCCATGCGCGAGGAAGATGCAATTAAGTTTGCTATCCTACACCTCGAGGGAGATGCCCATGACCGGTGGCATCATGGATTGATCACACAGGCACATGCATATCACTACATATGCAGATTTTACACACGAGATTGATGAGCAGTGTTCGACAGAGGGACCCAGATAGCACTTCAGTGGAATTGACCCACTGAGGCGCATGTGTTCTCCGGATCAATACATCGCAGATTTTCGAGGTCACGCTGATGGTATCCGATGTTTCGTAGATGAGGTTGACTTCACTCTTCATGGCAGTTCGATGACGACTTTTGAAGCAGGATTTGTGAAGGCATTTGAGCCTTCCTCCCCTACATGAGGCGATTAGCGAGCACGAGATTTGGAGTTGTCCACTCCAAAATCGAGGTTTCCCCCGAAATCAGCCTAAGGGTTTTCCTTCGAAAACCGAGGGTTCACATGCCCAAAGGGGCCCCCACCCAGCAGTGATACCACAAGGAGACCATTTCAGACGAGAGAGGACCGGGAGGAGTTGAGGCGAAAGAAACTCGTTTCGATCGCCGCACACCATGGGTTCCAGGACATGATCAGAGAGGGAAAGGAAGGGCCCAATTCATAGAGGTCTTTGAGGAGAGTGAGAACGAGGAGGAGCGGTACCATCGTGGAGTTAGAAGATGAAGATGAGGAGGCATCGATAGTGCAGCAGGATCAACAGAGGAGGAGACTTTTCCCTGTGAGACTATCACATTGTCGAGTACCCCGAGGTACAAGGCATTCGTGAGTTAGGGGAACATTACAGGCCGAGAGTCAGAGTGCTCATCGATAGTGGGGCCACCCACAATTTACTGATGCATCTTCGTAGAGAAGCTGGGACCGCAGTGTAAGACTTCGAGGGTTTCAATGTAGTGGTAGCCAATGGTGAGTCCATGAGATGCATGCAGTGAGTTCCGCAGTTGAGTATCACCATGGGTAACCATACAGTCACCGATGACTTCTATGTGGTTGGTATCGAGAGACCAACTCAGGTCGGGTGTACAAAGGGCTCCATTCTCTTGGAGAATTTCGGACTAACTTTCAGACCATGGAACTCAAGTTCAAGTCCGAGGGAAAGAATGTAACCTTAAGAGGTTTATCTTCAGAAGCACCCAGAGTTGTTTCAGCAAAGAGGATCGAGAGGATTCACAGACACAATGGGGTTGATTGGGCAGTACAGTGCTTGGTTTCTACCAAGAACTCAGAGGATGGACAGCCAGAGTATCATGTAGATATACAGGGGCTATTGGACAAGCACAGTACAGTTTTTAGCGACATACCACCTGGTGTACCGCCAGAGAGGGGATTTGAGCATGTGATTGAGCTCGAGGACACTAGACCAGTGGTTACTACTCCTTACCGTCACCCCAAACGGTTTAAGGACGAGATTGAGAGGACCATCCATGAGCTTATTGACATGGGACACATTAGGCCGAGTTCTAGTCCTTTCGCTTCTTCAGTAGTATTGGTGAAGAAGAAGGATGGGACCATGCGGATGTGCATTGATTATCGGGCATTGAATAAGAAGACAATCAAGAACAAATATCCAGTGCCGCGTATTGATGAGCTACTAGATGAGCTACAGGGAGCAATCTATTTTTCTAAAATAGATTTGCGATCGGGATATCACCAGATCAAGGTTAGGGAGCAGGATGTGCATAAGACCGCTTTCAGATGTCATTATGGACATTTTGAGTTTTTGGTGATGCCCTTCGGCTTGTCTAATGCACCAGCCACATTCCGGCCTCGCATGAACCACGTGTTCAACCGCCACTCATGGAAGTTTGTTTTAGTCTTCTTTGATGATATATTGGTTTACAAAGCAGACTTGGGAGAGTCATATCCGCCACCTCGACGAGATATCGGGAATACTAGAGCTAATCTGCTATATGCAAAGGCTTCTAAATGTGAGTTTGGCATGACAGAGTTGTTGTACTTGGGATATGTGATTGGCGGAGGGGGAGTCAAGGTGGACAGAGTGAAGATACAGGCAATTTTGGATTGGCCTCCACCCAGGACGTTGACACATTTGAGGGGATTCTTAGGACTATGCACCTATTACAGGAGGTTCGTGAAGAATTTCTCACGATTGACTGCCCCACTGACAGACTTGACCAAGAAGGGAGCCTTCGCTTGGTCAGAAGCGGCACAACAGACTTTTGATCATCTCAAGGAGGTGATGAGCTCATGCCCCGTCTTGGCATTACCAGATTTTGCTCGTCCATTTGTTCTAGAGTGTGATGCATCAGGTGAGGGGATCGAGCAAAGGCTTATGCAGATGTGCACCCCTATCGCTTACGAGAGTCGGAAATTGAGCCCCGTGGAGAGGGGGTATTCAATCTACGACAAGGAGATGTTGGCCATCATGCATGCTTTGGCCAAATTCTGCATAAAGACTGTGGGCAAAGCAGGTTCGTGGTACGTACATGATCACAATAGTTTGAGGTTCTTTTTGGGACAGAAGGATCTCAACGACCGCCAGCAGAGATGGGTGAACAAGGTACAAACATATGACTTTGATATAGAATACACTAGAGGTAAGAATAATGTTGTTGCTGATGCTTTATCTAGGAAGCCTTACCTTACTACTATGTTGAGTTCTATGTCCGAGATTTCAGCAGATTGGAAGGCTCACATACTGGTTGAGTACTCCAAGAATCAGTTTGCATGCGAGATCATGGATGGTATTATCAAGGATGACCGATACAGGGTGGTAGATGATCTCATTTTTTATAAGGATCGGATTTTCCTTGTACAGGGGTCTAAGATGAAGGACAAGATCCTTCGTGCAGTACATGACACACCACTAGCTGGACACCCCGGATATTTCAAAACATACAGGTATATCAGGGAGAGATTCGCTTGGAAGGGGATGAAGGATGATGTCCTTAATCATGTTAGAGAGTGTATGGTTTGCCAGCAAACCAAATCAGAGCATTCTTTTCCTGCAGGTTTACTTCAGCCTCTTCCCATCCCTGAGCAAAAGTGGGAGAGCATATCGATGGACTTCATCACAGGACTCCCTCTGGTGCATGGGCACAATTGCATTTATGTGGTAGTTGATCGATTGACCAAGTATGCGCACTTCTTTTCTCTACCCAAGAAGCATGAGGCAGCTGATGTGGCTCAGGTATTTTATACAGGGATTTTTAGGCTACATGGGTTGCCTAAAAATATTATTAGCGACAGGGACAAGATCTTCATGAGCACTTTTTGGGCAGAGATTTTCAGACTTGCTGGTACCGAGTCGACTCTCAAGACGAGCTACCACCCTCGATCGACGGCAGATTTGAGATTGTCAACAAATGGATAGAGGGCTATTTCATGGAGTTATGTGACCGGACATCGCAGCATGGATCGATGGTCGCATATGGGTGAGTATGCTACAATACCACATATCGATGAGTATTGGCATGACGCCTTTCGAGCTTTGATGGATACGATGCCATGTCATTTGCTGATTTAGTATTATCGATAAGTCGAGCTCCCAAAGCTCGGGATTGGTTACAGGAGAACCAAGATATCCTCGCGAGCTCTTAAGGAGAATCTCCGTAAGGCGCAGTAATCAGCAGGTAAGGTTTATGCGGATCGACACAGGTGGGCAGTAGAGGTCCTTCGAGGCAGAGACTTGGTGTTCTCGCCTACACCGCATGCATAATCATCACTCAAGGTAAGGGGGCGGAAAAGTCAAGCCCCGGTTTTATGGTCCATACAGATAGTCAAAGAGTGGGTGCGGCCAGATATGAGTTGGATCTTCCAGAGCACAAGAAGATACATAATGTCTTCCATGTATCATGCCTTAAGAAGGCCTTAGGACAAAGACATCATCACCTTCTACAGAGTGCCACCACCGGATGAGGAGGGGAAGTCGGTTTTTAACCGGATTCTATTATCGAGGTCGACAGAGGAAGCTCAGAACAGAGATATCACGTAATATTTGGTGCGATGGAAGGGTTTGCTCTCGAGGATGCTACTGGGAGGGAGAAAGATTCTACGGCATCCTAGTCTGCATTTGCTTGGGGACAAGCAAATTTTGGGAAGGGAGGACCGTAATGTCCCTTTTCCTCGCCCATGGCCTAGTGGGCCAATGCGTGCCCTAACCCTAGTCATGCCCAAGGGGTTACTGACACTATTTTGCTATGGGTATGGGCATCTAGTCCAGCTTATTATTTTTATCGATCGGGTCATAAAGTACTTTTAAAAAGGGACTAGATGTTATGTTTCATCATTGGGGCCACTTAAAGTACCTTTTTGGCGACTTGAGAGGACATGCATGGCATTAAATGTTATATTTCTTCATTGAGGTTACTTTATGGGCCTAGCGCCAGAAGGGAAAAGCAACTTAAAGTTATTTTTAATAAGGCCTCTTTTTGGGAAAGTGCGCCTTGAGTGGTTTTAGGTTTCCTTTGGCATGAAAAGGTTATAAAAGGAGGTGAGGGGTGAAAGGATAATCATTCATACATACACTCATATTTTCTTTTCATGGTGCAACTGCTGTTTGCAACTTTTAGTCAGGAGTAAGATCCCACGGGAACCCTAGCTTCGGTGGTGAAAGATCCAACCCTAGCTAGCAGGGCATTCTTCGGTAGTGAAAGATCTACCCTAGCTTGTCATTTGGAGTGGATTTCAGGGCTGTTTTACAGAGGTATTTTCAGGATTTGCAGAATTAGGGTTTGAAGGGTTTTGAGAGTTTTTGTGGAGATTTTCAGCCGGTTTTCGGATCAGACCTACGGCAGCCATAGAAGAAGGATTCGGCATCATCTACAGAGGGTTTCACAAGGGTTTTGGCTGTTTTCCAAGGGGGCGACTTGTTTGGGAATTTGCAGCCCTAATTTCTAGGGTTTCCAGCAGTCCTTTTTCAGATCTGAAGGTTGGAGAGTTATCTACTATTTTTATATATATTATTTCCAAAGTTTCATCTTTATTGCATTTGTATTCGAAAAGATATTAATTTTCGAAGTTTTCCGGCTATTCTAGGCATGCTGTAAATTTCTGGCAGCATTCTGTTATCTGAAAAATTCCAAAAATATTTCCCTTGTGTTCTACATATTATTATCTTGTTCCAGTTAAAATTTCAAGTATTTTGGACGGGTATTTTAAGAGTTATTCACATTTTTTTCTGTTCGCTGCCCTAGCTGTACTTTTTCTGTGTAAAATCTGCAAAAATCAGATTTAGTATATTGCTGCAATTTTCTGTGTTTGTCATTTTTTGTGGTTAAAATTGAAAGTTTGAAGATTGAAACCATTAATGATTAATCCAATTATTCATCACATAAGCCAAGGCCCAAAATGCTATATATTCAATGTTCAAAACTTCAATATGACAATGAAAGTTGAAAATTAAAAACAAGTCTTCAATAATCAACATGAGAAGAGTACACCTACATATGTTATTAAATATTATGTCATAGACTCGTAGTCATATAACTCAAAAGTACATATATCATTATATGATATTACATAACCAAAATGACAACTCAATAATCACTATCAGAGCCCTCTGAAGGAACACTTGTGAACCGCTCCTCTTCACTAGAAGTATCTGTATCAAGCATCATCTACATCTGCAAAGGAGATATCAACCAATCCCCATTGCTCCTGATCTTCGTCAACCTGCCTTGAATCCTTGGGATCCACATCCCACCGTAATGCTGGGGTCTCCTTTTAAGTAGGTGTCTTGCGATCCATGAGATGCAAGGCACTATGTATAACAAGTTTCTCTGCTCTCTTAGAGGTAAGTTTGTTCCTCTTAAGAGAGTGGATCCACCCATATGTTGACCAATTCCTCTCAAAAG
Organism: Taxus wallichiana var. yunnanensis; assembly: GCA_018340775.1. Taxonomy (NCBI): domain Eukaryota; kingdom Viridiplantae; phylum Streptophyta; class Pinopsida; order Cupressales; family Taxaceae; genus Taxus; species Taxus wallichiana. The sequence continues at coordinate 203,666,333 of CM031236.1, forward strand.
CAAAGGAACTAGAAACCCGAGACTAAAAAGACGAATAAGAAAGTGTATGTATTAATCCTACTGAGTCCATACAATTAAACTAAGGACTCTTTTGTGCCAATGTGGAAAAAAAGTCTATCTTTGATTTTTTTTGTAGCCTTAAGGATAAGCAAACATGAGGCAATCAGTTTTGACTTGTGAACCATCCTCTGCATTATACATTTTTTTAGGGATTTCAAAAAACCCTTCCTCACCTCCTCATCATCTACTAGGACAAGTCACAGCCTCTCTCATGATACCACTTTGGATTTAGTGCATATGCAACCATGTGTAAAGGGGTGTTCAACTTCTCCCATCTCCACTCAATGATGGGCTGAATATGGTGATGGTAGAACTCCAAGGTGGGGTCCCTTGCCCGAATAACAACCTTCATTTGGCCAAGCATACTATCAATACATTCATATATCTCACCAAGGTTAGGGCTCTCAAAATCCCCATATTTTATCACACTGAAAACCGAGAGATACTATGGATGTGATATATCTCACATTTGTCCAAAATGTTTCTTTCACCACAATTGCTTTCACCTTCTTCCCTTGCTCTGTCTTGGACCTATCCCACTTAGACCACTTTGATGTCATGACCATACATTGTAATGACTCTTGCAACTCCGCCATCCTATCCGGAAAAATAAAGTATGATGCAAAACGTGTGTCCATTGGCTTGAGGAATTCCTTTCTCAAAAGCTATAAAAGAGTTCAATGACGTATGGTGATTGCAGATGAACATCTCGCACATCTATAGAGCATCATAATTAAAATTAGTACTACATTTTGACCCAATCAATTTTTCTAATGTCTTTTAGTGCATTGTTCATGGCATGCACACAACCTGGGATCCAAAATATATGTCGGTAATGAGCCTCAACAAGCTTTCCGCTCCCTTCACACATAAGTTGCATGAGTAGGATAACTTGCACAACATTCGGGGCCAACCTCTTGAATGGCATCTCACAAAATGGTGAATTGACATAATGTTGATGGACATATTTTCACCCTCAAACTAGAACAACAAATCTCAATCAAAATAGCGAGATTACACGGCAATTATTTATCAAAACCCTTGAAATAAGAATGTGGAAAATGAATGAAAGGAAGATAAAAATTATTGTTTTTATGACATCAATGCAAACAGCCCAAAATTCCTTGCCAAAACCCTAGGAGATTTGCCTATGGGTGTAAAATAGCCTCAAAACACCTTCAAAAATTATGAAATTAAATTTGTAGCTAGCCCTTGAATTATTAAATCTGAAAATACTTATAATTTGCACAATGTGAAAAATCGATAGTTAATTGCGAAAAACAACACCCAACTCGCTCCTTGCTAAGCTACTATACCCACAACACCCAACTTGCTCACATCTCGGTGAGATAACAGTTGAGCCAATTGGACATAGCCTTACATCCTTCCAACCGACAAGCCCAACTCGGGCGTGGAAACCAACTTGACAAACGGTGGAGCAGCCCATGTGGACGGGCAAGTCAAGCGGTGGTCGAGCCCAACATGGGCCTTACCAGCCCTCCGCACAAATTAACACGCCACCACCACTACGTGGCAAGCAACGGATCTATGCGTGGCCGCATGCTCGCACACAATAAACAATGGCAGTCGAGGCCTTTTTAAAGGCTTTAAAGACAGGTGGGTGGTCATGACCCATGCATGTGGGATTTTATCCACAATATAAATGTGTTTGGAGGGTGGTTGGGATGGTTCGAACCCCTAACCACCAATTTATTAAAATTATGCCTCATTGCTAAGCCATTATAGCTCGGCGAGTTAAGAAAGGGGCTCACTTCTATTTAAAGAAGCTTTTTGCAGATCTGTGCACAAGGCAGAATTGACCAGTTTGCAAAAAACATTATTTTTGGAGCACTTAAAGGCAAAACCAGTCTTCGGAGTGAACTAGTGAAATGTTCAGAATCCAATGCACTCCTAACGGTGTAATTATTTTCCCATTTTGGATATTTTGTGACGATGTTTTATGCTATGGAAGTCACTGTTTGTGAAATTCCTAAGAGAGTAACCTCGGCAAATACTTTGGGAAGGTGAAAGACATGCAATGAGCTCTGTCGGGGATTAAGGAAAGGTCTCGAAAGTACATTTTTACAGGTTTTGATCTATTTTTGTTGATTGTAAGGGTTATTGTACTTATAGTTTGGGAAAATTTAATAGATTGGTTCGTATGAACTCTTTGAGCAATTGTTGAACTCCGTAAAATTTTTGGTGTCTTATTTCATTTCTGATTTTTGATTTAGCTTTCTGTATTCAAATCAATATTAATTAAATTCAGAATATACATTTTATAATCAGTTACGAAACTTTTGGATAAATCGTTTTTCAAAGTACATCTGGGTAAATAGGGATTTGGCTTTTGATCAAACAATAATTTTGAAAATCAGTTTTGGATCAATTTTAATTAAATTTTGGTCAATTTTGGATTAATTAGAGTCCCAAAAATTGATAAATCTATAAGATGCGGGTAAATAGTTAAGAAGGGTATAATAATTACTTGTGTTTACGAATCAATAAGTTAACCTTGGAATAATTTCTATCCAAGATTGTGGTTCTCAACTTCGTGTCTCCTGGGGGCACATAACTTACACCTGCTTTGGCTACCTTAGCCCATACCTCCTTGTAATAAGGAGAGCGAGCAACATGAAATGGGATGCCAGTGGCAAAAAAGAATTTTCCAATGGCATCATCAACCTCTTCTCTAGCCTTTGTATCATACATGTCCACAACTGGATTGGAGGCCACAACCTTCCTCTTCCCCTACTACCAAAACCATCCACGTTAGTCACCTCATAAGATGTTGCACTTGCAGTATTTGAGAAACCAATATTAGTTCTCAGAGAGTGAGAACTAGAAGGGGTGCCACTAACATGACAGACACAAACTTTTGGAACTTTTTCTATCATATCTCCATTATACAACCTCACCATTTTGACCTCTCTTCAAGTGATAGTTGTCCACACATGCCTACACCTTTTCCCGGGTGTGCAATAAATGTGCATTCAACCTAGTAATGTTGCTGACCAAGATAATGAGCATATGTTGCATTTCCATGTTTTAGTGCCCCCTGAAATGTTTGATCTAGGACCCTCAATAATTTGACCAAATTGTTTCAAAGGTTTTTTCTTATCAAAAGGTCCTCTAGCATACTTGTTCAACATTGTGGAGGGGCAACTAAACTTGTCAACACTCCCATGTGAACTATTAGTATTAGGTGTTTCTGTTCTTCTTTCTCCTTGCACACCCATCTCATCACCCATTTCAACCTCACATTCAGCTTCATAATCATTGTCTAAACTCATTTTGGGGCTGCAATAATTAAAAAATAAAACAATATAACTATACATTATAATTTTTTTAACACACTTTGCATTTAGAATTAAAAATTTAAAAACAATATCCTTGATTCCTTGTTTAAGTTTTTTAATTTTAACCATGTTTGATTTAAAAAAAAGAAAAACCAACAATGCACAAATGGCAAATGCCCTTGTTTAACCCATTTTCTCATTTGGAAATTAAAAAAAAAAACAATGAATACATTTAGAAATAAATAAACAAGCAATGCAATGCTCCCTTTATCTCATTCCCTCCCTTGCTAATCCAAATAGAAAAAAACAATGAATACACTTAAAAATTAAAAAAAAACAATGAATACATTTAGAAATTATAAAAAAACAAGCAATGCAATGCCCTCCCTTTATCTCATTCCCTCCCTTGCTAATCCAAATAAAAAAAAATGAATACACTTAAAAAAAAAACAGCAATGAATACATTTAGAAATTTAAAAAAAACAAGCAATGCAATGCCCTCCCTTTATCTCATTCCCTCCCTTGCTAATCCAAATAGAAAATAACAAAAAAAAAAAATGAATACACTTGCAAATTAAAAAAATACAAGCAATGCCTTCCCTTGTTTATCTCACTTTGAACTTTGCATTAAGAAATTTAAGCAAATAGTGATTGTATGTACATACCTCTTGCTCTTACTCCTTGCTCCTTGCTCCTTGCTCCTTGCTCTTTCTTTCTCTTTCTTTTTACTCTTGCTCTTTGCTTTGTGTGATTACAATGAGTGTGAGATGTGCTTTTTATAAGTTTTTTTGAGGCTTTTAGGGTTAGGGTATGTAATAACATATTAGAATTGGTTAGAAGAAATTAAAAGAATAAAATAAAGCATTAAATTTTAGTTTTTTTAATGTTTTAATGGAGGCACGTCCCAGGGATGTCATGGCGTCCCATATGCCGTCCCCTAAATGTTGCTGCACTTGGGAGGTCCCGGGTGCATCCCCTAACCTTAGGGGACGTACCCTTTTTTATGAAATTTCGGGACGCTGTGGAAACGTCCATCCCGTTCCCAAGTCCCGTGGACGTCAAGACAGATGTAAAAGGGGGTGTGCATCCCGTGTGTGATGCTGGAGACAGTGCCGTTGCACTTGGGTCATTCGCTTTTTTCTTGAGGATTGACGAACCCCATTGTGTCTTCAGTTATTTGCAAGAATTGAACTTGAAGCTACTAAAGGTTGTACCACTTAGCTCGATCAACATATTGTCCCGCCTCGACCACTTTGAACAATTGATGTATGCCTTGACGGGTTTAGAGCTAGCTTTATTTGGTTCAAAGAGACAATTTGTTCCGTGCTGATTGCATGTGTCTAGGATCAATTATGAAGGATGATGGGTTGTTGTTGACTCAAGGAAAGGTGAAAACTATGGCTCAAGGAGTTCCATATTGAACACTAGATCAAGACCCGAGTATTGTAGATCAAGGATGGGTGTGTTCTCCCCAACTGTATGCAGTATGGTGAAAGGAGTTCCATATTGTGCACCTTATGTTTGCATGTTGAGTTATTTTCCTAAATGGAGGTGTCACTCAAGTGACACCCTTGGTGTAACTTTATGACTTAAACCTTTTTGTATGCTAGTTGAGCCAAGTTGATTTTTTATAAAGTGAAATTGAAATTAGACCTAAAAGCTGCGTGTATCATATATTTATGTGTAAAGAAATTGAACTTCACATTTTTTTGATATATATACATTTTAAGTATATTTTATTTTTGTAAAAATATGTATGTATTAGTTTTTAATTTTAATTTCCCGAACTGAACCGAACTTTTCTCAAAAATCCGAACATCTGAACTCTGTAAGCCTTCCAAATGAACAAAACTTCTTGAACATGGTAAATATGCTTTGGTCACTGAGATATGTGCAGTTCTGGTCAATGTCATTACAGCTTTGGATGGGAGGCTTGAATTCCTTCGTAACAAATTGAGGGATTATGGAGTTTCAGCTCCCCTGCTTGGTGAGTGTGTTATAATATTGGGAAGCCCACAATCTCACATTTTTGCAGTCTAAGCTCAACAAGGAGAAACTATTAACTTAACACAAAAAGAATCTTGAATTTCAACAACTCAGTGTTCAACACCTTGAAAAGTTGGTCAACTATCACCCCCTCAAAGCAGTCACTGATGATGTGCTTCACGAGCATGAGGTTTTGCAACTATCCCTCGAGGAAGATTACTGCGAGCCAGCTTCTCTGCACCATCGCAGGCCATACCATCTGATTGGCATATTCCTATGCATCATTGTACAAAAATTACAATTGCTGACAGTTTGGGTAATTTGGGATGGATCCCAAATGCAAAGGCATTCTCAAACTATTCTGATGTCTGATGGCAATGATCGTAAGGAATCAATTTTGAGCTATTTCAAAGGGTCTTTATTTTACCGACAATTTATATCTACATTATGCTCCTCTCTGGTATGACTTAAGTAAATGTTGTAAACGAAGTATAGGTGAAGGAAGATTATGTATTGACTAAAGATCATATGTTTTCTTCTCCTTACTTTTGGTTCTGGGCTATCGGCAGGGCTATAAGTACTCTGCCAGCTTTAGATGTTCCTGTTTCTTCTGTCCAAAGAATGTTGTCTACATTCCTTTGGCAGCTTTTGTACTCTGCAAGTTTTTATAAATACAACACTCCCAATCATTTTCCCAAAAAAAAGTGGGATTTTTTTGTCATAATTCTATAACTCATAGGGTATTCCCTAGACTTGCAAGTACTCGTGAGCAAAAATGCCTCGGCAAGTTACTCACCAGGAACTCGGTAGACGAGTTTCTGGCAAGTATTTGCCTAGTTTTTTATGCAAGTACTAATGAGTCTCTGGAAAAAACTCATCAGTCAGCAGATATATTTCCTATTTTTTCCAATTTGTTTTTTCCCTTGTTATGGATTTGAAGGATTTATGAGCAATTTTTCAGCTGCTGCGAAGTGATCATCTTCAGATTTGAAGGATTTATTCAAAAAAATTTCAGCTGATGTGATAGTATGATGTAAATTGTACTCTTTTTTGGTTTAAATGAGTCAAAATATTAGAAAATATACCCATGCATTCTCTAAATTCATTTCTTATGTTTTTAACAGTTTTTGGCATGCTATTCTAGGTTATTCTATGAATTTATATATTTGTTCAATTCGCGGAGGTTTGCTGTTTTTCATGAGTCCCAAGTCCGAGTCAAAATTTTGGGCTGTTGAGTTTTTCCCAAGTCTGAGTAATAAAACTATGTTTTTGTGTAACCTGGCCTGTGCTATAGAGGCCTGTTTGGTATGCTATATAATTTTATTTTATGAATTTATGTATTTGTTCAATTCGCCGAGGTTTGCTGATTTCCACGAGTCCCAAGTCTGAGTCAAAATTTTGGGCTGCTGAAATTTTCTGGAGTCTGAGTAATAAAACTATGTTTTTGTGTAACCTGGCCGGTGCTATAGAGGCCTGTTCGCTTGAAGGATCAATGTCATGCATACTTGAAGGATGACTGTCATGCGTACTATTTCCTCCTTGGCATGTCTTAGTCTCCCATTGTGCCTTGGGATTTCTATTTTCATTTCCATTGATTGGAATATAATATTCACACCAATTTTTGAAACATATGATTAATCTTTCCTTGTGAACTTGAAGCCTTTCCATGCATTGCTCTGCAAGGTAAAAATATCATGACCTGACAAAATAATGTTTTTCCCGTACAGACAATGTACAAGTGGATGCAAAATCACCTTACAGGCCTATATACTAATATACATGCAAGATAGCTATCTATGTCCAGGGGGCTGAAAATTGGAGTATCATGTGTTATCAAGCCCACAATCACGAGGTTATTCTGTTATTACCTGCTAAACTATATCTCTTCGCAATTTTCATGTTACTCCTATGGCACTGTCATATACATGTTTGACAATCACTGTTTATTACTTCGAGCATGCATTCAATGTGTAAGACAGTGAATATAAATTACTCCAAATAGAATGTTATCTTCAGAATGCTTTGAGCTCTCCATATTTTGTTGTCTTTTATTTCACTTTTAACCCAAGCTGGTTAAATCTTGCAGGAATATGTTTTGACATTGCTAATATTCTTGTTCCTATGATAAACCTTTCCTTACAATCATACACCTTTAGGAATTGGAAGGTTTTTGTCTGACGTTCATGATGAACCTGAAAGTTGATTACTGTTCTTTGTTTTTCTTGTGTGCAGGTATTACAACTGGCAAACAATGGACTAAGATCATTTCCAGCAAAAATTTTGAAGGGTTGTTCACAACTTTCTACCCTCGATCTACATGGAAATGAAGTTACTATTGAGGATCTTCGTGAGGTGTGCTTGGATCTTCGATTAAGTTGTATAAGAATAAAATACTTTTTGACTTTGGTTCTCTATACTTACTTTGTAAAGCTTTCTTTTTATCAGGTTGAAGGTTGGGCAGAGTTTGATGAGCGTAGGAGATCCAAGCATAGCAAACAAATAGAATTCAGTATCATGGGTTCAAGTGGGTTTGACGAAGGAGCCGATTCACAACATTGGAACCAGTGGTGACTTGCATAAAACTCAGGAGGTACATTATTTTAGTTATTAGTTGGCCATAGGTTCTCATCAAATCTCTCCCGTGTTTTAGTGGAATAGAGTTTGGGTAAATAATGAGCTCTATATGTCACACTAGGATACTGGAATGTATTAATAAGTTCAGTTATGTGCCATTGTATTATTCCTATTCTTATAAAAATTAATGCAATATGCAGCTATAAATCTTTTTTCATAAAAATTCTAGTCCTTTTGATTCTTGAAGCTCGAAATATTGATCTTCCTAGATAACTTAATTAGGATTCTTTTGAGCGGAACTTTATTCCCGAATTATACTTATTACTGCCACATGGGAAAGAATGATCTATATCTGCATCAGTGCTGCTAAACTACAGTATTCTTTTGTTGTCACATATTGATGAGGCTTTCAAGCTGAGAAGGTTTCTTATATCGGTCTAAAACCGTAGCCGATATTAATTTTTGCTTCACATAACCTTTCAAATAGCACAAAGACGCACTCTTTCTTTAATATGCTTTTAACCATTGTTTAGAGACTCGGACTTGGCTTGAATTCTCCAGGCAGATTTTAGACGAACTCGGACTCACTTGGTAAGAATTTGACAAGCCTTGTCACATTAAAAAATTGCTAATTTTAACAAATATTTTAAATTTCAGAAAATAAATCTGATCATTATGCATGACAAAGTAAAACAATTGAATTAGAGAATGTGATCGTTAATATGCAAATTACTAAACCTGGAACAGACTTATAGAAGTTTGAGTCTAAGGAAGAGGCTGTAAGGTGAAGTTTTGAGCGTTGAAGAACCGAGGAAGACCTCAAAGAACAATCAAACAGTAAAACTAATCCATCAAACAGAGTTGCACCACAAACACATTGTTTAGTTAATCTTAGCGTTTACCATTTAATGATTTCTTTATTCAATGTATGTGTATTTTTAAATTTTAAGAGTGGTTTTGTTTGATATGTTTTTATGTTTGTGGGCCAATTCGATTGTGAGTCCAAGAAATACAAAAAGTAAAATATTGTAAGACTCTCCAAGTCTTGGAGGACCCGCCAGGGAGCTCAGTCAGGGTAACAAAACTCACAGCTCCCAGTTCGGCTCGAGACTCGGTGAGATTATAACATACTTGCAGAGTCCCCATACATTGTTTTTAACAAAAATTGTATTGGAAGCAGTGACACTTATAATTACCGCAGTAGATTTTTAATAAACTCCACTTATGATAGATCCTTAACCCATTTTAAAATCATTATCTAGGTTTGAAGTATGGGCGATCTTGGTAAAAAGGCATGATATTATCACTAGAGGACAAAACAATTAAGGTCCTTAAAATGAGGTGGCCTATCACATAAAGACTATGTAGTTATGGTTGGAAGTCTGCTAATGGTCGAGTGCCATATATCTTAGAATCTAAGAGCCAATGATTCGCTCTCAATGCCATCATCAATCTGTATTGCATTACAGCAGCTGATTGTAATTGAGCAGTTCAATGCTGTATTATAGTCATAGTGAATGACTACCATTTTGCATATTATACAAGCTGCCATAAAAGGATATGGCATATTGGGAGCTTGGATTTTGAAGGTCTTATCGTCGACTACCTAAATGGATATTCTCGGTCAAATGGTTTTTATTCTTAAAGGGGTAGAAAGATGTGTATAACTGTTGAAGTCATCAAGCTAAATCACCCATTATACATACCTTAAGCTGTGTTAGTAGATATCAGTACACAAATTAACATTAGAATGTGTTCACCCCTAAGAACATTAGCTAAATAAATTCTGTAGTATGAGCAAAGCATCAAGAAATGATGGACAAATATCCACTACTATACTTCGTGCAATTCTCGTCATCTGTGGCGCTGAATTTGTGTCGGAAATCAATGCTTTTGGCTGTTTTTCGCAAATCAATTTTGTGCAAGTCTGATGTGAGGACTTTTTTTTATTGCTGACTAAAAATTGACCCCAAATTGATTCGAATAGAAATCTTTATTTTATTGCGTTAACTTTGGGTCAAGTTTGCAAGTTTAAAGCCTAATATACTTACAAAAGAGAAGCCACGACTCCTATTCAATGCAAATTTATAAGGAACATGCCACGTTAGCATTGCTTGTTTATCATATTATGGTTTTTGTAATAACAGTTCATTATTACATTTTTAAAAATATATAAAATTAACGAAATGATATAAAATAATGATTAACAAAACCAAACCATTATGCTTCTAAATACGAACATATTATTTCAATTACCCACCGTGGCTTACTTGATCTTTGTGTTGATTATAGCATGTAATGGTATTTCAAATGTTAATTACAACACTATTTAGGCTCCTCCAATTTCATGGATATATGGTTAACAAGAAGTCTGTGGTTTATGAGTAAAATAAATGCATACATATGTCAAGAGATATTACTTTAAATATGCTGAGAGTTATCAATTTATAATTTTTTTAGATTGTGTACGAATCATATTGACTAATTACATTACATTTTTAAAAATATATAAAATTCATGAAATGATATAAAATAATGATTTACAAAACCAAACCATTATGCTTCTCGTACAAAACATATTATTTCAATTACCCACCGCGGCTTACTTGATATTTGTGTTGGTTATAGCATGTAATGGTATTTCAAATGTTAATTACAACACTATTTAGGTTCCTCCAATTTCATGGATATATGGTTAACAAGTCTCGTGGTTTATGAGTATAATAAATGTATACATATGTCAAGAGATATTACTTTAGATTATGTACGAATCATATTGACTAATTACATTACATTTTTAAACATATATAAAATTCACGAAATGATATAAAATAATGATTTACAAAACCAAACTATTATGCTTCTTATACGAAACATATTATTTCAATTACCCACCATGGCTTGCTTGATCTTTGTGTTGATTATAGCATGTAATGGTATTTCAAATGTTAATTACAACACTATTTAGGTTCCTCCAATTTCTCCTACTAAACTAAAAACCTATATGAATAACCTAAATGCTTATAAAAATATATTACATTTTGTCGCTTCCCCTATGTCACTTATTATAGCTCATGTCTTCGAACACTATTGTGAAATATGACATTAACATTGTACACAAGCGTACGGAATTGGGTGCTAGTGTCCTCTACTTTTCAATGGTTTAATTTATTAAATCATCATAATTCCCATTTTTAGGTCAGCCTTAATGAAAAATTATATCCCATAGAAAGGTATAGCATTAAATTAACCACTCTCATTTACTCACTTGGCAACATTGATAATTATCTAGCTTCTAATTGGAAATCTCAAAGCACACTTAATCTCATTTCAAAATATCTAACAAAGACGCCTAAAAGTCCATAAAGCAATACCAAACTTTAGTAACAAGTGCTAATAAAGTGTAAAGTACTCCACACTCTTCCAAGAGCATACCTAGCTACGTCAAAAGAATTCAAAAGTTTTATCAAGAACTACAATTGTTTCTATTTCCAAGAACTATACTTAAAAAATTTACTTCTAAATTATTTTCTAACACTATATCTATCATGAAGGGTACATTCTATCTATAAGTGAACCTACTATTTTTGTTAAGGAATGAGGGAAAACATAAGGGAATGTCTTTCTAGATTGCATTTAGTCTTGCAAAAGCACTAGTAGAAATATATGGAGTTTGAATCCTTTATTTGGAAAATGAAGTACAATACTTAATCAAAATCAACAATGGGGTTGGGCACCAAGATAATTCCAACTAGTAAACTATATATATAGTTTACTAGTGTGCCTAAAATCATAGTGTAGGAGAATCAAGGTTTTTATCGCACATATGCATGCACAAAGATTTTAAAAATAATAAAAGTACATGATCTACAATTAGTGAAAACTCAACCCAATTTGACCATAAGTGGGAAAGTATCTGCAGCACTAGTGAGAAATAGGATATTATCACTTGGTGCTAACATCCGAAGAAGGTTTCAAGTTTTAGAATCCGAGATAGAGAAAGTTCGGACTAGTTATAGTTTTTATCCCTAATTACAAACCTAAGGAATCTATGAGACATCCAAAAATATAATTCAATAAATCTTATTGTGTATTACTATATTTTAACATATGCTTAATCAAACAATATTTGTTTATTACATTTACATGTTCTATCAAATCTAAATTTCACTATATTTATTCATAAAATTTGAATGAGCTTTATTCTCTATATTTCCATCCTAACCAAGATATTTACTCTTCCATTCTATATTATAATTTGGATTAAATCATTTGGTGAACCCGTTTATTGATCAAATCTAAATTCCTTTCCCATTTAGTGTTTCAAATTTCCTCTTCTAGGGTTTTTTGATTTCCATTATGATATTTGCATCATAAATCTTAAGTTAAATATTTATTCTAGGGTTTTCGGACCCTTGTTACTTTTCCCCATGGGATCACTATCTCAAACCCTATATGTTATTAGGGTTTTCTTTTGCTATATAGCTTGTTTTTTCCAATATGTTATTTCGTTCTATAGGGTTTGGACCAATGAAACTTTTAATGAAGTTAAAAAAATATACTAATGTTTTTAGGATATCCTATGCTCCTCCTCTTGTTGATTCTCATTGTCATCATATTCATATCCACTCCTCACACGAACTAGTGCTTATTCACAAGCTACCTTCACCTCCACATGTTGTTCTTACCTTATTATTTGAGTGTAAGTTTATGTATCTCCTTCCCACCCTAGAGGATGATATGAGTAAACCTCAATCAAGATAATTCAATGCTCATGCATTTTGAGAATATCATTAGTGTATTTACCATTATATGAGTTGATGCTTTATGATAAATCAAGTTATCCAAGATTTACTTGATACTAAGACTATTGAATTTCAAACCAAACATGTTGTTACATGTCATAATATGCACAACCTCTCGACACTGTTAGCCTTGGTTTTTAAAACCTTGATCATAGATACTCTTAATTATAATTTTGAACATCATATCCATGCCTACAAATATAATAATACTTAATCTAAATTAATTAGACTATTGTTACTTGTCATCAAATAAATTATATGAAACATTTCTTCCCACGCCCCACTTGACCTTCATGTTGTACTAGCTACCATCCCACCCCCATTATTAAGCCCCAAATTATATTGGGATCAATGGTCCATGATGTCAATACCATGTAAGGAATGATACCAAGGGGGAAATATATCTAATCCTATACCATCTCTTCCTACCTCTACTTGGAAAGTGGTTCAACTAACTAGATATGACTTATTGATACGTGCGGACATATCCGAAGAGGTGCAAAAATATTGGATGCAATTGTAAGAATTTCCTTTAAGCGTAGGGATTGTAAATGCAATATATTTTTCGCTTAGAATAGATTTCAAGCAATACATATATGATTTGATCAATGGATGAACTCGGTTAAATAATAGATGTTAAACCTTACTCGATTACATGACAGAGGATCGGGTTCAAATAAATCAAATGTTAATTTAACCATTAATTTTACTAACATTAAAATATAATTAAATACATAAAAATAACCCAACACATGATTTACCACAGGAAAACCTCCAAGAAATAAAAAACCCACCAAAATAAGATATTCATTTATTGAAAAACCTCAGTAACTTTACACTTGGTAACAAGTCCAATAATTTCTTTTCCCGCTTTTCACTTCCCCTCTTCTCTTATTTTTCATGGGCCCCAAATTCCATATTTATTTTGGGTGATCGATGTGTCTCCCGATAAACACCCTTTCAACTAAAATTGCATGAAAATAATTTAATATAAACCCATAGGTTATATCTAATAAATAAAAATATACTTATATTTATTAATTACAATCCATCGGTTATAGTTATATTTAATATAAATATTTAAAATAACATTAGGAACTATATAAAGGGTTAATAATCCACTTAGTATTATGTTCCAATAGGCCTTGAGTACCTCGATTGTCTTGTAACATCATAAGTGTTGTTCCATGTATGCGACATATTGTTTGCCATGATGTTATATGTGTGTGTCCTTTCATGCTTTTATTTATGTCTCTTTGCATTGTTTTCCTATTGTTTGTTATTATCACTTTACTAATTTTTCTATTATATTAATATGTATGCACCATGGAATCCACCATGCAAAATCCCCTATTTCCCCCCCGTAGGAATCCTATAAAACATGTGCACATTAGCTATATGTCCTCTTGTTTGGGTTGCACTCACATTTCTCCATCTCATGCACCCTCAAAATAGCTCAAAATCAGAAACACAATTACATGTACAAAATAAAAAAATTATAAGTACATAAAGTGTGTTGGAAGCACAATGAAATGAGAGGGGGTGAATCACTCCTTACAAAATTTAAATCATATTTTAGGTTATTCAACCAAATCAAAAATTCACCTATCCAATCATTAATGTGTGTAATCATCAAATATCATAAATGAAATCAACCATGAAGCATATAATCAACACAAGAACACAAGATATAAGTGGGAAACCACCTAAAGGTGAAGAAAACCCACTGAAACAAAATATTTATATTGATATGTTTCAAATTTATTGAGGCACCAACCCACAAGGAGCACCAACCCCTAGTTTAGTAGAGCTACAACCCTATAAGGAGCACCAACCCCTAATTTTGTGAAGCACTAACTCCATAAGGAGGCTACAACCCCCAAAATGATTAAGCACCCACTCAACCACCTTATGATGTTCGATATCGAATTATTTCTTCCACAATCGATATAGACCAATGGTTTGACTAACACTTATTCACACCCTCATTCAAACCCTAAGTGTTCAAAATCTCACAAACTAGATTTTTCTTCACCTTTCAAGACTTCAAACCCTTGCACACATGCTTGTTGATATTATTCAACCTATAAAAACTTGATATGATCTCAATTCATGCTTTAAAACCTACAAAACACACTCACATAGGTGGAACTTCTTGCATGCATGCATGCACACGCAAACACACACACACACACACACACACACACACACACACACACACACACACACATGCGCGTGCGTGCGTGCGTGCGTGCGCACACACACACCTCTAGCTCCAAAAAGCACCCAAAATAATGGTTTTATAAGCTCTTTCACATTTCAAATTTAAAACTAAACATTTTAACTTATTTTGTGAGACAAATACATCATAAAAACATCCCATATACTTTTCATAACATCTATAAGTGACCCATATGGGTCAACCTAGAAAAAACCCTTCTCTCATCCACCAAAAATCACCAAAATCCATGCATTGGAATGGCATAATTATCCTAACACCAAAAATATTTGTATTCATGCTTTAAAATTTATCACACATGTTTAAAATAACAATTAAAATTTTTAAATGGTCACGATTTTTTTAACCAATCGGATTATTTCATTAAATGGGACCACTTGCTTCTTATACTTCTCAAAACACTGTTTCAGCACCATTCGGACCACGATTCGACTTTGAGCCTCAACATCTCTTCAAATAAACTAAAATATGGCATGTTACACTTTATGGAAATTTAAATATGGAAAATTCTAAGAAAGTTATAAGTCATGAAACAAACAATGGTTCAAATAACATAAATGTTTGTCTTCACCAAATCATATCGCCCAAAAAGCTATTTTCAAAAGAAACTGGTTAAGACCCTTCCCGACAATTTCAATAATTATAATTTTATGCCCAATTCATCCCTCTTCAAATTATAGGTGATATAAAGAATCAACCAATCAATGTCATGCTCTAAACAACTCAATGTTTTAGCGAAAATAGTTAATAAAGTGGATAGTTAAAAATATTCTTGTCCAAAACTTTACTTAGAAGCCATATAAAAACTCATAATCATGAATAAAAAATTATGTAAATAGAAATATATTTGAATCTTATTTCCAACACAAATTGAATCACCTCCTCAATCCACCTGTAGCTCCTGTTATGCCCATTTTATTCAAGACCGCCTTTAATTGACCCAAAATTACCCTTTGACCGATCGAACCCGAATAAAGCACACTTGACCATGTAAATGAATTATAATTACCTGAAAAAATATTTTTAAATCAAGAAAAACTCATATACATCACACAATGACAATTTAGTTTGCAACTCCTTTGGGCAACCTTTTCCCAAAACAAACTTCTTTCAAAATCGATTTGTTTGAGTGGGGTCCACTCATTTCCATGACCTCCACCATACATTTATGGAAATATAAAGGATTCATCTACATGTTCCAATCATAATACATGAAATATGAAGAAATTATGGCCACTTAGAAGGCAAATCTCTCAGACCACTTTCAAGCTAGGGTTTCAAACTCATAACAAGTTGTTTACCTTCTTAACATTCGTTCATAAAAATGTGACGATGCAATGACCTAATTTTTTTTGTTAAAAATTATAGAATCAATTTATAAACATCTAATAAATGAAAAAGGTACCATGTAAAGAACACAATTTAGGGTGGGCATCATAAGTTCCAATTTGAGCTGGAAATGCACTAGTTCTTGACCCTGTTTCACCAAAAACCTCATATCTTGCAAAATTCACGTCGTGAAAATCTTGGCATTTTCCACATGACATAAGGAAACACCCTAAAAAATACAATTATCATAATGTCATGATTACCTCTCAATATTTCTAGCCAGTGAGACTTGCATAGCTACCCCTTAGGTTTTGCCTTTGTCTACAAGCTAAGATCAACCTGAAAGAACACAATAAATCATCTTGAAAAACACTAAAAATGGTCCAAAACTACGAAAAATCATAAACCTATCTACATGTATCCATGAGCTCATACATATCCATAACTCAATCTCATACCTCCTAACATGCATACCTAATCTAAATGAACACCGAATCATCGTCACTAACTCAGTATTCGCAAACTCAACTCATATGAGTGCCCAAGAACACTCAAAACATGCTCTAAATCATGATACCATGATTATCAAGAAACCAAGAAGATCCAATCACCATGCAACATCACCTAAGGCTAGCTAGGTCATATGAATGGGCTTGTTAGAACAAGCCATACCCATTGAATTAACTCGTCCAACCAACAACATACTTGAAACTCCATGTCATCATCACTATGAGAATCATCGATCCTACTCCATAATCTATTTGTTCATTAATGAGGTTCTTCATCAATGACAAAACCTATGCAAAGATCGTGCCAACAATCTCCCCCTTTTTCATTGATTGAAAATTACTTGAAATTCTTCCCCTATTTACATTAATGAAAAATGATATTTGCACTGTGTAATATTCACATTTCTCATCTTTATATTATCACCTCTTGGTTAGAAACATCAACCAAAGGTCTCAATCAATCTCAAAATCTTGAAATTTCACTTAAAACCTGATTTCTAGCTCCTTTTCAAGCATAGACACACCATGCCCCCTTGGGAAAAGTATATACATCAACTAAGCATATAAATAATAATGAAGAAGAATCATCCTAACTTGATTTTGGGCCAAGAAATCATCATCCACCTTTGAGTCATGCAAAACTAGTCATTTCACCTTATATCCATGTTTTTGTCTTTATGAAACCACTAGAGCAGAGCTCTATCTAAACTAACCACACCATAGACATGCCAAAAATGTTATATATGAGCTACAAAAATCATCTTACCTTCTTTCTTGGGCATACACCACATTTTCTAGGCATAAAACTAGCTTGTCAATGCGATCTCTTGCTTCCCCATATCACACTAAGACTAAGATCCTAGAAGTAACTCTCTAGTAGTTTTAGGACCAACTTTGACATGTCCTAGAACCTCATACACACCTTGACCATGCAACTTAGAACTCCCCCTGGACTTAATACAACCATATCTAGTAAACAAGCACAAAAATAAGCTTCTTACCTTGTATTCTTGGCTTGGGAGTACTTCAAACACTTAAGCTCAGTCCTAAATCTCATGCTCGGTTTTTGATAGTCATGATAGAAAGATAGAGTACAAACTTACATCATGGATTGCTAGATCTAGGAGATATCATTAAAATCACTCTTCATATAGCTCAAAGACCCCATGACACCATATAGAAGCAAATACCATGCTCCCTATCAAACTTGTACCATGCACATTATTTACACTTGTAGAAGCGTTTATCTTATCATTGTTGCACTATACTCATCACAATAACACTGTTTCTGAGTAACAAGCATCAAACACTTTCTTTATAAACATGCTAACTATGACCTTCTTGTAAATGAGAGCAAGTAAAAGATCAATTTTCCACTTCAACAATAGAATCAACACACAAATATGCATCAACATATTCTTATGCTCTATCCTTCACATATTCGGTACATGTAGGTAATCATATTGCAATTTTGTTCATTGAGCTTTCAACTACACCATCATTAATTTTTTGAATCTTGAACACCTTGTCATGTCTATATCGGACCTTCAAAAGCATTTAGATGAATTTAGAGGATTTTGTATGCTCTCACACTGTAGAAGCATGCATGCTCTGCCTTTCATACATACTCGTATCTGTGGATAGTCAATTTGGCTCAAGACATGAATGAGAACCATATAACCTTCGTTCACTTTTGGGATGGATCATCTAGCACACTTAATATATATCACTTCACATAGTGTATACATGCTCCATAGGATTGAGACTTATCAAGAATGGTGTAAATCAACTCTTATACTGTAGATGTACTTATCAATATCCTATAACATAAATTCATCTTAAATCCCCTTATACCTTTCCTTTGTGACTCATCTTTTTGATAAGATATTTCAAGAAACTACTTCTCACACATTTAGGAGGAACTATAAGAGCCACTAATATGGATACCATTTTATCCGTTTCATCTCCATCATACACCTTGAGAACACATTCCAAATAAGTCATTCCTAGATTTCAAAATAGACCTTATAAGTTAGGCCTTTTTAGCACTAACATTGTCAAGTTACAATTTTGTCGAGATATATAAGAAACTAAGAGAATTAAAATTATTTGACCACATGAAACATAGTTTCCACACATTCTAGAAGATTTGTACAAATTTTTAGCTCCTGAGACTACCATTTTTTCATCTAAATCCATCTTTTCCATATACAACTCATAGTGAACTGTTAACACCTAGTTAAGGAAGAGAGACCTCTAAAGTGCACTATTTTTCTCTCATGATCTCAAACTAGACCAACATCACTGTATTTACACCTTCTATCTCCCCGAGCACCATTTTATCATGATTAGAAGACAAATATACCACATACTTACTAGGATTCACCTTGATTGTGCCTCATAAGCCCTTAAGAACTCTGCATAGATCTTCCACTTTCATGTTGAATGATCAAGTCATCACATTTGATGATATAAGAGAATTTTCAAACACATTCTAGAACCATTTACACACTTTGAAATGTATGACACATGACTTATACACTCAAAATAATGGACAAGCCTATACCACTTTATGATGAATAAGACATACTTCCTTGAGAAGATAAAACCTACAGGAACCTTGAAATATGTCAACAACTCCTTAGACACATTTATATATTCACACTCACCACAGAATATTAGACACACTTAACACATGCCTTTTCAACACATGATGACTTTGTGACACTTCATAAGACCCATACTTGCTACCATGTATCTTCACGAGACCACGAGACTCATTCAACACGTCAACCAATGACATAGACCACAAGGAGACATTCCATACAAGTGTCATGACACAATAAACCTCATAAGAGACCTCAAATAGACTCTTAATCATGCTAAAACACCTCGGATAGATGATTAATCATGACAACAAAATCAAAGACCTATAAGAGCTTCAGACACATACACCTTATGATAAAAATCATAGAGCTTGACAAATCACACAAAAGGACAAACATCTTGAAATAGTAGAACACGCTTAAATGCATATAAGGACATACCGTAAGGACTTGGAGGAGTCACACACATACCAAATAACTTCCCATCACTCCAATTCTTCATTTGCACCAATATACCTTCAAGAAGCATAGTGAAGATATATGAACACCATGAAGACCTAAAAGAATGTCTTGAAGAGGTCCCAAACCCTCTTATGTACTTGGAAAACTCCTTCTTCCTCTCTCTTGTGATAAGAAATCTATTTTTTACCCTTCATTCCATCATCACAAGATATTGATGAGACATCAAGGTCTCTTCTAGGTTCCCACACTCTTCTTTGACTATTGTCATACATTCTAGGTATTTGAACTCCACTAGCTTGCACTCTAGGACCTTGAAGAATTTTGTTTTTAATTTAATAACCTTGATAACAATACTTTGCAACATGACCTACTTTGTTATAACTTTAACACACCAGTGTATTATTTTCATTGAAATCATATCCATGACTAGATGTATCATTTAGACAAGCACTAACAACATGTCCTACCTTAATGCATTTTAAACAAACAACATTATTGGCATGATCATCTTTTTTGTATTTCCATGGATGAGTATCTCTAGGAGGCCTTCTACACTCCTTATCCCTATGACCAAATCCATTACATGTATAACAATAACCATTAAAAATATTTCATACCTTAAGGCATTAGGTTGCCTAATTTTCTTGGTTTTCTCAATGTCCTTGATGTAGATCTCCTTATTTCCTTCCTTGGTGCTTGGTTAACCTAATTATTTGCATGAAACCATGTCTTATTTATTCACCTTATTGTCCATGAATTCAGATTTGAATCCCAAACCATCTTTGTCACCTGTAACTTTTTGATTTCTCAAGAGATCATCAAGATCCTCGTACTATCTTCAAGCTTCGATACGATTTTATCTTATTTGTAGAATCTAAGAGTTATTTCTTAAGGATTATCACTTTTTCCTCCTTAAATTATAGGTTGAGTGTCATGTTACTCATTTTTAACTCTAACCTTCTCACTGATTCCTCAATCTTTTCAGAAATGGCCCAATGTTTCCCTTCAAGTTCTTGTATCTTTTCCTCATACTCCTTGACTTGTGAAGTCAACTTCTTATTGTTATTTTTATCATGTTATAGTTCTAATTGAACACATTCCAATTCAAGCCTTAAACCATCATCTTATCCTTGATTTTCCTTGCAAGAATTAGGTGTAACATCTCCCCACAAAATAGAACCTCCACTAGAGGATCTCATGGATTCCTTTTTCATGAAAAGAACCTCATCACCTAAATATTTTTAATCTGAGTCAATCTCATAATTATATCCATCGGTGCCACTACTTGCTTAAGAGGAATAGACCTCTTCCTTGGTAAGAAAAATCTTCTTACCCTTCTTCTTGAAATCACCCTTTTTGAAATCCTTTTTAATTTTGTCATACTTCTAATTTTTCTTCTCTTGATCACTTTCATGGTCATTATTTATTTTATTATCATGTCTATGAGGACATTTAGCATCAAGGAAACCTATTTTACCATAAAAAAGCTTTTGAAAGGAATTTTACCCTTGTACTTACTAGTTCCAACTGTCATTATTTTAGCAACCAAGGAAAAGTTCTTCATATCTAGATCATGAGTGACATCATCAACATTGACCTTCTTATCCTTTGCTATATTTTCCATTTTTAAAGCTATATCTTTCTTAGCTGGTTTAGAGTCACCTATTCTCATTTCACAGGTAGTTAAGGTACCACATAAATAAACCATCTTCATATGAGTCAAATACTTGGCTTCTTCTATGGCAGAAAATTTAGAGTCCAAATTTAGAGTTAATGACCTTAAGACCTTTTGAACATCAACTTCTTCTTTCACATCATCACCTAAACCTTTCATACTATTCACTACTTTTTCAACTTTGAGAATATAGGAAGAAATGGACTCATCTTCATTCATTTTGAGAGACTCAAACTGTTTTCTAAAAGTTTGAAGCTTAGCAATTCTTACCTTTGAGTCTCCTTCATAAAGAACTTGTAAATTTTCCCATGCTTCCTTTTTTGATTTGTAATGCATCACTTTTCCCAACTCTGATTCTCCAAGGCCACTTATGATGGCACTAAAATATTTTGAGTCATTAGTACATGCCTTATTTTCTTCATCAATAGTTGGAGTAGTGGTAGGAGGGTATAACCATACTCCACAACATCCCAAACATAAAACCCTTGAGCCATGATAAATTTATTCATCTTCAAAATACAAAAATAATAATTCACAATAACGAACACATTGGTGCCTTTCCAATAACTTTTGCTCATCATTTTTGTGCTTCAAGGATCTCCTTTCAAGTTGTCAAACTTCTCCAAAAGGACTTGCTCGATAACAATTGTTATGAGAGGATGGGATGAATTAGTCTCAGTATGCAAAATTTTAAATCAGATTTTAGGTTATTCAATCAAACCAAAAATTCACTTATCCAATCATTAATGTGTGCACATCATAAAATATCATAAATGCTATAAGCCATGAAACATAAAATCAACACAAGCACCCAAGATATAAGTGGGAAACCATTAAGGGGAATAAAAACTAAAAAAAATATTTATATTAATATGTTTCAAAATTAGTGAGGCACCAACCCCACAAGGAGAACCAACCCCTAGTTTAGTAGAGCTATAACCCTAAAAGGAACACCAACCCCTAATTTTGTGAAGAACCAACTCCACAAGGATGATACAACTCCCCAAGATCATCAACACCCACTCAACCACCTTATGATGTTATTATATCTGAATTATTTCTGCCACAACTGATAGAGACCAATGTTTCAGTTCACATTTCTTCAAACCCTCATTCCGACCCTAGGTGTTCAAACTCTCACAAACTAGCTCTTTCTTCACCTTTCAAGTCTATAAACCCTTGTACACATACTTGATGATATTATTTAACATGTTAAAAAATTGATTTGATATAAATTCATGCTTCAATAGCTTCCAAAATCACTCACCTAGGTCACACTTCTTGCACACATCACACACACACACCTCTAGCTCCAAAGAGCAAAAGAAATAATAGTTTTATAAGATCATTCACATTTCAAAATCAAAACAAAATATTTTACCTCCTTTTTGAGATCTATACATCATAAAAACATCCCATATACTTTTCATAACATCTACAAGTGAACCATATGGGTCGGCCTAGAAAAAACCTTTCTTCCATGCACCAAAAATCACCAAAACCCATACATTGAAATGCCAAAATTATCCTAAATACAAAAATATTTTTAGTTATGCTTTAAAATTAATTACACTTAAAAAAAATAAATAAAAAAATCCTAAATTATCACAATTTTCATTAACCAATCAGATTATTTCATTAAATGGGACCACTGCTTCTTATACTTCTCAAAACACTTGTTTCCAGCACCCTTCAGGACCTCGATTCTGAATTTTCACCTCAATAACTATTCAAATCAACTAAAATATGGCATGTGAAAAATTTATGGAAATTGGAAGACATTTATAAAACTTCTAAGAAAGTTATAAGTCATGAAACAACCATTGGTTCAAACTGCATCAAATTTTGTCTTCACCAAATCATGTTGCTAAAAAAACTATTTTCAAAAAGCAAGTGGTTAACACCCTTCTCGACACTTTCAAGAATTAAAAATGAATTAATTGGATGACCAATTCATCCCTCTTCATATTACAAGTGATATAAAGCATCACCTAATCAATCTCATGCTCAAAAAAACTCAATTTGTTTTAGCAAAAAACAATTATGTCATGAATAGTCAAAAATATTATTTTCCAAAAATTGACCTAGAAACCATATCAAAACTCATCATCATGAAGAAAAAATCATATAACTAGAAATATATCTGAACTCTATTTCCAACACAACTCTAATAACCTCCTAACTCCACCTCGTATCTCATGTTATGTCTGTTTTATCAAGACTACTTTTAATCGCCTGAAGCGCCCTTTGACCAGTCAACCTGAATGAAGCACACTTGACCATGTAACTGATTTATCGTGGCCTAAAACCTCTTTTTACATAAAAAAAAATCATACACATAACACAATATAAATTTACTTTGCAACTCCTTTGGAAAAACTTGTCCCAAAACAAACTTCTTAAATCGGCTGTTTGAGTGGGGTCCACTAATCACCATGACCTCTACCATACATTTTTAGAAATATTAAGGAGTCATATACATGCTAAAATAAAAACATATGCACTAGGAAGAAATTATGACCACTTTGAATTCAAATATATCAAACTACTTTCAAGTTAGGGTTTCAAACTCATAACAAATTGTTTACCTTCTTAACATTTGTTCATAAAAATGTGACGATGAAATGACATAATTATTTTCATGAAAACTTATATAATAAATTTTAGAACATCCCTAAAATCCACAAGGTCCCATGCAAAGCACACAATTCAATGAGCATTAGAAGTTTTAATATGAGTTGGAATTGCACTAGTTCTTGATGTTGTTTCATCAAAAATCTCATATCTTGAAAAATTCACATCATGACATCCTAAAATTTTTCCCATGGCACAAGGACACACCCTAGTAACATATCTATTCTTGAGAATGTCATTATTACCTATCAATATTTCCATCCAATGAGACTTTCATAACTACCCCTTAGGGTTTTACATTGTAGAAGCTAGGGTCAATTGAAAGAACACTATAAATCATCTTGAAAAACATTAAAAATGGTCCAAACATACGTGATACATCATAGTAAACCTTTCTACATGTATACATGAGCTCATACAACTCTATTCCTCAATCTCATACCTCCCGACATCCATACTCCAAATGAGCACTTGAATCATGGTTACCAACCTATATTTGCACCGCAATGCAACTCATATGAGTGCCTAAGAAACCTCAAAACATGATCTCCATCATGATAAAATTCTTCTCAAGCAACCAATAAGCTTAAATCACCATGCAAAATCACCTAGGCTAGCTAGGTCACCTGAATGGGCTTCCTAGAACAAGCCATCCTCATGAGAATCAACCTCGTGGAACCAAGAACATACTTGATACTCCATGTCATCATCACTATGAAAATCATCTAACCCTAATCCGTTATCAAATTTTTCATTATTGAGGTTTTTCATCAATGACAACATCTATGCAACAACATGCCAACAAAGTGGTTGAGAAAAAGACTTGGGTCGAGAAAATACATAGGGACCAAACCATATATATATAAAACCAAATATTTCGGGTGTTATGGACCATTCCATATGCTTCATCCTAGGTGGAAAATTTAATAATTTTCTCATTTGGCACAATTTCTTAGGGACGTTTATAGGATTTTCACTTATTTTTATTGATAAAATGCACAATATAGTTTAGGTTATGGTGGCACTAATGGTATACAAAAGATAACATTATCATAGTAAATTGGGTCATCATTTGTTAATCAATTGGGTTGATGTTCATCTATAATGGCACTTATCGTGGGTCTTGGGAAGTGTCAAGGTGACTTATTATCCTCATAGGATTGACTTCCCATTGCTCATATTTTTGTGGGTGGATGCCAAGCATTTGGAATGCTCCCCATATAATTCTCTTCACTATGTGTGGTGCATTTGAACTTCTTTCTATTCTCCTTAGCACATCCTAATTGGGACCGATCTTTGCATGTTTTTATAACAGATCCAATAAAAGTTAAACAAATCTCCATAACAATAGTAGAATGAATGATCTCTCCCTCTTCTCTGGAAAAAAAAACAATCAAGTGTTCTCTTTCCTTTGTTTTATTTATCTACTTACATATTGTTATTATTTTCAAGTTAAAGTTTGATTTCCTATACTATGGACATTGACTACACTTTTCTCTATAAGTACTCATCATTGCAAAATAAACACAACTAGAATAAAGAAAATTTGAAGAATTACACGCAATTGACACTTTGAGTGAAGGAAAAGTATGTCTACACTTTGGCAATTTTTCCTTTAAGCACATAATTTTAAATTCCCTATGTAAAGGGGGTAAATGTAAAAATCAATTTAGTAATTCATGTCTTACAACAAGATAAATTGTACAATGTTCATACTATGAGAACAACATGTGGTTTGATCCCTCTTTAGAGTAGTGGTGACATTGACGGTGTATAGAGGTGTCCACAACCCATATAATGTTTATTTTATAGGACTCTCTCACCATCAAGGTTTTGAATATTAAATCAGTTCCATAAAGAGCATCACACAATATCGATGTCCAAATTTGTAGATAGGAGCATAATAGGAAGAAATGAATAAGCACAAAAAGTTACAGAAGCTAAAAGTATGAAGGACAAGGGTGTATGAAAAGGGCCATAATGGGGGAATATTTTGTCTATACCATATGCTTTGGTATAGGAAATTTCTTAGGCAATTTTTTTAGCGAAGAAGCTATGTCGATCGGTTCAACATCTTTGTAGTCACTTTATTTACTAACACCCTAGGTGTCTTTGACACCTCATCTAGAAAAAGATTGAATGCTCACCCAAAGTGTGCAAAGGTACCTAAGTCCCTCTTTTGATGCCAACATTTTTAAGGAGTTATCATGCATGAAGTTATATTCCATAACCATCATAGATAAAATAGTGTAAAACATAAATTAAACAGACCACATCCATATATAATGTGAACTAAACGAGGATCAATATTAGATTTACTAAGCAAGAACCGATTACATAGACATCAATAAAAAGTAACCAACAAAAAGATGTTATGTTTGTGGAGCTTGTTTTCATGTTAGAGTTTGGTACACCTTCCATGTGTTACACTCAGATATTTTTACAGCGGTCCCACTGCCCGGTGAGTGGGTCAAGGGGGTTGGGGGGGGTGAAGCCCCCGAAGCAAATTATCATAGGTGGTTTATTAACCCATGGGTAATGGGTAACCGTTATGGGCTGTTGGCTTTTCGGTTTCCATTATTTTTTAAAACCATCTCTTCGGATACCTATTGATGTATTTATAAATAGATGGACATCAATAGGATATATATCAATGTGTTTTTGAAGGTGAATAGTGTGTGTGAATTCAAGTGTGAATTCGGGAGGGTTTGTTGAGCACGGTTGGAAACAAGATCGATTATTGTAATTGTGAAGATTGTTGGCTTGTAATAAAATCGAGCAAGTGTTCTTGGTTGATGTAGCCCACATTGGGTGAACCACATTAAATATTGTCTTCGTGTTGTGCATATTTCATTTCGTAATTCTATTCATACTTCTTATTATTGTGATTCTGAGGAATTATTCCGCATTAGATTTTATTAATTCCTAAAAATTCGTATCAGAGCTTTGGTTGTGTTTGCTGAAGTGTTAAATCACATGAAGGGTTATTAGCTTGAGTGGGAGCTATGGAAGATGAGGGCAGATCGAGGGTTGAGAAGTTCAATGGGTAGAACTTTGGTTTGTGGAAGATGCAAATGGAGGATTACTTATATCAGAAGGACCTCCATGTTCCTTTGGCTGGAAAAGCAAAGAAACCTACAGCCATGTCGGATGAGGATTGGGAGTTGTTGGATAGAAAGGCGCTCGGGGAAATTCATTTATGCCTTGCATCTTTGGTTGCTTTCAACATATCGTAGGAGAAGACCACAGAAGGTCTCATGAGTGCGTTGGGGAAGTTATATGAAAAACCCTCTGCCTCTAATAAAATATTTTTGATGAAAATTTTATTTAATATGAAGATGTTTGAGAATGGTTATGTTGTTGATCATTTGAATGAATTTAATACGGTTGTGAGTATGTTAAACTCAGTAAAAATTGACTTTGATGATGAGGTTAGGGATTTGTTGATTTTGTGCTCCTTGCTAGATAGCTAAGACAACTTGGTTATGGTTGTAAGTAATTCAGTCTCTAATAACTCAAAGCTGAAGTTTGAGGATGTAATAGGTGTGATCCTAAGTGAGGAAATGTGAAGGAAGAGCATTGAGAGATTCTTCTACTTCTGGAAACGCTTTGACGGTGGAGAGCAGAGGGAGACAAAAGAATAGAGGAAAAGGTAACCGTGGGAAGTCGAATGATTGCGGAAGGTCAAAGTCCAAGAGTAAGTTAGAATGTTGGCACTGTGGGAAGGTTGGTCATGCTAAGAAAGATTGTTGGGCTCTTCGGGATAAGAAGAACAAGGAGGAAACTAAAGAGGTAAATTTGGCAACAGGTGATGTTTGTCAAGATGCCTTAATTCTTTCTTTAGATAATATTATTGAATCTTGGGTGTTAGATTCAAGGGCATCTTTCCATGCCACCCCACATAGACATTACTTTACTAATTTTGTTTAAGGAGATTTTGGACATGTATATCTTGGTGATGATAAACCATGCAACATAGTAGGGAAAGGTTACGTTCGGTGAAAATGCAGAATGGGAACACATGGCTGCTTAAGAACATTAGGCATGTTCCTAAGTTGAGGTGGAACTTGATATCGAGTGGGACAAATTGGTAGTGATGGTGTATGGTCACTTTTTACAAAGTGGATTCTTGGAAGGTTACCAAGGGAGCTCTTGTGGTTGCAAGAGGTAAGAAAACTGGTACTTTGTATTTAACTAGTGGTGTTGATTATTGTAATTTAGTTGTTATAGATGGAGATGTAACTTTGTGGCACCAGAGACTCGGTCATATGAGTCATAAGGGCATGTAGATTATAAAGGACAGGTTGCCCGGATTAAAGGAGTTAGATTTGGACTTCTGTGAGGACTGTGTTTATGGGAAATAGAAGCGGGTGAGATTCCTCAAGGTTGGACCTACCAAGAAGGAGGGTAAGTTGGAGTTAGTTCATATAGATGTATGGGGGCCAGCTAAGGTAAAATCTATTGGTGGTTCATGTTATTACGTCACTTTCATTGATGATGCAACTAGAAAAGTTTGGGTATATTGCATTAGAAAGAAATCTGATGTGTTTGAAACTTTCAAAAGATGGAAAGCCTTGGTTGAGAATGAAATAGGTCTCAAGATAAAATGTCTCAGGTTGGATAATGGAGGGGAATATTACAGCAATGAATTCATTAATTCTTTGTTGGTAAATGGGATCTATGAGCAAAGAATGGTTCCAAATACTCCATAGGAAAATGGAGTGTCAGAGAGAATGAACAGGACAATCATGGAGTGTGCTAGGTGCATGAGGTTATATGCGGGGCTGCCACTCATGTTTTGGGTGGAAGCGATAAGCACAACTTGTTTATTTGATTAACAGAGGACCCTCTATGGCCTTGGATGGAGGTATACGAGGAGGCTTTGGCAGTAAGAAAATAGATTACTCTTTTCTTAGAGTATTTGGATGTGAGGTATTTTTCACATTGATAAAGATGATAGGACCAAGTTAGAGGCTAAGTTTTAGAAATGCACCTTTGTTGATATGGTGAAGATGATTTTGGTTTTCGTGTTTGGAGTCTTAAAGATAAGAAAATATTTCGGTCTAGAGATATTGTCTTTAATGAAAAAGTCATGTATAAAGATCATTGTAAGAAGAAAAAGAGGAATCAAAGAAAGAATACACAAGTGTTAGAGGACATTGTGGACAACAAGGTCTCAAGGGGCCGGTTCAGATATAATATGTTTGCACAACCCGGTTCAAGTACCTACTCATCGAGAACCCCAAACTCTTGAGGTGAGAAGGTCTTAGGGTAAGAAGGGAATCGACGATTTACTCCATTTTGAATTATTTATTACTCACCGATGACGCGGTGGAGAGCTAGAGTGCTTTGAGGAAGCAAAGTGTAGGTGGATGCCAGGAAGAAGTGGGAGTAGGTCATGGATGAAGAGCATAGATCTCTTATGGAGAACCAGACTTGGGATCTGGTGGAGCTACCTGAGGGCAAGAGAGCATTGCAGAACAAGTGGGTGTATAGAATCAAAGAGGAAGATGGAGGTAGGAAATGATACAAGGCCCGGTTGGTGGTCAAAGGATTTACACAGAAGAAAGGTATAGACTTTGATGAATTTTTTTCTCCGGTTGTTAAAATGACTTCTATTAGAACTGTTCTTGGGATAGTTGCAGTTGAAGATTTGCACTTAGAACAGTTAGATGTGAAGACTGCATTCCTTCATGGTGATTTGGAGGAGGAATTATATATGAGGCAGCCATAGGGATATGAGGTCAATGGGAAGGAGAACCTGGTGTGCAAATTAAAGAAGAGCTTGTATGGCCTGAAACAAGCTCCACGGTAGTGGTACATGAAGTTTGTGATTTTATGCAGGAGCGGGATTACTCTAGGTGTCACTCGGACCATTGTGTATACATGAAGAAGTTTCTTGATGGTAGTTATATTATTCTATGCCCGTATGTGGATGATATGCTTGTTGCAGGGAAGAACATGTAGGAAATAAAGGTACTTAAGAAGCACTAGGTGACTCCTTTCTTTATGAAGGATTTGGGGCAGCAAAACAAATATTTGGTATGAGAATAACTCGGGATAGGAAGCAACATAAAATGAATTTATCTCAAGAAGAGTACATAAAGAAGGTCTTGGAGAGGTTTAGTATGCAAGATGCTAAACCAGTTGGGACTCCTTTGGCAGGTCACTTCAAGTTATCAAAGGAGCAGTGTCCCAAGACTGAGGAGGAGAGATTCAATATGTCCAAGGTACCTTACTCATCAGCAGTTGGTAGTTTGATGTATGCTATGGTATGCACTAGGCCAGATATTGCCCATGCAGTGGGAGCAGTGAGTAGGTTTATGAGTGATCCAGGAAATGAGCACTGACAGGCAGTAAAGTGGATACTTCGGTATTTGAGAGGGACCATGGGTACTGTTTTGTGTTACAGTGGATCAGACACTACTTTGTGTGGATATGTTGACTCAGACATGGCTGGAGATTTGGATAGTAGGAGGAGCACAACATGTTATGTATTTACTGTAGGTGATACAACAGTGAGTTGGATTTCACGGTTATAGAAGGTTGTGGCTTTGTCAACCACTGAGGCTGAGTATGTTGCTACTACAAAAGCTAGCAAGGAGATGATTTGGCTACAACAATTGCTTGATGAGTTGGGGCATAAGCAGGAAGTTGGAAAGCTATATAGTGATAGTCAGAGTGCTATTCACTTAGCTAAGAACTTTGCTTTCCATTCTAGGACAAAGCATATACTAGTTGAGATATCACTTCATCAGGACAACTTTGGAGGAAGATAAGTTGAAGTTGGAGAAGATTCATACTAGTCAGAATCCTACAGATATGATGACCAAGGTGGTCACAAGGGATAAACTAAAGCTATGTTCAGCTTTGGTTGGCCTTCGTGGATGACAGTGAAGGGTTAAGAAGCTTGCTTAGTGGAAATTAGTCTCCAAGTGGGAGATTGTTATGTTTGTGGAGCTTGTTTTCATGTTCGAGTTTGGTACACCTTCCATGTGTTACGATCGAATATTTTATGGCGGTCCTACTCGCGGTGAGTTGGTCAAGATGGTTCGGGGGGGTGAAGCCCCCGAAGCAAATTTTCATGGGTGGTTTATTAACCCATGGGTAATGGGTAACCGTTATGGGCTGTTGGCTTTTCGGTTTCCATTGTTTTTTAAAACCGTCTCTTCGGCTACCTATTGATGTACTTATAAATAGATGGCCATACAATAGGATATATATCAGTGTGTTTTTTGAAGGTTAATAGTGTGTGTGAATTCAGGAGAGTTTGTTGAGCGCAACTCCAAACAAGATTTGATTATTGTAATTGTGAAGATTGTTGGCTTGTAATAAAATCTGAGCAAGTGTTCTTGGTGGATGTAGCCCACATTGGGTGAACCACGTTAAATATTGTCTTTGTGTTGTGCATATTTCATTTATGTAATTCTATTCATACTTCTTATTATTGCGATTCTGAGGAATTATTCGCATTAGATTCTATTAATTCCTAACAATTGGTATCAGAGCTTTGGTTGTGTTTGCTGAAGTGTTGAATCACAGGAAGGGTTATTAGCTTGAGTGGGAGCTATGGCAGATGAGGGCAGATCGAGGGTTGAGAAGTTCAATGGGCAGAAATTTGGTTTGTGGAAGATGCAAATGGAGGATTACTTATATCAGAAGGACCTCCATGTTCCTTGGTTGGAAAAGAAAAGAAACCTAAAGCCATGTCGGATGAGGTTTGGGAGTTGCTTTTTGTATAGAAAGGCGCTTGGGGCAATTTGTTTATGCCTTGCATCTTTAGTTTCTTTCAACATATTGTAGGAGATGACCACGAAAGATCTCATGAGTGCGTTGGGGAAGTTATATGAAAAACCCTCTGCCTCTAATAAAATATTTTTGATGAAAAAGTTATTTAATATGAATATGTCTGAGAATGGTTCTGTTGCTGATCATTTGAATGAATTTAATATGGTTGTGAGTTTGTTAAACTCTGTAAAAATTGAATTTGATGATGAGGTGAGGGATTTGTTGATTTTGTGCTCCTTGCTAGATAGCTGGAATAACTTGGTTATGGCTGTAAGTAATTTAGTCTCTAATAACTCAAAGCTGAAGTTTGAGGATGTAATAGGTGTGATCCTAAGTGAGGAAATGTGAAGGAAGAGCATCGGAGATTCTTATACTTGGAAATGCTTTGCAAGTGGAGAGCAGAGGAGACAAAAAAATAGAGGAAAAGATAACCGTGGGAAGTCAAATTATCACAAAAGGTCAAAGTCCAAGAGTAAGTTAGAATGTTAGCACCGTGGGAAGGTTGGTCATGCTAAGAAATATTCTGGGCTCTTCGGGATAAGAAGAACAAGGAGGAAACTAAAGAGGTAAATCTGGTAGCAGGTAATGTTTGTCAAGATGCCTTAATTCTTTCTTTAGATTATATTGTTGAATCTTGGGTGTTAGATTTAGGGCGTCTTTCCATGCCACCCCACATAGAAATTACTTTACTTGATTTTGTTTAAGGAGATTTTTGACATGTATATCTTGGTGATGATGAACCATGCAAAGCATAGTAGGGAAAGGTTGTGTTCGGTGAAAATGTAGAATGGGAACACATGGCTGCTTAAGGATGTCGGGCATGTGCCTAAGTTGAGGTAGAACTTGATATCGGTGGGACAACTAGGCAGTGATGGGTGTACGGTTAGTTTCACAAAGCAGATTCTTGGATGGTTACCAAGGGAGCTCTTGTGGTTGTAAGAGGTAAAAAATTGGTACTTTGTATTTAACCGGTGGTGCTAATTATTATAATTTAGTTGCTTTGTAGATAGAGATGCAACTTTGTGGCACCAAAGATTCGAGTCATATGAGTCATAAGGGCATGTAGATTATAAAGGGAAAGCTACCCAGATTAAAGGAGTTAGATTTGGACCTCTGTGAGGACTGTGTTTATGGGAAACAAAAGCGGGTGAGATTCTTCAAGGTTTTTCCTACCGGGAAGGAGGGTAAGTTAGAGTTAGTTCATATAGATGTATGGGGGCCAACTAAGGTAAAATCTATTGGTGGTTCATGTTATTACGTCACTTTCATTGATGATGTAACTAGAAAAGTTTGGGTATATTGCATTAGAAAGAAATCTGATGTGTTTGAAACTTTCAAAAGATGGAAAGCCTTGGTTGAGAATGAAACAAGTCTCAAGCTAAAATGTCTCAAGTCGGATAATGGAGGGGAATATTACAACAATGAATTTATTGATTATTGTTTGGTAAATGGGATCCGCAGGAAAATAACAGTTCCAAATACTCCACAGGAAAATGGAGTGTTAGAGAGAATGAACATGACAATCATGGAGCATGCTAGGTGCATGAGGTTACATGTGGGGCTGCCACTCATGTTTTTGGCAAGCGGTAAGCAAAACTATTTATTTGATTAACAGAGGACCCTCTATGGCCTTGGATGGAGGTATACCTGAGGAGGCTTGGTCTGGTAAGAAAATAAATTACTCTTTTCTTAGAGTATTCGGATGTGAGGTATTTGTTCACATTGATAAAGATGATAGGACCAAGTTAGAGGCTAAGTCTGAGAAATGCACCTTTGTTGGATATGGTGAATATGATTTTGGTTTCCATGTTTGGAGTCTTAAGGACAAGAAAATATTTCGGTCTAAAGATATTGTCTTTAATAAAAAGTCATTTATAAAGATTATTTGCAAGAACAAAAAGAGGAATCAAATAAAGAATACACAGTATTAGAGGACATTGTAGACAACAAGGTGTCCAAGGGGCTAGTTCGGAGTAAAACATGTTCCAAAGACACTAGCCAGTTCGGTACTACCTACTCATCAAGAACCAAACTCTTGAGGTGAGAAGGTCTTCTAGGGTAAGAAGGGAATCTGAATGATTTACTCCATCTTTGAATTATTTATTGCTCACTGAAAGTGGAGAGCCAAAGTGCTTTGATGAAGCAATGTAGGTGGATGCCAGGAAGAAGTGGGAGTAAGCCATGGATGAAGAGCATAGATCTCTTATGGAGAACCAGACTTGCGATCTGGTGGAGCTACCCAAGGGCAAGAGAGCATTGCAGAACAAGTGGGTTTATAGAATCAAAGAGGAAGATGGAGGCAAGAAATGATATAAGGCTTGGTTGGTGGTCAAAGGATTTGCATGAAAAGAAAGGTATAGACTTTGATGATTTTTTTCTCCGGTTGTTAAAATGACTTCTATTAGAACTGTTCTTGGGATAGTTGTAGTTGAAGATTTGCACTTAGAACAGTTAGATGTGAAGACTGCATTCCTTCATGGTGATTTGGAGGAGGAATTATATATGAGGTAGCTGCAGGGGATATGAGGTCAATGGGAAGGAGAACCTAGTGTGCAAATTAAAGAAGAGCTTGTATGGCCCTAAACAAGATTCACGAGTGGTACATGAAATTTTACAGTTTTATCTTTGGAGTAGGGTTACTCAGTGTCACTCGGACCATTGCATATACATCAAGAATTTTCTTGATGGTATTTATACTATTATGTGCCCTGTATGTGAATGATATGCTTGTTGCAGGGAAGAACAATTAGGAAATAAAGGTACTTAAGAAACAACTAGGTGACTCCTTTCTTTATGAAGGATTTGGGGGCGAAAACCAAATCCTTGGTATGAGAATAACTCGGGATAGGAAGGAGCGGAAACTAACTTTATCTCAAGAAGAGTACATAAAGAAGGTCTTGGAGAGGTTTAGTATGCAAGATGCTAAACCAGTTGGGACTCCTTTGGCAAGTCACTTCAAGTTATCAAAGGAGTAGTGTCCCAAGACTGAGGAGG
Organism: Taxus wallichiana var. yunnanensis; assembly: GCA_018340775.1. Lineage (NCBI taxonomy): Eukaryota > Viridiplantae > Streptophyta > Pinopsida > Cupressales > Taxaceae > Taxus > Taxus wallichiana. The sequence goes on from CM031236.1 coordinate 203,701,293, forward strand.
AGAGATTCAATATGTCCAAGGTACCTTACTCATCAGCAGTTGGTAGTTTGATGTATGCTATGGTATGCACTAGGCTAGATATTTCCCATGCAAAGTGGGAGCAGTGAGTAGGTTTATGAGTGATCCAAGAAATGATAAGCGGCGGCAGCAAGTAAAGTGGATACTTCGGTATTTGAGAGGGACCATGGGTATTGCTTTGTGTTACAAAGTGGATCGAGACACTTTGCTTTGTGTGGATATGTTGACTCAGACATGGCTGGAGATTTGGATAGCAGGAGGAGCACAACAAGTTATGTATTTACTATAGGTGATACAACAGTGAGCTAGATTTCATGGTTACAGAAGGTTGTGGCTTTGTCAACCACTGAGGCTGAGTATGTTGCTGCTGAAGCTAGCTTTAGCAAGGAGATAATTTGGCTGCAACAATTGCTTAATGAGTTGGGGCATAAGCAAGAAGTTGGAAAGCTATATAGTGATAGTCAGAGTTCTATTCACTTAGCTAAGAACTCTGCTTTCCATTCTAGGACAAAGCATATACATTTGAGATATCACTTCATCAGGACATCTTTGGAGGAAGATAAGTTGAAGTTGGAGAAGATTCATACCAGTCAAAATTCTGCAGACATGATGACTAAGGTGGTCACAAAGGATAAACTAAAGCTATGTTCAACTTTGGTTGGCCTTCGTGGATGACGGTGAAGGGTTGAGAAGCTTGCTCGGTGGAAATCAGTCTCAAGTGGGAGATTGTTATGCTTGTGGAGCCTATTTTCATTTGGTACACCTTCCATTTGTTCACTCGAGATATTTTTTACGGTGGTCCCGCTCACGGTGAGTGAGCGATGTCATGGGGGTTCGGGGGTGAAGCCCCCAAAGTAAATTTTCATGGGTGGTTTATTAACCCATGGGTAATGGGTAACTGTTATGGGTTGTTGGCTTTTTAGTTTCCATTGTTTTGTAAAACCGCCTCTTCGGCTACCTATTGATGTACTTATAAATAGATGGACATACAATAGGATATATATCAGTGTGTTTTGTGAAGGTGAATAGTGTGTGTGAATTCAAGTGTGAATTCGGGAGGGTTTGTTGAGCGCAGCTCCAAACAAGATCTGATTATTGTAATTGTGAAGACTGTTGGCTTGTAATAAAATATGAGCAAGTGTTCTTGGTGGATGTAGCCCACATTGGGTGAACCACGTTAAATATTGTCTTCGTGTTGTGCATATTTCATTTCTGTAATTCTATTCATACTTCTTATTATTGTGATTTTGAGGAATTATTCCGCATTAGATTCTATTAATTCCTAACAAAAGATCCATTATATTAACCCACCATGCATTATAATAGTTGAATACATCAATACTATCATCATAAGATAATGCACACAAACACAACAACATAACCTTATAAAATAAATCATGGTCTCTCCTATAGTGAGAATCATAACATATATAAGGGGGTAGGGACTTGCCCTTTACTACCAATGCACTCTCAAAATAGATTGCATGATACAAATAGCCATGCGTGCATTACAAGGTAACTACAGAAGCATGAAAGCTTCACCTAATAATATATTATCTTCTATTAAACTCTAGATCTAATCCTATTATTAGCCCAAACTCTACATGACACTTTATCTTCTTCCTGCATGAAATCCTTCCCAAAATAGACTTTGCTTTAACTACAAGTCTTCATGCTCAACCTTATCTTCAAAACATTTCTTGGCCGCCACTCCAACTGTTCATCTTCCAATTTTGTCCCGTGGCTCAAAATGTGGCTAAGTCTTGAATGTGTTTAGGCCATGCATGAGCCTTTGTGCGTTGTCTTCTCTACTTCTCGATGTGCCTTCATGCCTACCTTCTACACATACAAAAATATCACACCATTATACTTAGAGTCTTTTAGAGGTCCAACATTACCTCACACTAGTTGGATTGTTTTCCCCAATAATTATTAGATTACCGAACACAAAAATTCATGAAGGAGACAAAATTTCAAAATTTGAAATGAACATCATACCAAAAATATGCTAAGATGCTTGGAAGATCTCTGGGAACTCTACATCTACCCCATCTACTAATTTCTTCCATTCCTCTAAATCCTTCAAATCCTTCCTCATGGCAGCCTCTATAATCCTCGACACTTGGTGGGAGTAACCTCTTTGACTCTTCCTTTCAACTTCTTTATAACCACCACCTAACTCCGTGCAAGTGCCTTCAATAATGTCCATATGTTCCAGTTTAGAATTTGGGAACTCGCTAACTCTCTCGCTTAAGTTGCTTATGTTTTTCCTTGATTTTATCCTTCTACGTCGTGGTTTCCATAATTAACTGAGTGCACTCAAGTTTGTTAGTTGGTGTTCTTTCTTGTATAGTATTCAAAATAGCCTCCTCATCCACCAACCTAACCTCAATGAAGGGCTCGCACTTCTGACACCTGTTGAAGCCTATATCATTTTTGCTTGCTTCCTTGAGCTAGGTGAGAAAGTCCTCCAGCTCAGTGATCCTTTCTTCAACTACAATCTTATTGTTCTCCTTCTCTTTGGCAATTTACTCTACTAGTTAGCACTTCGCCACTCGAATATTAACTAGTAACATCACAACCAAATCCTCCAGATACTCCATTTCATCTCCATAGTTCGTTTTGTCCTGGTTAACCAAAGAAGTAAAATAGTCCAATATCTTTTTTGAACTAGCGCACGCTATCTCTATCATAAGATTCCTTATTCCTTTTCTGTTCACCTCGCAATCCATTTCAAGTCTATCTACCTCATTATCCTTATCCTTCTTGTCTGCTATAAAGGTGCAAATAGTGGTACTATAATCCAAGTTTCTCCTCATCACTTCTGAGGTCATTTTGTGCAAGGCATTGCATGCTTGCTCATCTATCAAGTGGTTTGGATCTAATTATTTGTATGTTTCTCCTAGTTTATTCTTCAAATGGATTTTAGTAATGACATGCTCACTTACTTCAAAATCCAGCTCCTCGGAGTGGTTGTGTAGGTTCCAGTTAATCACCATCTTTGTTCTAGATAATCCCCCATCTTGATCAAGTATCTCCCATGCATGTAACTTCTCTATGGCTACCATACTTTGGAAGTGTGCACATAAAATCTTCGCGGGATCATCCACATAATCCATATGCGGTGACCTTGGGGTCCACCGTTTCCTTTGCACCTTCCTTTTTTTTTATTGTTTCTTTGGGGTTTAGATGTTGGTTCCTATTACCAATCCTTTTTCCTCCTTAATGATGAAGGTTTCACTAGTATATTTCACTCCTTACTCATCTAGTTTCACGGTGTGCTATCCTTCACCAGGATTTTATTTCATTCCTCTATCACCGGATCCTTCTTCTTCTCGAATTCCTACTCTTGTGCTTGTTCCTTTGCTCACCTATCCTCTTCCTCAAAATATTTCTCTAAATATTCATGCAAGGAAATAACCAACTTCTCCAAGTCTTCTTACTTTGTCGACTTTGTATCTGTCTCGAGAAATAGAGACCAATTTTTCTCTAGCACATTTAATTTTTTTTACTCGGTGTTTCCCTACTAAGAGGTCCCGACACCTCCACTACTACTTATGTGAAATCAAAACATCCTCTTCAACAAGATGTCAAGTTTCCCTTATTCTTAATCTCCTTCCTCTTCCTTCACTTCTTCCTCACCCACCTTAAGTATGTGGCACCATGTTTCCCATTGGTGTGGGAGGGTGGAGTCGATAACCTTTACCTCGACTCCTCTTTGAGTCTTTGGCCGTAATTGCAAAAAAATCTTTTTATAAGTCCTTTAATAATAATAGTTACATGTGGGTGCAAATCAAATAGGTATGGCTCAAAAACCTCTAAGTATGTTGGCTTGGAGTCATATATGTAAGTTACGCAATGTGTGCAGATCTAAATCAACTTTGTCTACATCATAGGTAAAATTTTATGCATCTCTGGGCTATTGATGGAACAATTAAGGAATTTTTATGAGAATGCAAACAAAATTTTACACCATGGACCCATCACACAATTAGCCATTATGAACCGAGCAAGGCTAATTTTTTTACATTATTGCAAACTTGACCTACTCTCGACCATTGGGCAACTCACGTGGAATGCACTTTTCATTCTAAAATGCCCCGTGTAGTTTATGATACCAATTATTAATCTGGGCCTTATACGTGCTTATGATGGTGGCATCTAAAGTATAACCTAAAAGCGCATTATGGGGGATGGGTGTCTTGATGAGTAAACCCACATGTTATCCTCTGTCTCCATCCAAGTACCCTATTTTCTAAAATATGATCAATAGTAAGATTGATCCCCATGTGATTTTATCTCCTTCATTATGTAACTTTGCCTCTTTAATAATCCCATTTGTGACAAACTATGCTAGGCTGTAGTGTTCCATTTTTGAATATTTTTATGCCACATATAGAAACTTCTTATTTTTGTTCGTCCGTCCACTCGGAAGCACCCAATTTGCAACTCACTAGCCTTGAGGCAACCCTAAGTGCTGGATCATCCAGATCCATGATGGTCTGTGCCCTACCACCCTTCTCATAACTCAATTTTGTGGCAAGCTATTTTATTTTCACTTTAGCACACAAGTCCAAGGCCATGTCTTCTCCTATACTTCGTATACCTGTGACATGCTCAATCAATTGAGCGTTGGGTCGCATCCTTCTACCCTTGAAGTAAAATAAGTCTTCATGATTCAATGACATCAACCACCGGAAGAGGTGTGTGGGTTTGGTGAAGAAAGGAAGCTCCCATAATTGAAATACGCTTGTCTTCTCCAACTGGCGCTTTAAGAAATCATCAATTAATGGGTTTCCGACCTCATCCATTCTTGGGAGGAATTTCTCAAAATCTGCCCTCATTTTATTCTCATTCTCATTTGTGTGGTGATTGTACTCACTTGATTTTTCATTGAGTAAGCTTCGATTTCCATATTTCTACCCTCAACACACAAGGGGGATACTATATCTATAAGAATATTTCCTCTATGGGTTATTTTTCCACAACCTCGGATATCTTTTTCTCAAATTTCATACCTTTGGTGCCATTTTATTGTAATTGTGTGCCCGGTGTGTTCTACGTTACCAACTTACATCCTACCTAAGCTCTACAAATCCTAATTGCTTCAAATGCATACAACCCTATTTCTCTACGCTCTACTAGTGAATCTAACTCACCCTTTTGTAAGGATTCACACAGTACCACGCACCTTTGGTTTGTATGATATTTACGTCATTTTAAAGCTTTGTCACACTTAACTCGCTCGATAACACAAATTTTCTTCAAAGTTAAGGTAAAAAAATGAGTACTCTCGTCCCCTATTTATACTTCTTCCATGACCCTCATGTACCTTTGACCCATGCTTTTTAAGTTACCTTTTCACTAAAGTATCTTGTTTCCATGTTTGATAACTTCCTTGAATCCACTTCACACCATGCGATCATAACTTTGTGGCATGCTATACTACTTCTTAGCCACATACCTCCTCCGCATGCCTCCATGCACCGAAGTACAAAACCTCTACACCATATCCCAAGTAGTTTCCCCCATGCCTTGCCTACCTCACATTACATATGCACAATCATTTTCCTTGCATGGTCTTCAATCATGTCAATTTATTTAGAACACCTTATGCACATTACTTATAATGTCTTTTTATTTTCCACCACAACTTCCAAGAAGAAGACTTCAATCAAACCAACATGTATATAGAGGGCATCAAAAATTATCATCTTTGTACTTTGATCCATCCCACACTAAAATTATGTGTGGTCCTCTGCGCATGAAATCAATTAGATAGTAATTAGCTATTGATGTGCAAATGCGATTATTACACAAAAATGAACTAAATTGACAAAGCATAGCAATAATGAAAGGAAACACATATAAAGAAAATACATTAAAGAGAAATATAATCTAAATGACACCACTTCCTTATTAAAAACCAAGAATACTTATTTAGAGCAAGGCTTCAACCTACTCCCTGTTGAAATAACTCGAAACCAAGTTCCATCCATCTCCTATAACTGGAAAGCACTTGAATCAAGTATATATGTCACAACATACGGTCCTAACCAATGTACCTTCAATTTCCTAGGCTAGTGAGAAAACTTGGGGTCATAGAGAGAAAACCATCTTTCTAACCTCAAACTGCTTATTCTTAATATGCCTATCATGTCATTCCTTCTACCTAGCCTTTTTTGTCTTGGCTCCAATGTGTGATTGCACACCTCTCATCCAACTGCATCAGTTTATCTATACGCTCTTCAAGTTCTTGTTCATCATCTAGTCCACTTGCATGTTCAATACGCAGGAAGGTAACATGAATTCTATTACTAAATGAGGAATTATGCCAAACACTAACTAAAAGGGTGTGGCCTTGTTTAATCATTTGTAAGTCATCATGTATTCCCAAAGTACAATAGAGACTTTATCATCCCAGTATTTCCTTCCAACATCACAGATATTTGTCAATGTATGTCCCAATACCATGTTCAAGGCCTCAATAGTTCCATTATCCCATGGGTGATAAGGCATTGTATTATAATGTGCCACCATGAATTTTACCAACAATATTCTTGTAGTCTCATTACGAAAATGAGTACCCCTATTCCTAGTCAAGATCAATGGACATCCATACCTATTGATAATGTTCTCCCACAAAAACCTTGATGCGTAGTAGTTGCTATGCAATCCTTTATAGGTGATACTTCTTCCCACCTGGTTAGATAATCTTGTGCATGTTATAATATAATGTGACCAGTCCCTATGTGTTAATGGGGAAATAGGTCCCACAAATTCAATTGCCCATTTTTCAAAAGGTTCTGCACTTGTAATAGGCCTCAAAGGCATCTCATCTCTATGCCTAGGTTTCCCAAGACGTTGACAATGATCACACACCTTGACATACTCTTTATAATCCTTATATATTGTTTCCCACCACATGCCAACTATCAAAATCTTGCACGTGGTTACATTTCTTGTATAATGCCCTCTTGCAATTCCACCATGAGATTCCTCATGTATAGATTTGCACTTATGCTCCAAAGACACACCGGCATAAAATATCATCACAACCTAGCTTGTATAAATCTCCACTAATCAACATGTAAGGCGTGACATGTATGGAAATATGTTTCTTCTCAAAGCTCTCAATCCCTTTAGGTGCCACACCAGTTCACAAAAACACAACAATATCTTCTAAGTTAGAGGGTGTGTGGTTCAATATGAATAGCTATGCATTCTAAATTGTGTCCTTAATGCTCTGCGTGTCCTCACCTAAGATAATATTTGACAAATTATCTAGTTTGGAATTACTCTTTCTTGGTTTTACCACAAATGTAATGTCAAATTCCTAAAACAAGAGAATCACTGACATATGCGCCCCTACAAAACAAGCTTATAAACCAAGTCATTAAGTGCCATGTGATCTGTATAGAATATAAAGGTAGTTTCCAATAAGTTTTGTCAAAACTTGTGCAACACGTAAATCATGGACAAAGCTTCACACTCTATAGTTGTATAATTCTACTTCACCATGGCGTCAACTTCCTGCTCGTGAAATAGATAGGATGACCAACAATCCCATCACTAGGTTGCTCCAACACAACGCTAATGGCCATGCTAGAGGCATCAACATGTACATGAAAAGGTTTATCCCAAGAAGGAAAGCACAAAATGGGTGCAAAAGTAAGTCTTTCCTTCAATGTCTCAAACGTTAGCTAGTTGCGCCTCATTCCAATGAAACTTTCCTTTACTCCTCAACAATTCTTCCAAGGGCATGAAAATCTTAGCATATCCCTTAATGAACTTCCTATAATAACCTATATGTCCTAAGAACCCGCGTACCTCACTCTAATTGGTAGGATCCTCCAAACCCAAGATAACTGTAACCTTAGCAGGATCTACCAACAAGCCTTATTTGCATATAATATGTCCCAACAAAGTTCCAAAGGGTGTAGCAAAGATACACTTCTTAATGTTAAGAGATATGCTCAACTACCGACACCTCTCAAAAATTAGTCTCAAATTGTCACAGTGATATTTTTACCCATATACAATCCAATCATCCAAGTAAACCTGTAAAAATTGTGTATAAAGTCCTCAAATTCTTGTACAACAATGCACAAAAATACTACAGGTGTATTCTTCAACCCAAAATGCATAACTGTGTATGTAAAAATTCCCCACTCAATGGTGAAAGTTATATTTTCTTGGTCTTCTTTAACAATCCACACTGATGATAACTAGATAATCCATTAGTAAAAGAGTAAATCTCGCACCATACAATGCCCTCTAAGATCTCCTCAGTAAATGGGGTGGGAAAATGATCTATAACACATGCAACATTATACACTTTGTAGTCCACACATATCCTTATCCTACCATCTTTATTTATTCTTATCACCATGGGGCTAACCCACTCGATTCCTCAATGGGATTAATGATTCTTGATTTCAACATCTTATCAATCTCTTCCTTAACTTTGACACACAGATTAGGATTCATCATGTAAGGCCTCTTCCTAACGGGTGCACACCTTCCTTTAACTTGATCCTCATATTGCCCAAAGAGGGATGCACTCCATTCAAGTCATTATATCCTTTGGAAATAAGTCTTGAAGTCGATGAGTAGCTCAATAATCTTAGCCACCTATTATTCAGACCAATAGTCACCAATAATGGCCTCTTTAGGTTCTGCATCTATCCCAATGTTGAAATTATTCATTTTTAAAGGCTCATGATAAGCGTGTGCCTTTTCATCAACACTATCCAAGAAATCACATGTACCTATATAGCGTGATCAACATCCATAATCTCTACTTCTTCACCATCAATCATATAAACTAGATTACCCTTCTCTTTTTCCAACCAAACACACCGAAGCTACTCCTCATCTGTCTCTTGTTCTTTAAAGTGAACTTCCAAATCTAGCTCTCCAAACATATCTAATCGGAGTTCCTTAGCCTTTTCGCTATCCCCCATCATAATGTGCTTCATGATCTGTAATGCTTCATTCACTAGAGGTTTAGTAGAAAAATAGTCAAAGGTATGAATCATACCTAAAGTCATCTCCTACCAATTAATTGTTTCCCTTGTTAATTCTACATGAACATACCATGTGCACGTGCAACTCGCTTAGGGTGGTGTAGAACTTATGTACCCAAAGTGATGGTGGCAAGGCCTCTACCACTCCATCCAAAGTATCTCACACTTCGAATGTGGTGTGAAGCAGAATCATTCCCATGAAATTCACATATCTGTGAAGGTACATTGCTCCTAAAAACCTAGTAGAGAAAGCAATTCTCACTTCTCTGCTCTCCAAAAGGTTATCTTTATGTGTAGTCCACCAATGCGCTCTTTGTCCCATGTAGGGTATAAATTGGCATATTTCTTCAGTCACCCTCATATTTCCACTTTGGGATTCCATAGCATGCATAAATACATTAAGGTTTCCTTGATGAATATACCAAGGTCTTGGTTATGACTCAATGTGTCAAAAAGTGTGTGAACTAATCACACGAGTAACTATATTCTTGATCTCTCACCCAATCATTTCATAGGTTCCATGCACCTAGTTGTCTTAGGAAACACTAGTTGTATCACTCATAGACTGGTCATCATCCCACCGAGTAACACCCTCCTTAGATGGATCAAGAAATTTGGGATCTCTAAATTTGCATGCGTATATCTGTTCAAACCCTCTTCACTCAAAGGTTCTACATAAGGTGCAATCTTCCCATTTGTCAAAGGTATAATTACACGTTCCTCTTTATTTTCAAAACTTATATATTCTTTATTAAATCATAGGTAAGCATTATTTGTGTAACACCAAGGGCACCCAAGAAATGTTGAGAAACTATTTACTTCTACAAGTGTCGGGACCTCAAAGTCCCAGTGAACTTGGCCCCTTATATATTAATAATAGCATCTTTTAATACTCAAAGGGCGTGACTCTAGTCCTATTTTCCATATACAACACATTCAAAGAGAGCTATAATGGCGGTCTCCCCATCTGATTCCACACCTTTAAAGTGAGTACATTCACTTCTGCACCTATATCAATCAGTATGTTACTCAATAACCACCCATCAACAACTACGATCAAAGTGATATCTTTATCATACTTAAGACTATGAGAAGGTAAATTCACATGCAATATCTATCGCACGTGCTCAAATCCAATGCACACTATCTTCTTCCTCACCATTCCGTAACAAAGGAATTATATTATTTTTGTGCAACATCTTACAAACCTCCTTTAAGTCATTAACATATTTCTGAGCAAGGTCAATTGCCTTCTCCTGCTCCAACTATCATGACTGCTCCTTCAAGTATTATATCTCACCCTGCAAGTTTCTAATAACCATGATAGTTTCATGATAAACCTCCTTCTGATGGGTAGGATTTGGATATTTCACGTTTATCACCTCTTGCATTGTAATAATAGTTTTCTACTTTAGGATCTCATGAGTGTACGTAGCCTCAGTGTGTGTAGTCATGAACATGGGCAACATCTTAGGATCATGCACAATCTTAGGTATGTAATGGTATTCTACGGTGCGCTACACTTTAATCATCCCTATTCCATTATCATTCCTCTTATATTTTTACTCATGATGCTCACATAACTTAGGACATTCTTCAAACTTATGTTGCTTTTCACACCATGAGTAGACTACGTTCTAAGGGCATTCACACCTATAATGATCAAGGGATCCACATGTAAAACAAGTTCCTGAGGGAAATCACCCTCGTCCTGCCGCCACAAACACAATCTTTGTATCCTCCATGGTAACCTCTACATTTACCTCCTCCATCAGAGTGCCCTTCATGATGTTGTCATACCTTCTCCTTTGAATTATTCATGACGCTGGTTTCACACATGCCAATTTCAATAGTTTCATGAATATGATCAATCAGTCTATAATTCTCCGTATCGTGAGTCCGAGATTTATAAATATTAAAATAACAAGAGACATTCTTTTGACACTTGTATCAATAGGAAGCTACTTGAATCATGATCTATGTGACATATCTCATAATCTAGCAACATGGTGCACACCAATTTATGAGGTAAAATATCCTTAGTGTTTCCTTGTACCTCATGCAATCTATACACCATATTCCACTACATGTCTCATGCGTGAATTGGATGATAGTTTCTCCAATTTTTTCACCATAGATGCAATTTGTGCCTCCAAGAATGGGCTAACTCTAGTGTATATGCTCCCAATTTCCTCAACATGCAGAGATGCCTCCAGTGCCTCATGCGGATCTATTAAAGTCTTATGAGAGATAACCCTTTTGAAAGGTGTGATCAAACCACCAAAAAACCATTGTGCATGTTGGATAGGGTGAATATCATAAGAAAACTTTGATAGAAAAGTTTTAAAACATGCATCATACTCCCTTACACTCTCGACCATAAGCTCTTCTTAATTTCCTTTAGACATCGATGCTTTTATGTTAAAACTCAGGTATATGAAACTCATCCAAGAAAGTATCATGTAGCACATTGTAATCTATAGTGCTCTAGTTTGGATCATACTTCATATACCAACTATGTGCGTGCCCTTGAAAATTAGTAACAAAATGACTTGGCTTACACTCGGGAGCTGCATTTCCTTAGCACGCCATAGTATCTCACACATATGTAAATACTCTACGCACATCCTCAATGCCTCTATACTCTGGTAGGTGAAGAGACATATCATAATAGACTTCATATGGTTGGTGCAGACCATGCCCACCAGATCTAGAACATGTATTACCTCCAGTATTCCCTCTACCTCTAGAACCACAAGAACCACGAGAACCACTAGATCCACTAGATCCAAACCTCCTCCGATCTACCTCCTATAGTGGGTACCACATTGGAGGATGAGATAATTTGTTTCCAAACTATTGTACTAAATTAAAATCCCACATTTTGTGAAGTTGTGCTACTTCCAAATGTATTACAAACATTCTATGCACCCATGCTCGTGTCTTGATGATGCGCAGAAAATATACCAATAATTGGACCACCAAAAATGAAGATGTTTATGCTGACCATATATGAATTTTTATTTGACTAAATTTTGTATTCAACAAAAATGAAATCTACACTGCTGCTACTCTATCACAAATAATAACTTATTTCTCAATAATTGTTTCAAGAACTAGAACACCAAGCGCAAGGGAAAGGTCACCAGGTGGGATCAGATGCTCACCTATGGTCCTTATTCTGTCTTATTTTGACGTGATATCATCTGAAGTTGAAGGGGTTTCTCTTATGCACTTTCCTAAGTAGGGGAAAGCCTAATGTTATAGCTCCACATCTTCCACATGAGATTTAAATAATTCATGAGACATCATCCTCCACAACTCCACAGACTCCTCAATATCGCGCTTCTTCACTAATTCCCTCTCATGCAATTCATTATACTTAAGCCATATTTCCTCTCTTTCCTTTTCTATTGTAAGGTCCACCATCTTTCACCACACCTAATCCTTCCCCCGCACATGGTGGAGGTTTAGCTAGCCATAGGTCGTTCTTCCAAATCTAGAGTCACCAACAAGATCTTAATTTCTAAAGGGATAACACGCAAATAAGATCCTCTGGGTTTGTGCAAGAACTAAAACTCAGCAACCTCTAGATAGGAATAAGTAGAAACAACATACTCCAACATGTAACTATGCAAAACACCACTCCACTAATGATCTATAGTGCATGTCCAAGTCACATCAACATCATACGAGTCTGGTAATCTTATTGTGTCCAAACAATTGTTCTATATCTCCAATTTTGCTTCGATGTATATGATACCAACCACTCATACAAATCTATAGGAAAACATCAAAAGAATGTCTCATAGATTTCATGATACAAATGTTCTTCAACCCATGCGAGCATCAAAATTGGGTCTAATATTATATCTATGAGCAAATTTGTCTTCCAAATCCACAAACCAACTCTCAATATTGTCCAAATTCAAACGATATGTTTTCATCATGAAACATACTTACAACAACTTGAAAGAGGTCCTAAAAATGGAACAAAAATGTAGTCACTTTCTTTACTAACACCCTAGGTGTGTTGGAACCTCATCCAACAAAAGGATGAATGCTCACCCAAAGCATGCAAAGGTAAAAGGTCCCTCTTTTGATGCCATATTTTTCAAGGAGTTAACATGCATGAAGTTACATTCCATAACCATCACAAATAAACTAGTGTAAAACATAAAGTAAACAGATCACAACCATATGCAAGGTGAACTAAACAAGGATCAATATCAGATTTACTAAGCAAGAACCAGTTATAGAGACATCAATAACAAGTAACCAACCATAAAGATCCATTATATTAACCCACCATGCATTACAATAGTTGAATACATCAATACTATCATCATAAGATAATGCACATAAACACAACAACAACATAACCTTATAAAATAAATCATAGTCTCTCATATAATGTGAATCATAACATATATAAGGGGGTGGGGACTTTCCATTCTTGCCCATGAACTCGAAAAATATCCCATATGCAAAAATAGCCATGTGTGTATTACAAGGTAACTACAAAAGCATGCAAGCTTCACCTAATAATAGATTATCTTCTATTTTAAACTCTAGATCTAATCCTATTATTAGCCCAAACTATACATGACACTTTAACTTATTCCTACATGAAATCATTCCTAAAATAGACTTTGATTTAAGTACAAGTCTTCATGCCCAACCTTATCTTCGAACATTGCTTGGCTGCCACTCTAACTATTCATCTTCCAATTTTGTCCCGTGGCTCAAATTGCGGCTAAGTATTGAATGTGTTTAGCCTGAGCACGAGCCTTCACGTGTTGTCTTCTTTATTTCGTGCATGCCTTTGCACCTACCTTTCGTGCACCCAAAACTCTCATGCCACTATACTTAGCATCTTTCAGAGTCCAACAATCTTCCGGTCATTAGACCAACCCAAATTAACACCTAATACATGATATTATCTAAGTCCTCTCCTCTTCCTCATTGAAAATATTTCATTTCATTCATCTACCATTATCTATCATGTTTAATTTATTATCTCGATATTGCTGCAATAGATTTGGAAACTAATTGATTAGGATAATCTACAATCGGTTACCTCCCTATTGAATCAACCATTTATGTTAAATAATCAAGTACTTATAGATGGTGTTTTGGTTGACCCATACAACAAAGATGACATCTACACCATCAAGCTACCACAATCTATTGCAATTTCTACATAGAATCTTTCCTTTGATACTAATCCTTAATATTAATGAATTCTGTACTCAATCGATGTCGGTTCTATCAAGACAAGAATTTATTATTGGTTGCTGCTACTCTTAGTTATGACACCTTACATTTGGGTCTCCCTTAGCCATGTGCTCTTAGATCCTTTCCTTATGTAATCCACCATTATGTTAATTTTATCCATACACAACAATTTGTCACCATTTGAGGTATTCCCTTGAAGGATTATACTCCTAGATTTCCTAGTTGTTCTTATACAATTCCTATTCCTACCCTTTGTGTATTTATGGATGGGTTTCAAGTTTCACCAAATGTCCACCTTAGTTGCAGTCCTCTTAGATTCCTTCCTCCTTCTTTGTCCCTACTCGCTACTTCTCACAACTCTAACTTTCTTAGGTCTCATAATAGGCCTTTGGTTGCAAACATTTTCCCTCATGCCTCTACCTTTGCCGATTTATTCATAGGACTTTAGTTTAACACCATTCCTCTCATGGATCTCACTCTCTTAGGTATTTTGATAGACCCTCAATTTCACACACCGGTTATCGTGGATCCTTCCCCTACAAGGTTCTCTTTAGGTCCTGTAGTGCACATGCCATCTCCCATGTTTCCCAATGGAATTATAGTCCTCCCCATAGGTATTCTACTTTCCATATTCCTCATATACCTTCTTTTTGTTGGACCCTCTTTTACAACCATTACCACTAATGTACCTCTTTCATTTGATTCATCTCCTTCTATAAAATCGAGGCATAAGTATCCATCTAATTTTTCAATTGATTTTCCTCCTCTGGAGGTTCTCATTGGATAGCTCAATTCCACCCCTATTTCATGTACATAGTTAAGCACTTCAAAAATACAAAAACATTCACATAGTTTAAAAATACAAAAACATTCATATATTTGTAAAAATACAAAATCAGGACTTGTACACTTCACTTGAGTTATTAGCACTTTACATTATACATGTTGTTTATCACTTTGGTTTGATAAATAACATGTTTCTTTACTCTTTACACACTGTGTTCATAAGGTATTTTGAGCATAATGTATGACATACACACGTGCTTTACACGATGATAGGTATTGGTTATCCCTTTACCTAGACTTCCTATACATTTGGGGGCATCTATTTTACACTACATCTAGGTGCTTATTATTATATTATAGTTCCTTTTACTTCCTCATTATGCTTGATTACATATATTGTGTACATGTTATAATTTGAGCTAATATGATTGACACAGGTCTTGTGCAATGTTGACATCTCTTGTGTCACACATTGTCACCTATTTGGATACTATATAATTTTATCATGTATTGGCACTCTTATTTTGTGTATACTTTCTTGTGTGTGTATATTACTATCTAATTGTTTTCATTTCTTATGTCCCATGTGACTTAATTGTCTTACGACACCATGGGCGTATTATGTTCGTGGCATTATGTATATCTTGTTTTTTCTTGATTTATCTTGTTTACAGGCCTACGAGACTTGATTGTATTATGAAACAATGGAAATCCCATGTTTGCATCTTTATTCCTTTTGTGTGACATTGTTTGCATACTTGTTACATCTAATTTCATTACTATTATACTTGTTTTTATCCTACATACATTTTTACTATTGTTGTTATTAGCTATCTTGTTTCTATCATTACTTTTCTTATATGTCATGGTTGACACCATGTGAAAGAACCTTCCTTTTGCATGTATAGGTTCTTCAAGCTAGCCATCTCTTTAGCATTCTACAATCTCCTATATTTTCTCAAACATATAGTGTATGAACACACATATTTTATTTTGATCAAATCTCTCAACATGGTTTTCACACATGCCTCAAAAGAGGGGGCATTCATGTAGGTGTATTCTACACTTATAATAGACATATAATGAAATATGGGGTAAAGTACATGTACAATTAGGGTCAGGTCTTGAGAAATGTAGTCAAACATAAAAATCCAGATAAAAATGAATAGGTTAAAAAATGTATAGATTGGTCAAGACAATATGTACAATCCTCGACCCTACGAGTAATTTTTTTTTCCAAGGGAAATTACATCAAATTTCGAGCAATTTCAAATTTCTAGCTAAAATTTTAGGTTTTGGTACAGTTTTAGACTCAGTTTACTTAGTTCAAAATAGTATAGGGGCATGAAATACTTCACTCCTTCGCCATGGTATTAAATTTATACTACAATTTCAAGAATCTTGGGGCATAAGTCTCCTTCCTCTGTCAAGATGTCAATACATTACAATTTCTATTTAGCTATGTGGTACATGGGAAGGGCATGGGGTAACCTATTCTCTTTTCTACAATGTGTCATTATTTACATAATTGGGCATAGATCCATCTACAAAGGTGTGGTCTATGGGGTTATGGAAGGTATCAAAGTGGCTAAGTTCTTCAAAGCATAATTTCCTTTCCTCTTGCACTCAAATGGGAAGATAGTATATTTGCTTGATTAAATTTAATAATTGGTTTTCTTCCTTAGTGGGGTGTTTCAAATTTTTATTCTTCTTCTTGTCTCCTTCCTATTTTAATAATTTTGAGGTAAGTGTCCACTAGGCATTTTTACTAACCTAATTTCGAGGTCAACGGTCACATTAGGCACTTTTTCCTCTTGGTTTTTAGGTTAGTGGTCATTAGGAACTTTTTCTAGCCTATTTTGGAGCCTAGCAGCCACTAAACATAATTCACATGACTATGCAAACTTTAAATGAGCATAAATTTATTTCTACAACTCCAAATCAAGAAAACTTGGTACCGTTAGAGAGGTATTAAGGAGCTCTTCCTAATGGATTTATCGATCAAGGATTGGATGAGTTTAAGATGGTGAAAAATAGGAAAAATTCTGGATATTTCTTCACGCTGCTATCAAAATAGGGAAAATGTCCATGACAATTTAATGATGTGTTTTGATCTTCTCTCACCTTGGGACCCTACATATTTCCTCCAAATGGCATATTCCATTATATTTTGTCATTGTAAAAAAAACTTAAGTCTTTACATAGCTTAAGACTTTGCTAGTCTCCAACCATAGTGATATTTAGTAATGCTATATATATGAAGGTAAATTTTACAAATTCCAATTTCATGTTAATGGTGATTTGTATTAAAAAAATCAGTTATTGGTGTATAAACTAGGCAAAACAACCCCTAAAAGTAAGTTGAACCTAGAAAATTTAGGCAAATTAGTCATATCCATACACCTAAAATTTCACCAAATAAAATTTTAAAAAGAAAAATATTCATGAATTAACGAAAAGATGTTCTAGAGTCTTAGCGAACACTAGACTTTTGTATCCTAGCGATCGCTAACCTTGTGTAGCGTAAGACTGCTAGCCTTATGTATCTTAGCGGTTGTTAGCCTTATGTAGCCTAACGAATGCTAGTCTTATGTAGCCTAGTAATCACTAGCCTTACATAGCTTACCCCTATGTTCACATTGAGGGAGAATGGGAGGTATCCCATTCTCCCTATGGATTATTATTTGTTCCTTCAAAGTGAATAAAAATAAAGAAAAAAAGGATGAATACACCATGAAAAACCAAAAATAATAACTAATGAGAATGAGAGGCTTCTCATTCTCCCTTAATGTAAAAGAATAAATGATGAGAGAATGAAAAACCTCACATCCTCTCTTAGCTCTGTTTTTCACATTGAGGAAGAATGGGAGGCCTCTCATTATCCTTACCAATATCTATTTATACCTTCAAAGTGAATAAAAATGAAAAATAAAAGGGTGGATATATAATGATAAGTTTTCATTCTCTCAACATTTATTTTTTAGATTGAGGAAGAATGGGAGGCCTCTCATTCTCCTTATCAATTGTTATTTATTCCTTCAAAGTGAATACACATGAAATAGAAAGGGGTGAATATAGAATGAGAAGTTTTCATTCTCTAAACATTAATTTTTCCTACCCATGTTCAGGAGGTGATCGGTTGTAAGACATTTTTCCTACCCATGTTTTGGAGGCTATGGCGGCTGTTAGGAAATTTTCATACCCATGTTCTGGAGGCTAGCGACAACTAGGATTTTTCATACCCCTATTTAGGAGGCTTAGCAGTCATTATCCTTATGTAGCTTAACGACCACTAGTCTTATGTAACTTAGCAGCTACTAGCATTATATAGCTTATCGTCCTCTAACCTTATGTAGCTTAGTGTTTTCTAGCCTTATGTAGCTTAACAACCACTAGCCTTATGTAACTTAGTGAATGATAACATTATGTAGATTAGCGGCCGATAGCCTTATGTATCTTAGCGTCTGCTATCTTTATGTAGCTTAGCGGCTGCTACTCTTATGCAGCTTAGTTGCCACTACCCTTATGTAGCTTAGTATCCATGCAAGCCTATTGTAGCTTAGCATCCACTAGCCTTATGTAGCTCGGTGACCGATAGCCTTATGTAGATGTTAACTCTCCATGTTTCCCTTGTCAGAGGACTTTTTAAATTTTTATTATAAATGTTTTCCTTACACCAAGTTTAACTTTTCCTGAAAAATTGAAATTGTCAAAAAATTGCCTAGTACTGAAATTTCATCAGATTTGATTTTGGAAGTCAACATACGTTTGCATGTAAATTACACATTGAGTTCAAACCCGAAACCCACCCTATATAGTAATTACATGGAAGCTAGAAGTTGGAAATCGACTACATTTTAGATGTAAACTTCATGTTGAGTTACGAAATTTGATTCCACACTTATATTTTAGAATTCAGAATTCAAAGTGTAGTTTGCATGCAAAAACATGTAGAATTCCAACTTCCACCCCTAACCATTCTAAGGGAATTTCAAAACTTGAAACGCAAAGTGAAATTTGTATACAAACCGCACACGGACTTGAATTCCAAGACCCAACATCGATCAACATTTAACTCCAACTACCCGCACATACCAACTCCACAGTAATTAATTTTTACTTTTTATTTTCACCTAAAAATTTAGTACGTTGACCTACTGATGCCATTTTAAACTTTGAGTGTACTTCTTAGGTTGATTTTTGAGCAATTTTTTGTAGTTTTTTCACCTAGTATTTGGATAAGTTTACAAGTTATCTTTTCAGGTTCTTTTGGTTTCCTTTTAGGGTTTTTTTTATCAATTTTCATCTGGTTTCGTGGATACCCTACACTTTTCTTTGTTGGGTCATTTTTCAGGGTTTTATCCTTCTATGATGGACTCACCCTTTTTATGCCTCTTTTAATTTATTTGGTTCTATTGTTTTTGGGGCTTAGGATTTAAGACATAATTTTTGGAGAGGAAAATAGGAAATTGGTGCAAAGATTTAAAGACTACAAAACACAGATCAAATTTCGTTGTCAAAATTCAGAGATTCACAAATGCATTTCAATTCGGGACTCCAAGATGAAAGCGTAATAGAACATCACATTCGGAGGTTTGTGGTGGAACTTTTGAGCGGAAGTGTAGTTCGAGAACTCATTCCTACATTGTAGGTCCCCATATCCTTTGGTGGAACTCTATAGAGGAATTATATGGTAGAATTTTAGTGCATAAAGAAGAGACTCCATTGCAGGGGTGAACCTCTGCCTCCAACCTTCACTTTTCATTTTAGAGTAGAAGTTTTAGGTATTTCTCCAAGGACAGATGTTTGGGTCATCTTCAAAGGGAAAAGAAAAGATGAAGTATAGTTTTCAATGGGTAGCTCCCCCTTAAAGCATCACTTCAAATGTAGACAACTTTAGAGATACAAACCTTGGACATATTGACTTTCCTGAGTTTTAAGAAAGGGTTAGAGATAAAAAAAGTGGATGTAGGGTATCTTTGACAATGGACTCACATTGGCCGCTTCTTTCCCTTCATTAATGGAATGCCCATTATTTTTTCTTGTTTCTACCACACACTTTGACAAAGAATCATGAATAGTGAGGGATGATGTCGGGACGTTCTTGATAAAACTAGACAATGACTATTTCAATTTTTTTGAAGCTCCCGATGTCGAGGAATATACAAAAAAATCTCCCCGAGAATCAAATTTTGAACACTGGGAATTGGAAATTGATACTTGTACTAGGGTCCTCATCAAAATTTAACCGACAAAATTTAACCTTCATTGTATAGGGTCCCTAAGACTATTCCCTGATGAGATTTTATCTAGGAAGTGAATGATAACATCACCTTGCTAAGAAAAGTTATGGGCTATCTTCCTCCAAATATTTCCAAGAGTGGATGTATTTATACATTGCCACTATCCAGAAGAATGATGATCTTATTAGTTGGGAAGAACATATCGGTGACACCATTTATTTCCAAGTATCGATGTCTAACTTCTAGGAATTTCTTCATGACCTCCTATATTGTGTATATGGCTGTAGAAATGATGGAATTACCCAAGTTTATGACTAGTGGGATTAAGAAAATCAGCTCAAATTTATGACTTCTACCCTTTATCTCATAATGAAGGAAGGGGTGAAGCATTTCAGAGAGTCAATGATGCATTTTTGTTGTTATTATGTACTTATTTGACAAGGATTTATACAACCTAAGAGTTTCGGATGATACCGACAAGCGGTCGAGAGAATGGGGAGGCATATACTTACAATTCCCAACATTCACATACATTAGGGTGGTAGGATTCTCAAGTGATCCTATAAGTTACTAAGGTGCCCACAGATATAAATGGGTCTTGATGGAGTTGGTTTGGAAAATATTGCATTTTCATAAAATCCAACATGATAGACACTAAACAGGAGCTCAATTTCCCATAGTCTTGGGAAGGTATACTTGTGCTTCCACATATAAGGAAAATAAATGTTGAAGGGGATATGTAGAAAAATGCATTTGAGGACTTTTCATCCCCGTGTAGTTTTTGATTATTGGGACAAACTGGTGGATGCGGGCCACTAGTCCTCACATACCTCAATTAAAAGATATTTAGATCAATTGTAGGGATGAAGTCATGATACATGAGAAAGAGAATTTGAGATGTAGACTCTCAAGATGTGACCCAAGTATGGAATTTTAGATGTCCCCGAGGGTCTTCATGATGAATGAACAAAGGTTTTGGATCCATATATGATCAAAACAATGTAAGAAATCAACCTTTTCCATGGATTGACTTGGTCTCTCGAGGAATGCAATAGTTAAAAGAGAAATAAGGAGGTCCTATTCTCAATCACACCTACGAGTGGTTAACATCATTGAGAATCATGCCAAAATCATCATGCCAACTCCTTGTTGAGATAGTTCAAGTAAAACCCTGGTGGCCATTCCACCCCTTTAAAAGGAATAAGATATTCTCCAAAACCCAAAACCTCTAAAGTTATAATTGTCTCATAGGGGTCCAGTGATCTTCTTCTAGAGTTCCCTCAATAGAAGTTGCATCTTCCAAAGTGTCATCCACAATAGGTCATTGACCTTAGTGTTTCTCCCATAACTTCCCAAACATTGTAGACACCATCTTCTCCACCTCTTCCCTCTTCACCATTCTCAGTTCCTCCTTCCCTCCACCTCTCACTCTTCCTTTGTCCACATCCTCCATTTCCTCCATTCTCATTTCTCCTACACTTCTCACTTCATCCCCTTCCATGGCACAAGTATTCTCCTCTCTTCCTTCTCTTTCATCTAGAGATGTTTTGGCTTTAGGATATTCCTTTTGGATCCTCTTCCCCAAAAATTCCTCCCATTTCCACCCCATCTCATCAATTCCTGTGGCCATCCTTTCCACTCCACCTTCACTTGTCACCACATCATTTCCATCCTTGGTGCCTACAACAAGTTCCCTAGTAACACCTACCCAATCTACTATTATGATGAATGTACCTATATCATCAACTGAAAAAATATTCTTCTTCTTTATCCCTACATGGTTGAATAGGAAAACCCCAAAGAAAAATAAGAAGGTTCCAATTGGAGATGTTGTTGACCTAAGTATCCTAGATCTAACTCCCTGAAGACAAGAAAAGAGGCCAAGGTCATTTCTAACCTATCGGTCGATCAAATTGGGGAGAGATTTGTTGAAATAACAACCCTATATACTGGTAAAACCAAAGAAACTATCACCATAGATAGATTATCAGATCTCATAGTTTTCCCTTAGAAAGATACTCATGAAGGAGTTAAGCAAGTAGGATGTTTAGGTTCCCTTGGTAATCTTTTGGATAAGTTTGATAAGGACAAGGTAACCAAGGATGAACTCAAGAACAAGTTTTAATAGTTGACTACCATTCTGACCAAGATCACATAACCTTTTCATACCACTCCCTTTCCATACCTCCAAGATTTGATGACACCTCCTTCTCCATAGTTGAGAAAATTTGACAAGGTTGGGAAGTAGGAGCATGGATCAAAATTTTAATTCAAGAAGGAGAGAAGGTGATTAAGGATGTTTTTGACCTTTATAATGAATTGTATTATGAAAAGTACACCATTTCCAAGATGGATGGATTCCTCATAGAGGAAAGTGAAAATTTGGAGCTCATTCTTGAATCCTGGAAAGAGGTACAAAACATGGGATCTGATCTACTTCTTAAAAAGGGATCATTGATGATTCTTCAAAATTTTGTAAGTATAGTGAAGCCATGGAGTTTTAGTCTAAATGTTGCAAGAGGAAATGTCTAAGTTGGATGAGAAGAGAATTGAGGTAGTTGATGGCCTCAATGACATTATGGATGAATTTGATAAAATCCATTACAGGTTTCGGATGAGAATGTTGATGCACTTTTGGTTGAACAAATTATTTCCCAATTCAAGAGCCTGGTAAATGAAGACAATGAGGTAAAAAAATATTTTGGTCTTGAGTCTATTCACAAGTTGGTTTCATACCAAAATTTCTTGAGTTAGCTCAAGAAAGTCATAAATCAGACCAAAAGTTACCTAGGAAATTGGTTAAGGTAGTTGAATCGGCCAAGGTCCTGAATTGCTATGCATGTGGACCAGATGAAAAAGAAGTTAGGAAATCATCAAATGATTTCTTGACTACATGAGGAACAAAGTAAATGAAGAAGAAGAAGGAAGAATCAGATCAAGGAAGGGTGGAGCCAACCCTAGCTGAACTTGGCTTCCATTTTTGCAGTCTCCAAAAATGTAACACCATTTGAGTTATAGGTTTGACCTAGTCAAACTGCACAACCACTTTGTTATTTTCATGGGAGACTGTTTCCTTGATGTAATTGCATTCTATTTTTAGCATGTAATGATTAAGAGGAGTAGATATAATTTCTCAACCCTCTTAATCTATAAATACAAGAATGCATTATGTATTAGGACTTTTGGATCTTATTGTAAGGAGGCTCTATCATTTTGGGAGTTTTCATGTACATGATTTTAGCCTAATTAATATATAAAATGAAACAATATTTTCCTTTGAATACTTGATGTGTTTTGCATTTCAATAATTCATTTAATACTTGTGAATGATTTAATTCCTTGTATGTGATGATTTATCTTTCCTTCATGTTAACATATCTTTCTTTAGTTAAATTGTAAGTTGTGGTTTATAAACTTATTTATCTCAGTTGTGGAAAATATAAAATCCCTTATGTTATCTTTAAGTTTTATATTCATAAGGCTTTGATAAAAAGAGAATAAGAAGTTGTGCATGTTATATATCATTTTGTAGTACTCTGTGCATGTGGAGTGGATCTATTTGTTTTTAAAATTTTGGTGCATCACCTATTTCAATACATTTTCAGTTTTCTTCTTCCCTTTTTTTCTTTGGAATTAGATAGTTTAGTTTACTTTATAGAAATTAGGTTTTCAGCAGTATGATATTCAATAGATGCACATAGTTTAAAGGAATCCAACCTTTCTTTGGAGTTCATCCCAAGGATCCAAGGTCCACACCTTGGGGATGTTCCCATGTTGCACTAGATCATCTAATGATTTAGTGGGTGCATGATCCATGTGACAACAATTTTTGGCATGCCGGGGGGGACAAATGCTAAGATTTGGTACTTCTCTTAGCATTTTTGTTTATCAAAGGTACCTATTGATCCAACTTCTATATTTTGAGATCAAGTTCATATACTTATGTGAAGAATTTAGACAAGGATTATTCAAAGAAAGAAAATCAATAGAATATTGAACAATATTTGTCTCCTCTAAAAGAAGAAAGGTCAAGCATCATCATGATCTTGTAGAGGACATTCAACACCTCCATTCAGAAGGTTCCCTCCCAAGATAAGATAAATCAATTATCGTTATGGTGGTGAGAAATAATGTGTTTCCTACTTTCAATGATGACAATCCTCTAGCACTCGCTCAACGCGATGCTATACCTGTAGTATCCCTCAAAAGTCTACCCTTCTACATAGGTGAGACAAAAGTGCCACTCCCATTGAACATATTCAAGATTTGACTATATATTGAGACTATAATTCACAACATCATGCTACTTCCCTTAAAGAAAAACCAAATATTGATGACAAACTATTATTAATGGTGGTGAGAAATTATGTGTTTCCTACTTTCAATAATGGCATCCCCTAAAGCACTCGCTCAACGTGATGCTATACTGATGACATCCCCTAAAAATTCTACCTTTCTACATGGGTGAGACAAGCACCACTCCCATTGAACACATTCAAGATGTGGCTAGTATATTTTCAGTTCACAACATCATGGAAGATAATGTAGAAGTTAGACTTCTCACCAATTCTCTCAAAGGGAAGGCACTTCAATGGTTTCATGGTTTACCACCTGGCTCTATATGAAATTGGGATGAATTGGGAGACAAATATTTATAAGAATTTGAGGACAAGAGTGACCTTTTTCACTCATGGAAAATTAACTACTATAAAGAGAGCTCCTCAAGAGTTCATGGGAGATTTCAACTTTGATTCCATAAGACATGGAATAGGATTCCAATCACTCATCAAGCCTTCCCCAAACAACATGTTCTTGTATTACTTGAGATATTTGAACATGATGTTGCGGTCATGATCCAATCAATGGGTAGAACAACGTTTTTCAGATGCCTATGACATTTCCATATGAGTGAGAACTTCTTGATCCAAGATGGAAAATATCTCCAAGGCCACCTATGCCCCTATATCTAAATTTCCCACTAATCAACCAACCATTCCCCTCTCCCTCAGTGTTCTAATCAAACAACTCAACTTGTACCTCCTCCTTCAAATGATCTCTATGAAGTTAAGTCATTACTTCAGAGTTTTGGAAATGAATTGGTTTCACCCTCAAGAGAAAAAATATCAATATAATCATCCCTACCAACCCCAAAATCAACAGTATCAACCTAATAGGCAGCCTTTCCAAAATAACAACCAAGCTAAAATCAGGTTGCTAATGTCAAGCCTTTAAATATTAAAAACCCTCCTTCTTCTAGTTCTTCTAGAGCCCTTGTCCCAGTACAAAATAACTTGGTTCAAGACTATGAATGGTGTTACCATGCTCTCAGCCACATAATCAGAATATGTTCCCTAATGGAGTGCTTAGTCAAGAACTTATGGTTCTTAGCATATTTCCACACCTATGAAACAACTAACGAAGGTTCCTTCACAAGAAGATGCTAATCAACCTCAAACATTAGGAGAGGTAACCTTGTTGAATTGGAAAGAGGAGGATTTTTGTGGATTTAATGTAGAACCTAGTAGTAGCTTCTAATACTTCAATAAAAAAATAAGGAAATAGAGATCCAAACACCAAAATATGATCAGATCATCTACTTCTCAACCTCATTCATATGAATTTATAAGTAAAATACATGGAAGGGAAATCATCAAGGGCATAAGTTAGTCAAGTGCTACAAGGAAAGAAATCAATCCAATGTTACAATTCCAAACACTCATTTTCCAAAAGAGGATGGAGCACTAAGGAATTCCAATAAGGTAGGAAGTATCCCTTTTAGTATTTTTGAACAAATGAAGAAGACAAACTTGAACATCACCATGTGGGATAAACTTTTCAATTCCTTCACAAAGGATCTTGTTGCGTAAGAAGCATTGAAAATTTTGGCACACAAGTGAAGTAATAAACATGGATCATCTACCTCTACCAGCTTGTGCCAACTGAAGGGGAAATGTTGCTAAGTCCAATAAGCCACCACCCTTCTACATCTCCCTAATCATGGAAAGCATTTGGTACATAACTATATGATCGACTCTGGTGCTAGTAGCTTTGTAATGCCTAAATAGATTATGATGTATTGGGTATTCAATATACACTAGTAATAAAGGGGGTTTTCATTTGGATGGTATGGATAGTTCAAACTATATGGGATTATAAAGGATCTAAATCTTACCATTCATGCATGCCCAATCTTATCAATCACATAAGATATATTAGTTATTGACCTCCACCCTTCTTCACAATATGTCTCTCTAGAGGATTTCACCACTAAAATGGGTGGGTATTTTGTCTTGATTGGTCACACATGCTCCTTAAACCAATATGGGACTAAAGTAACTATAAGGAAGAAATGATTTTCCAAAATCATGTTGAACCTTATACTCCTAATGCCATCAATGGAAATTACACCTTACATGATCAAGAAGAAGAGGTTGTGGATCATGAGTCTACCACTCTATCGAAGAAGTTCTGATATTTTACTTGATGATTGGGGCATGAAACATCAGTTTGATCTATATGTTAAGAATTGGAACTAGAACAAGATAGGTTGGGAACTTATTGTATCCATGAAGAAGGAACTACGATACCCAATCTTTTCAAATCCCAAGATGATCTTGAAGGATTATGAAAACTCTTCTTTGATGGGTCAAGAAGAAAAAATGGGGTCAGATTGGTGTTATGTTGATTTCCCCAAGGTAAGAAATATTTCTCATCTTTCAAATTTAGTTCAGTTTGTACTAATAATGTAGCCAAATATGAAGCATTGGTATAGGGAATCCAACTTAGCTCAAAAAGGGGATCAAGGCATTAACTATTTTTGGGGATAGTGATGAACTTGTTGTCAGGCAGTTAGAGGCTCTAAGCGCAATAAAGAAAATTTTTAAGATCCTATAAAAATAGGGTGTGGGATCGATAGAATATTTTGAAGCCTTTGGTATTCATGTAGTTCCTAGGAATAAAAATCAAGATGCAGATAGACTTGCAATGGTGGGATCCCAATATGATATTCCCATTGATGTCATGAAGGAAGAATGAGAGGTTGTGAAGTTGGTTGTAAGACCAGACTATACTAGATAATGCAAGTAATTGAAAGTTTTTGATAGTGATCAACATATTATCCTCTTTTTGCAAGAAGAGGCTGAATTATCATCAAAGAACCAATCCAAACTTCAAGAATCATACAAGTGATCAAATTATACAATTAAAAGGTAATAAATTTCCAAAAGGTCTGGTCACTCTTGAATCAATCTTCAATTTAGATGATCAAAATCAAAAAATAAAAGACCAACATGGTCATTAAAGAAGATGATTTCAAACAAGTTCAAGTTATAGAAGATAGATTTTTGAAGATTGGGAAAGTGTGTACACCAGATGAAAGACATGCCTTTATTGGTCTTTTCCAAGAATATAATGACATTTTTCTTGGAGTTATGAAGATCTTAGGGTTTTGATCTAGGGTTAGCACAACACACTATTGAACTTGATCCAAATGCTAAGCCAGTTAGGAAAAAGTAGAGACCTAGTCAATCCCAAGATCGAACCACTTATGAAGAAAGATATTTCAAAGCTCATCGAAGCTAGTATCATTTTCCCAATCAAAATCACTCCTCTGGGTTGCCAATTTGGTTCCAGTTAGGAAGAAAATGGGGAAATCAGACTATGCGTAGACTTCAGAGATCTTAATCAAGCTTCCTTGAAAGATCATTACCCTCTTCCATCCATGGAATAGATTCTCCAAATAGTGGTAGGTGTAGAAAGATTCTCATTCTTGATGGATATTTGGGCTACAATCAAGATATTGGTCAAAGAGTCCAATCAATTCAAAACAATTTTACTACCAAATGGGGCACATATGCCTACAATAAGATGTCATTTGGATTATCCAACACTAGTGCCACTTTCCAAATGAGCCATGGACATGGCCTTTAAAGGGATTATAAATGATATGATCCTCATTTATCTAGATGATATAATGGTATATTCAAACATGCACAAGGATCACATGGACCATTTGAAAAAGGTTTTTGAAAGGTGTAGGGAATTGGGGTCTCTTTGAATCCCAAAAATGTATTTTTGTAGTCCATGAAGGAAATTTGTTGGGACACATTGTTTTGGTGGATGGAATTTCAATTGACCCAGAAAGGATTTGTGCCATTTTGGCCTCTTTCTCTTCCAAGCCATAAGAAGGGTCTCTAGAGTTTTTTGGGGACCATTAATTTTGTAAGGAGGTTTATACCTCAATTTTCCACCTGGCTAAACCACTTCACAACCATGTTAAAAAAGAACATACCTTTCAACTAGACTAAGGAAGGTAAGGATAGTTTTGAAGCTATCAAGACAACTATTTCATAGCTCCCACATTGGTAAATCCTAATTATGAAAAGGATTTCATTCTTTACGCCTTTTGTGGGATCAAAAAGTATTTGAGGATCCTTACTAAAAAATGATGATTGATGGAATAAACAATTGCCTTTTTTTCAAAAATCACTCAAAGACTATGAACTCAAATATTATTTTGTTGAGAAACAGGTTTTTCATGTCATTTTGGGAACTAAAAGTTCAAACATATGTTGTCCAATAACATGATCCAATTGATGGTGTCACATCTAGGGGTCAAGGATTTCTTATTGAATAAGGACATGAATGAGAAGTGAGTTGGTTGGATCACCAAGGTCATGGAATATGATGTTCACATAAAGGTGACCAAATTGGTAAGAGGAAAAGTCTTGTGTCAACATCTTGTTGCTGATTTGGAGGCAAGAGAAAGGTGTGACAATGTGTTATATAATCACCATCAAGAAGAAATTCACACTCTCATTGATTGGATGTTCAATATGAAGAATTTTTGCTATTAGGAGAATATCCTCTTAGCCTAGAAAAAAACTCAGAGGTGAAGTTTTTGGATTCAATCCATTCCCTATGTCCTCATAGACAACATACTTTTTCAAAGAGATTTGAATGGAGTTCTTTCTCAGTGCATAGGCCTAGAAAAAGTTGATAGAATATTGGAGGAATTCCATAATGGATTTTTAGGAGTCATTCATTATTAGGCAAAAATAACTACTACAAAGATCATGAGGGTTGGATATTATTGGCTGGACCTATTTAAAGATGCCCATATATGGGTGAAAAGTGTAAGGAATGTGCTTTTTCATAGGGAAGAAAAGGTTAGCTTCCTCCCTCTCCATCCAATCCAAGTAGATCAACCTTTCATACAATGGGGCCTAGACTTTATGGTGATAAATCCACCATCTAGTGATGGTCATAAGTGGGTGCTAACTACAATGGATTATTTCACCCGATGGACAGAGGCAGTAGCATTGAAGGAAGGAAATGAGAAATCCATCTTGATTTTCTTGAAGGAATTATGACAAGGTTTGGTGTTCCCTTCATGGTTATCTCAGATAATGCCAAGCTTTCATAGGTATGAAGCTCAGTGAGTGGGTTATCAAAAATGGTGTATATTTAAAAACTTCATCTAACTATTATCCACAAGGTAATGGTTTGGCCGAGTCCAAGTAATAAGAATTTGATATGGATTATCAAAAGGACAATGGAGAGTAACCAACAAACTTGGCATACATAACTAAAGACTATCCTTGTGGGAAGACATGATAACACCAAAAAGGGCCATTAGAAATTCCCTTTTATGTTAGTATATGGTAGAGAGGAAAAGCTCCCTCTATCTTTGGAATTTCCATCTTTGGAGCTAGCACATTAGTTGGAAGTAATGGAAAGTGATCCTATGAAAGTATGGTTTCTGAGTTGATGGAATTGGAAGAAACATGAAATAAGGCTATGAAGACTTTGGAGTTGCACCAAGCTCAAACCAAGAAAACTTTTGACAAGAAAAAAACACAAGGTCCTTTTCAAGAAGGAGATTTGGTCCTCAAGTGGGATGCAGACATGGCCAAAGCTAGGATGCATGAAAATTTTGATGCCCTTTGGAGCGGGCCATATATAATTATAGGTTGTAAAGAGGAAAATTCATTTTTCCTATCTAAGCTCGATGGAGAAGCACTTCCCATCCCAGTTAATGGGATACACCTCAAAGATTTTATTGAGGAGGTTTCACCATGTACAATATTAGTATAGTTTCCCTTCCTCCAAGTGCTTTACACATTGATTTTTTCTTTTTTTTTTTGTCTTTTTTGTTTTGTTTTTTTTTTTTTTTTCTAGTTGTTTTTTGTTCTATATATTTTTGAGGTTAAGGAATCTGTGCCCAATGGATTGCATAAGGATACTGGACTAATTCTTAGTAGGAAAGCATCCTCGAAGATCACTAAAAATGTTAACTTTCCAAGTTTCCCTTCCAAGAGGACTTTAAAATTTTTTTCTTGTAACTTTTGCCTTATACCAAGTTTTTATTTTTTTCCCAAAAATTTGTTGAAAAAAATTCCTTAAGTGTTGAAATTTCATTGGATTTCAAATTTTGGAAGTCAACATGTAGTTTGCATGCAAACTACATGTTGAGTTCAAAACCCAAACCCACCCCATATAGTAATACATAGAAATCGAAAGTTGGAACTCAAACTACAGTTTGCATACAAACTAACATGTTGAGTTTCAAAATCGATTCCCCACCTACATTTTAGAACTTCGAATCCGAAGTGTATTTTGCATGCAAACTACATGTCAAACTTGAATTCCACCCCTGACCATTTCAAAGGCATTTCAGAACTTGAAACCCAAGGTGCATTTTGCATGTAAAATACACACGAACTTCCGACTTCGACCCGATGGTAGGTCAACATTTAATGCCAACTACCCACATGTACCAACTCCGTAGTAATTAATTTTTACTTTTCTATTTAAGGGTGAGTTTTACTTGTCATTTTCACTGACAATTTGGTACGTTGACCTATTGACACCCTCTTGAACTTTGACCATACTTCTTAGGTGGATTTTTGAGCAATTTTTCATGATTTTCTTATCGGTATTTAGGTAAGTTTGCAAGTTATCTTTTACAAGTTATTTTGGTTTCATTTTTAGGGTTTTCTTGTCATTTTCATTTTCTGGTTTCATGGATACCCTTTCATTTTCTTTTTTGTGTCATTTTTTTTTAGGGTTTTATCCTTGTGTTATGAACTTACTTGTTTTATGGCTTTTTCACTTTCATGGGTTCTCTTGTTTTTGAAGCTTAGGCTTCAAATCTTCATTTTTGAAAGAGAGAGGAGAAATTAGCATGGAGGAAACCATTTTAAATAATATGAAACAAGGCTTGAATTCATCCTTCGTAAAAGTTAGAGATTCACAAGCACATTATAGTTTAGGACTTTAGGAAATTGAAGTGTAGTAAACATCATGAAGCATGAGGTTCATGGTGGAATTACCAAGCAAAGAAGTATAGTTTAGAACTCAAGTGTTGCATTCAGATCTCCAATCTTACCGAATACTATGGAACTCTAGAGTGGAATTTCACATGGGTGTAGTGCAAACTCAGTTTGTAGGATTTACATTGTAGGGTGAACCTCCACCTCCAACCTCACTTTCATTTTAGAGTAGAAATTTCAGGGATTTCTCCAAGGAAATATGTCTAGATCATCTTCAAAGGGAAAAGAAAGGATGAAATATAGTTTTCAAGGGGTAGCCCCTTAGAGCATCACCTTAGATATAGACAACATGGAGATACAAGACCTTGGGCATATTGACTTGCCCAAGTTTTGGGAAAGGGTTAGAGCTCCAAACAAAAAAAGACATGGATGCAAGGAATTTTGATAGTGGAATCACTTTTATTTCACTTTTCCTCCATCAATGCAATGCCTAGAGTTTGTGCTCATTGTTGCCACACACTTTGACAAAGACTCTCAAATAGTGAGGGAAAATGATGATGAGGATGATGTGATCAAACTAGATAGTGACTATTTTGAAGACTTGTTGAAACTTCCCGATGTCGAGGAATATGCCAAAATTCCCCAAAATCCTACTCTTGAGCACTGGGAATGGAAACTGATACTTGTACTAGGGTCTTAATAAAGTTACTTGGAAAATCTAAGGCTTCATTGTCTAGGGTCCCTAAGACTATTCCATGATCATATTTTATCCAAGAAGTGAATGATATCATCACCTTGTTGAGAAGAGTTATGGGACTTCCTTCTTCCAAATATTTCCAAGAGTGGATGTATTTATACATTTCCACTATTCAAAAGAATGTTGATCTTATCTGATGGGAAGAACATATCAGTGATGCCATTTGTTTCCAATTATCAGATGTCCTAACCTCTGGGAATTTCTTCATGACTTCCTATCTTGTGTACATGGCTACGGGAATGAGGAATTACCCAAGTTTATCACTAGTGGGATCAAGAAACTCAGCTCAAATTTATGATTTCTACCCTCAACTCACAATGAAGGAAGGGGTGAAGCATTTTAGAAGAGTCAATGATGCATTTTTTTGTTATCTTGTACTTCTTTTTGACAAGGAGTTATACAATCGAAGAATTTTAGATAATTTAGGTGAAAGGTTAGAGAATGGGGAGGCATATACTTGAAATTCCCAACATTCACATACCTTAGGGTGGCGAGATTCTCAGGTGCTCCCTACAAGTTACCAAGGTGCCCCACAGATAAATGGGTCTTGATGGAGTTGGTTTGGAAACTATTACATTTTCATAAAATCCAACATGATAGACACAAGACAGAGCTCATTTCCCATATTTGGGAAGGTATACTTGTGCTTCCACATACAAGGAAAAAATGTTGAAGGGGAAATGAAACAAATGAATTTGAGGACTTTTCATCCCCATGTTAATTTGATTATTGGGACAAACTTGGAGGATATGGACGGTCATCCTCACATACCTCAATTGGAAGATATTTGGATCAATTACATAAGGATGAGTCACAATACGGGAAAAAGGGACTTCAAAGATTAACTCTCAAGAAGTGGCCCAAGTATGGAATTACAAGATGTCCCTAGAGGGTCTTCATGATGAAAATAGTTTTGGATCCCATCTATGATCAGAACAATGTAAGAAATCAACCTTTTCATGGATTGATTGGTCACTCGAGGAATGTAAAGCAACAAAAAGAAAGAGTGGGTCCTATTCTCAATCGGACCTACTAGTGGCTAACATCATTGGGAATCATGCCAAAAATGTCATATCAGCTCCTTGTTGAGATAGTTCAAGTACAACCACCTGGTGGGCCATTCCACCCCTTCAAAAGGAAGAATATTTTCTCCCAAACTGCTCCAAAACCTCATAGAATTACCATTTATCTCTAGAGGGTTAGGATCTTCTCTAGAGTCTCCTAACAAAAGCTTCATCTTCCAAAGTTCCATCCATAGAGGTCATTGACCTTAGTGTTTCTCCCACAACTTCCCAAACATTTGTAGACACCATCTTCTCCACCTCTTCCCTCTTCACCATTCTTAGTTCCTCCTTCCCCTCCACCTCTCACTCTTCCTTTGGCCACATCCTCCATTCCTCCTATTCCCATTTCTCCTACACTCTCTCACTTCATCCCCTTCCATGGCTCAAGTATTCTCCTCTCTTCCTTCTCTTTCATCTAGAGATGTTGGCTTTAGGATCTCCTTTTGGGACTCCTCTTCCTCAACAAGCTCCCCCCATTTCCACTCCCATCTCATCCATGCATGTGGCCATCCTCTCCACTCCACCTTCACTTGTCACCACATCATTTCCATCCTCCAAGTGTTCCTACAACAAGTGCCCTAGTAACACCTACCCAATCTATTATTATGATGAATGTGCCTATGTCATCAACTAAACAACTAGCTTCTTCTTCTATCCCTATGCATGGTTAAACAGAAAACCCCAAAGAAAAGAAGAAGGTTCTAATTGGAGATTTTTTTGACCTAAGTATCCTAGATCAACTCCCCGAAGACAAAAAGAGGCCAAGGGTCATTTCTAACCTATCGATTGATCAAACTAGGGAGAGATTTGTTGAAAAATAACAATGTTATGCTGGTAAAACCAAAGAAACTATCACCATAGATAGATTATCAGATCTCACATTTTCCCTCTGGGAAAGGATACTCATGAAGGAGCCAAAAGGATGTTCAAGTTCCCTTGGTAATATTTTGGATAAGTTTGACAAAGACAAGGTAACCAAGGATGAACTCAAGAACAAGGTTGAATAGTTGACTTCCATTTTGACCAAGATCACACAACCTATTCATACCACTTCCCTTTCCATACCTCCAAGCTTTGATGACACCTCCTTCTCCATAGTTGAGAAGATTAGACAACAAGGTCGGGAAGTAGGAGCATGGATCAAAAGTTTAATTTAGGAAGGAGAGCAAGTGATTAAGGATGTTGTTGACATTTATAATGAATTGTATTATGAAAAGGATACAGTTTCCAAGATGGATGGATTTCTCACAGAGGAAAGTGACAATTTGGAGCTCACTCGAAGCCTGGAAAGAGGTACAAAACATGGAATCTGATCTACTTCTAAAAGAAGGGATCATTGATGATTCTTCAAAATTGTCAAGTATAGTGAAGCCATGGAGTTTTGGGTCCGAATGTTGCAGGAGGAAATGTCTAAGTTGGATGAGAAGAGAATCGAGGAAGTTGATGGCCTCAAATGACATTATGGATGAATTTGATAAAATCCATTACATGTTTCTTGATGAGAATGTTGATGCACTTCTGGTTGAACAAATTATTTCCCAATTCAAGAGCTAGTAAATGAAGATAATGAGGTAACCAAATATTTTGGTCTTGAGTCTATTCACAAGTTGGTGTCATACCAAAATTTCTTGAGTCAGCTCAAGAAAGTCATAAATCAAACCAAAAGTTACTAGGAAATTAGTAAAGCAATTGAATTGGCCGAGGTCTAAATCACTATATGCGTGTGGACCAGATGATAAGGAAGTTCAAGAAATCATCAAATGATTTGATTTTGACTACATGCACAAGGTATCTTTGAAGAAAGAAGGAAGAAGAAAAATAAAGAAAGGGGTGACCATCCCTAGCTAAACTTGATTTCAAATTCCATTTTTACACATAGTCTTAAGCTACAACACCATTTCGAGTTGCAAGTTTGACCCAGTCAAACCTACACAACCACTTTTATTATTTTTTGTGGGAGACTATTTCCTTAATGTAATTGCATTCTATTTTTAGCATGTAATGATTAAAGAGTAGCTATAATTTCTCAACCCTCCTAATCTATAAATACAAGAATGCATTATGTATTGGGGACTTTTGGATCTTATTGTAAGGAGGCTCTGTCATTTTGGGAGTTTTCATGTACAAGCTTTAGCCTCAATAATATATAGAAACAATATTTTTCCTTGACTACTTGATGTGTTGTGCATTTCAATAATTCATTTAATACTTGTGAATGCTTTCAATTCCTTATATGTGATGATTTATCTTGCCTTCATATTAGCTATCTTTCTTTAGTTAAATTACAAGTTGTGGTTTATAAACTTATTTATTTTCATTTGTGGAAGATATAGAATCCATTATGTTTAAGTTTTATATATCATAAAGCCTTAAGTTTTATATTCAGAATAAAAATGAAAAATAAAAGGGTGGATATAGAAAGAGAAGTTTTTCATTCTCTCACAACATTTATTTTTAGATTGAGGGAGAATGGGAGTCCTCCCAATCTCCTTAACAATTATTATTTATTTTTATGGAGAATAGGAAGGTTTTTAATTTTAGGTAAATTATGATGCCTTTAAATATCCTCACATTGCAAACCTTCTCATTCTCCTTGAAAAAAAAACTTTAAATAAATAGAATGGGAGGCCTCCCATTCTCCCTCCATGTGAAAAAAACAAATATGAAATATAATCATTCAGATCTATCATTCTTTCTCGATTTGATTTTTCAAATTGAGACAAAATGGGAGACTTATCACTCTCTCTTATATTTTTATTTTGCATTGAGGGAGAATGGGAGGCCTCTCATTCTTCCTATTGATTGTTATCAACTTTGAGAGAGAATGAGAAACCTCATATCCTTGTTTAAAGTGAAGAAATTAAAAGAATGAATGAGAGGCCTCCCATTCTCCCTCAAATTAAAAATTAAAATTATGAAGGAGAAAGGAGGCCTCCCATTCTACTTCAAAATAAAAACATAATAAGAGTGATATTATTATGTTGAGAAGCATCCCATTCTCCTTTAAGATGAAAAATTATATTTAAATTATGTTGTTGGTTTATAAGAATAGAAAACATTGACTTTATTCAAATAAAATAATATGTTTAATATTTGTTTTGTATAGATTCATATTATTTATTTATTTTATGTTAATGTGAATGAAAAGTCAAAATCCCACTATTTCAAAATTAAATAATAAGATGCATATAACTATGAAATTAAAAACCCACAATTTCTAAATTTTAAATTTTTGTTTCTCGTGCATTGCATTTAAAAATAGGGAGTTTGGAAATGGTTCATTATAGTGTAGATAAATTTCATAATAAAAATAAAATCAATAGATGGTTTGTTTTTGTATTTGAACATAGAAAATAAGAGATACTAGAAGATTTAGATGTTTACAGAAAGATTTAGATTTTTTTGTTTTTGAACATAGAAAAGAAAAGATATCAAGACGAATAGAAACAGGAAGTGATACTAGAGGAAGAAAATATTTACAAGTATTCTTATTTTTAAACATCTTTAATCATTTTCAAATAAATGTGTAAAATGTAGAGAAATGGTACCTATAAACCATGTATTTCTATTACTATGTATTTGTTCTTTTCCTTCTAGGAACTGAGGTGCATATAACTTTGATATATTCCACTTCGAAGATAATATTAAATAATGTCCAATGTAGTTGAGTTGACCTTAATATTTATTGGATCAAACTTTAGTTTTTTCCTAGATCATTATAAAATCCTGTAGGTACCGCCATGACTCGAACATTTTTGTTTCTTTGAGGTTACTTTCCATTATTGAACATTCATTTTTTTATTGAGAAATATTTCAAATCCTCCTCATTGGGAGATCAATTTCCATTATTGGACATTCGTTTCACTTCTTCCATGAATGTAACACTAGTATTTGTTTCTCCCTTTCATCATTTCATCCTCTGGTAATCCTTCAAAACTAAATTTGTGAAACGGAAAAAATGTTTCACTTAAAAAAAACCTTTTTATAGCATTGTAGATGTTTTGGGCATATTTTTCAAATTGAAAATGATGCAAGATGAATTTGAAAATGAAGTTTGGTGGGATACTAAATTTTGGCTCTTGTAAAAAAATCAAAAATAAAAAACAGGTTGAGTTTAATAATTATTATATAAAACTATATCAAATTCAGAATGAGGTGGGACAAATTTGAAAATAAAAATAGGTAGGACATCTATTTTTTAGAATACAATTACCTTTTTTACCTCATTATGATTTTGAAAATAAAAAATAGGTGGGATAGTTATTATTTATTACACATTTATATATTTACTTGTGAATACAAAAAGGAGGGTTCACATTTGATAATATTAATTTGAAATTCAAAATGATGGGGGTTAAATATGAAAGTTAAAATTAAAAAATTAATATGAAAATTAAAATAGCGGTAATAGATTAAATATAGTTAGACCCCTTTTTAATGAAAATAGAAAATAAGCATGATGTAATAACAATTAAAAATTGATTGATAATAAACTATAACTATGTCAAATATAATAATTATAAGAGGTAGAATTAATAATTCTAAAATAATAATAGAGATAAATTACTTTATTTCTAAATAGTTGAAGTGAATATTATTTAACGTATAGTCATTTAGGTAAATTTTGAAGTTAAAATGCTATATTAAAATTTTAATATTTTTTACAGTAATGTTAAATTAATATATTGTTATTGAAAATTTAAATTATTTTGAAACTAGCTAGCTAGCATTTGTAAAATAAAATTCTAAATTAACTAGCATTGTTAAATTAATGTAATAATTTATCAATGTTTATTCAATATAACTTTATTGATATTGAAACTAGGATAAAGATTGAAATATTATGTTTTTTATAGGTAAATGTTGATAAGTTAACATCTTAGAATATTCATTATTATTTTTAATTAATATTCTAAAAACATTTCATTATGAGTGAGAATGGGAGACCTCACTTTATCCCTCTTTTAAAGTTCTATTTCTCATTCTTCCCATGTATCTATTTTGTGTCATCCGTTTGCCGTAAAATGAAAAACTTCTCATTCTCCATGAAAATAAAAAATAAAAATAAGGAGAATAGGAAAAAAACCCTCATTCTCTCTTAGTTTTTATTTTATACATTGATAAAGAATAAGATAAAAACATTTCATTGTCTCATAGCTTTGATTTTTCACATTGAGTGAGAATAGAGGCCTCCTATTCTCTCTATCAATTGTTATTTATTTTTGAGAGAATAAGAAGTTTTTCACTTTCAAGAAAAATAGGATGCCTATTAATCTCCCTTAGAGAAAATATTCTCATTCTCCCTCAAAACAAAATAAATAAATAAGAAGAATGGGAGGCCTCCCATTCTTCCTTAATGCATAAAATCAAAGCTGAGAGTGAATGGAAAATCTCTCATTCTCTCTTAACTTTTTTCCACATTGAGGGAGAATGGGAGGTCTCCCATTCTACATATGGATTGTTATTTATTACTTAAAAGAAAATAAAATAAAGAAAAAGGGATGAATACACCATGAAAAACTAAAAAATAATAAATAAGGAGAATGAGAGGCTTCCCATTCTCCCTTAATGTAAAATAATAAATTATGAAAGAATGCAAAACCTCTCATTCTCTCTTAGCTTTGATTTTTCACATTGAGAAAGAGTGGGTGATCTCTCATTCTCCTTATCAATTGCTATTTATTCCTTCAAAATGAATAAAAAAGAAAAATAAAAAGGTGATAAGTTTTTCATTCTTTCACAACATTTTTCTTCTATTGATGGAGAATGGGAGGCCTCCCAATCTCCTTATTAATTATTATTTATTTTTATGGAGAAAGGAAGGTTTTTAATTTTAGGTAAACTGTGATACCTCTAAATCTCCTCATAGTGGAAATATTCTCATTCTCCTTGATAACATAAAAATATAAACAAAAAGAGAATGGGAGGCCTCCCATTCTCCCTCCATGTGAAAAATAAAATTTGAAATAGAATCATAGTAGCGATTGCTGCTAGTCTTATGTAACTTAGC
Organism: Taxus wallichiana var. yunnanensis; assembly: GCA_018340775.1. Taxonomy (NCBI): domain Eukaryota; kingdom Viridiplantae; phylum Streptophyta; class Pinopsida; order Cupressales; family Taxaceae; genus Taxus; species Taxus wallichiana. Next base: position 203,740,711 of record CM031236.1, read on the forward strand.
AAATCGTTATCCTTATGTAGCTTAAAGGCCGCTAGCCTTATTTATCTATTTTATGTCATTCGTTCACCCTATAATGAAAAAATTCTCATTCTCCTGAAAAAAGAAATAAATAAGGAGAATGAGAGTCTCATTCTCCCATAATGTAAAAAGAAATGCTTAGAGAGAATGAAAACCCCTTAATCTCTATTAGCTTTTATTTTCCACACTAATAAAGAATGGGATAAAAACATCTCATTATATCATAGCTTTGATTTTTCACATTGAGTGAGAATGAGAGGCCTACCATTCTCCCTATCAATTGCTATTTATTTTTGGGAGAATAAGAAGGTTTTCAATTTCATGAAAAATAGGAGGCCTGTTAATATCCCTTAATGAAAATCATCTGATTCTCCCTCAAAATAAAATAAATAAATAATAAGAATGGGAGGCCTCCCATTCTTCCTTAATGTAAAAATAAAATCTCGAATGTATGAAAAACATATCATTCTCTCTTAACATTTTCACATTGAGGGAGAATTAGATGTCTCGTGTTCTCCATATGGATTGTTATTTATTCCTTCAAAGTGAATAAAAATAAAGAAAAAAGGATGAAAATTTTATGAAGAAATTTCATACACCTATTCTAGAGGCTAGTGACTACTAGGAATTTTTCATACCCTGTCCCATACACTAGCGACTACTAGGCATTTTCATACTCCTGTTCTTGAGGCTAGCGGATGCAAGATAATTTTCCTACCCATGTTCTAGAGGTAGGTTAAATTTTAATACCCCCATAAAAACTCAAATATATTATTTGGCAAATTTGTGAAAATGAATTTTGAAATTATGGTGAATATGAAGGAAATGGGTTTTGAAAAGTTTAGAGACTCATTTGAAAATGGTGTCGATGGTAGTAATTTTTACTAATAGTGTATGATGTCACTGATAGCGATATTTAGAAATTTAGAGCTTAGTAGGTGCTAGCTAAATTGGTTATACCTCAACATGATATTTAGAGCTTAGAAATACTAGCTAAATTGGTAATGCCTCAATATGATATTTAGAGCTTAGTAGTTTCTAGGTAACCTTGGTTAGAAAAATGTAAATTTTAAGACTTGAGAAAAGTAAATTATATTTTTTCATTATAAACAGCTATTTCGCATAGCTTAGTGGTTGCTTGGCTCTAACCATAGTGATATTTGGCCATATTTCTCTTAGATTAATCAAAAGGATTAATAATTCATTTTCATTAAACAAAAAATTTCCAAAAATGTGATTTTTGTTTGAAAAAATGTAGATATTTAGAGCTTAGTGGTTACTATGTAACCTTAGATGGATGAGGGTAAATTTTAAGACCTGAGAAAATTCCATTACATTTTTCATTGTAAACAATGTTATTATCCCAAATTCGCACCCCTTACAAATTTGGATAACTTATCACAAATGATCTTAGCCATTTTTGCAAGGCTAGCGGTCAATAGGATGTTTTCTAGGCTAGTGGTCATAACTACTAGTCACTTTTGCTGACCTAATTTTGAGGCTAGCATATTCCATGAACTTTTACCTACTAATTTTGAGGTTAATGGCCACTAGGCACTTTTTCTGGCCTATTTTGGAGCCTAGTGGCCACTAGACATAATTCACTCGACCATGCAAACTTTAAATGAGCATAACTTTCTTTGTACAAATTCAAATCAGGAAAACTTGGTATCGTTGGAAAGGTCTTGAGGATATATTCATGATGAATCTATCAAAGCAAGTGGGGGATGAGTTTAAGAGAGATGAAAATAGGAAAATAAATTTCTGAATTTCACTTCATATTACTATCAAAATAGGGAAAACATCTATGACAGTTTAATGATACGTTATTTAATCTTGTTTTGCTTTGGGACCCTACAAATTTCCTCCAACTAGTATATTACATTATATTTTTCACATCGAGGAATAATAAGAGGGCTCTCATTCTCCATATCAATTGCTATTTATTCCTTCAAAGTGAATAACAAATAAAAATAAAATGGTGGATATAGAAAGAGAAGCTTTTCATTCTTTCACAACATTTATTTTTTTAGATTGAGGGGGAATGAGAGGCCTCCCAATATCCCTAAAAATTATTATTTATTTTTATGGATAATAAGAAGGTTTTTAATTTTAGGTAAATTATGATTCCTCCAAATCTCCTCACAGTGAAAATATTCATATCCCTGTTCAAGAGGCTTAGTAGTCACTAGCCTGATGTAGCTTTGCGATCGTAAGCCTTATGTAACTTAGTAGCTGCTATCCTTATGTATATTAGCTACCGCTATCCTTATGTAGCTTAGCGTCTGCTAGCCTTATGCAGCTTAGCGAAAACTATCCTTATATAATGTAGCGACCGATACAAAAATTGTAACCATTTTTAGAGCTTAACATACCTAGGTATTACCTCAACATGATAAATTTTTTTCCTATGGATTACAGGATGCCAATTTTTAGAGCTTAGTGTTCGTTAGCTATGCCTCAATAAGATAATGGTTTTGATACTCATATTTTCCTATGCATTCCAAGGATGCTAATTTTTAGAGCTTAGTAGTCATTAATTAATACATCAATAAGATAGAAGTGGAGACACGGAGATCTCCCTTTCTACCTCGTAATTATTTTTCAATATGAAATAGAATGGAAGAAATCTCATTCTACCTTTTTGGTTTATTTTCCTCTAAGGTTGAAAACTATTATTCCTACTAATTAATGAAAATATTCATTAATTGTTTTTGGTTTATTTTCAATATTTTTTATATTGAGATAACTTTGTACAAATGTAGGTCATTTTTATAAACGTCAAGGTAAATCTTAGTAATTTGTTTTCATTATTATCGATATTGAGACAACTTTGTTCAAATGTCTAATTTGTAGGAATAATATGGAAGCACTTGGACAATTTCCATTTATAGAAATACCACTATAAATAGTTTATAGAGAGTTTGAAAGAGGTATTCGGATAAATAATGGTTTTTGAAGTACATAATCGATAAGTTTTATAACAAATTATGGATGTTTCAGATGAAAGTTAATGATGTAATAGAAAATGACATGGTTATAGCTACAAAAACAATAAATAAAAATGTGGTCAAGGTTCAAGTTGAGATAATTGATAACATCACAAGAAAATACTATCTTTTGGAAATGGATCTCTATGTGGCTAACTATCGTAAATATTTAATGGAGAGGTTAATACAAAATGAAAAATATTCTTGTCTTTGGTTTTGGTTGGAATTTTCCATTCCCAACCGATATAAATAATAAGGTGTGGCTTGATTTAGAAAATATGGAAAATATGTTAAACCCTAATTGCAGAGTCAAATCAAAATGGAAAGCAATAAAGTACAACTCTAACCTAAGAAATAAGTAAATGGAAATTTAAACCTTAAGTGCAAGAGATGGAATAAGATACTTAAGCTCGATTTCACAATAACCCCAAAGATGTATTGAGCTAGAAAACTGATGAAACAGGAGGGGAGATTATCACAACCGAACCCAAAAAATAAAATAATTGTTAGAAATCTCGGGACTAGGGTACTTGGACTGGGTTAGGGGTACTAGGTGATGGAGACCGGTTTTGGGCACCCAGAATGTGAAAAACCTCTGAAACTAAATTTTGTAGTGTCACAAGATGTTTTCTAATGTTCATTATTGATTTCATGTAGATCGTTGGAAGATTACCAAACTCTCTTGTAACTTGCAAAACAAAATACCTCTTGCAAAACCCTAAAAACATCAAATCCTAAAACTAAAATTATGTAAATGGGGAGTTGGATCGACCCACACGGTCACACCGATAGAGTGAACTTACAACTGAGAACTGCACTACATCTCATAATCCATGTAGTTCTACGTGCGTGTGTGTATAATAATGCCGTATGTGACTCTTGTGCAAAATGCATTGAATATAAAGCAATAACTAGATGTAACAATTTAAATAGATGTGCATATGTCAAAATGAACTTCCCTTCCTATGAATTTTATGTAAAAAATATTCCCTTGTCCCTTGAATGATATCTAGATGGATGCTTTGAAGCTCTTGGAATTCCTTTAGATGCAACCTTAGGTGATAATCATAGATGTTTAGAGCTTGGTCCTTTATTATGGTCACATAGCTTTGCATTTATATGATTACCTTGTTTGAATTTTGTAATTAACATCTAAAATGCCAACCACTAAGAAAATAAGATGCCTAAAAGATAAAAGATTCCCAAAAGGGGTGAGTAAGATACAAATAGGCCGGGGTTTCCCGGAGGGACGAGGGTTCCGGGCGCGAAGGTCGTAGTTGGGTGCTAGTGTCAGAGTCATGAAATATAAATAAATGAATATAAAACTAGGTTGTGGGGTGTGTAATACCAAAGAGGAAACCATAGAAAAGAGGCCATAAATAGATGTCAATTACTATTTTTCTCACTTAGGAACCATATGAATAATGGTATGTGATCAAGACCTTGAAATATACCCAAGAGCGTGATTTAGTGTATATACTTTCCCCACTTTAGATTGTTGTCGAATACTCGATAACATAAAGTAGATAAGAGATCCGTACATGATAACCATGTATATCAATGAAGAAAGTATGACGAGAGACAAGAAAAATGTGGAGTGATAAAATGAAGCGTGGAAACTAGAGAAGAAGAAGTGACCCTAGGGTTGAAAGCGTATGTGTATATGTTGTATTTTACCTGTTGTTATTGTCACTTGATGTGCTTGATGATGTGATTGTTTCTTCCTATAAGGAAGGACCTACAAACAAGAAGAGAAAAAGAGTAGTCAAATATGTGTATATGAAAAATTCAATCCAAATATGTAAAAAGTGTGTAAAAATGTGAAAACAAGTAAAAGGAAAATGCACACCTAATCCATGATGAGTGAAAAGGATAGAAAGGATCATGAAAATTTCAGTAGAAGAATGAAATTTTTGGGCAATCGACGCCAAGTGTGAGTTTTTGGGAGATCTCATGCCAAAAAAGAAGAAGTATTGAGAAGAAATATCTAGTGTCATTCTCCATCCTTGACTACTTCCTAAAATTATAGACCATTGTAGATGGTATGATCATGCTTTGTTATAGTTTGATTCATTTCGATCCAGTTCGATCTAATGCAAATAGAAAAAGGAGATAACATGCATGCTGATTTTTGGAGGAATATGTTTGTTATGTGAAAACCACTGTGTAAATTGTGCCAATTTGAGAAAATCATGTAACTTCCCCCTAGTCATAGGTTCTTAGGAAATGTCAGAGTACCAAGCGCTCATGTTTTTATCTAGGCACTAGCATTTGTGTTGTGCTGAAGACCCAAGTCAAAATCTGGGGCATGTCTATAACTTAATACTACTTTTTCATGTACTTTGAAGGTATAAAATGTGACTGTGTATTGCTGAATGGGGTGAATGATTCAACCAATGTATTCCCCACCTCATTTGGGGTCCATGTGATGTTCTAAGAGGATGTGTCCTAAAAGAGAGGACTAAAAATAAAGCGAAACTCGATACCTGCAAGTGGGGAGAGAATGTGCTTGGTAGAAACCAAGGCACATGCAAACAAAGTGGATAGAAACATGTGTTAGTAAAATCAAGAAAAATACACATATAGAATACAAAGTGTAATCCAACAAATAAGAATACAATGTATACCATGAAAAGTGGGTTTTAAACATGGGACATCACTCACAATGTTACAAGACAATTAGGGCCGAAGAGGCCAAAAACATACAATCAATAAACAAGCAAGACATAGGGAAAATCCCACAAACAATGACATATAATAGATGTCGGTGACAAATAATAAGCAAATAAAGTGTCATAAAATCATGGTAGCAAATAGTTCTTGTAAAGAAATTGTTACATATGAAGCATGCGTTAGCATGTTAGAAAGATAAAAAGTATGTCAAAGCATGTATGATCCGATATAAAGTAGTGTGCTAGTAAGAGTAGTATATAATGAAACAATAACACCTATGATGTGTACGAAACAGATGCCCCCATGAGCTGTTTTGGGGCTGGTAAGAGGTACAAAGTGTCAAACATACATGTTGTGTGTAACGATCTATATAAAGTCTACATTCACAACTATAAGGAAAGTGAATGCACATGTGCATATGATAATGATAAAATAAATATTTGTTTAACATAGTAAGATAAATGTAACATGCAAACATAAGTAAACAAAAACAATGTGCAACAAAGATATGCAATATGATGTGAATCAAGTGAGATGGAATGATATGTAATATGAGTGTGATAGAGTAACATACCCCCTGCATGAATGTGAATGAGTATGTATGAGATGAGATTCATTTATAAATGCCCCCTTAGTAGTCAAGAATGAACCATAGAACAAGGGTGCATCATTCGGAAATGGTTTGAACATGTGCACTAGAAATATTGATCAATGTAGCATAAAGCGTAAGGAGTGTGAATGTGGTGAGTAATGTGAGGTTCATTTCAAATTTTGACCCTCGTAGTTGATTATGAACTATGGAACTAAAGTGCGTCATCGGAAATGGTTTGAATTGTGCACTAGAAAGATATTATCAACAAAGCATAAAACATAGAGAGTGAGTGAGTTTGTGGAGGTTCATTTTGGATATCTACCCTCTCGCATTCGAGTATGAACCATGGAAATAGCATGCATTATAGGTAAGTGTGTTGTGATGAATGTGTGCTAGAAATATGTGTTGTGAATGTGTCAAGTTTGAAATGTGTGTGTGTATAATGTGAGGTTCATGAATGTAGTGGGCCCTTAATAGTCAAGTGTGAACCATAGCACAAGAGTGCATCATGGGGTAATGATGATATAATTGTATCAAGATGTGTAATATGCGTGCAAAAATCTAGATGTAAAGTGTAGAGTAGAAATGAGAGACACCTAGTCATAATAGAAAGGGGAAAGAGTAAACATGATTCCCCTAGAGTGCAATGATGAGTAAGCTATTTGAAAAAAAAATGAAGGGAAAGGGCCTTCTACTTGATGCTTGTGGAGATAAAGGTGTATGAGCATGCTCTAAGATCAATGATGTGGGAGAAAAATGATCTATCAAATAAAGAGACCTATGTGTAGGAGGATGAGGAGATGACAAATACCTATGTGAAGGATACTGTGGAGGTGGTGTTCACATATGTGATGGAGACCGTGGAGGTGATGTGCACCTACATAATGGAGACCGCAGAGGTGATGTAAACCTATCTCGAAGGAACTCAAGGAGGTGATGTGCACCTATGTGAAGGAGTCCACAGAGAAGAGGTATGCCTATGTGAAGGAAATTTTAGAATAGTGGACCTAGGATGATGAGGTGGACTAGTGGAATGATGAGATTGAGTAGGTTGAGTGTGAATAGGAGATCTAGGATTAGATTGTGCTTTAGATTGAATAGGTCCAAGGGACTAATATGCTTGAGAAAATGCAATGGAAACCTCAAGAGAAGGCTACAACCATGGTGTGCATGGTGGAACACCCTTGATAGTAATAGCGTGCTTGTTGTGAATTAAATTTAGACACAAATGGTTCATATAAATTATAGGTTAAGTAACACGAAGCTAGGGAATACCTAAGAGCATGTCACACCATTTGATTAAATGTGTAAAAAGGAATGACACAAGCATGGTAAGAGGGCCAACTATGACTGAAATATTAACATAAGCACAAGACTTAGGAACTGGATATGAAATATGTGACAACAGATATTTGATAGCAAGAACCAAAAGTGAAATAGAGCACATATCCATATGAATCAATGGATCAATCATTGTATTATTGCAAGAATGGGGTCTAATAGATGCCTAAATATGTAATGTGTTAGAAGATAATGTGGCATGATAGTCGTGATCAGAGAATGCAATGAATGGAGTAGATGCATCAACTTGAGAAACTAGAAAATAAAGGGCCTTCGATGAAGGAGGAGGAACTACATGATATGTATGATTGGCCACAGAATCAACAACTTGCTTTTCATGTGAAGAAGAGGATTATTGAAGATCTTAAGCTTTTTAATTTTCATTGAACAATGTAGATTCCGCAGCTCATGAAGCTTGATTGCATTATTGTCAATGAGATATTGAATAAGATTCCCGAGTTTGAAACATCAATCAATAGAATCTCCCACACATTTATCATAGCCACATCTAAATTTTGAATTGTAATTGTGACCTTTAGGATGAGATGGGTCCAAATTACATGGAGGAGGAAGCATACTAGATTTATCTCGATGAGTTATGACAATAGAGTATGCAGAGCACAAGACAATTTAGTAAATGTATACTTAGGTGGTTGTTATTGAAGCCTTTGTCGAAGTAGATACAATGTTGATAGTAGCTTTTTCTTCAATAGGTTTAGCAGATGGCTTGATAGTGGATTTACTTTGAAATTGAGTAGAAGATGAATCTTGCTCATGATACTTAAGCTTTCCCATAGATAGTATTTTACTTTTGTGTAGCTTAAGAGTATGACATAAATGATCGAATGATGGAGATGTCTTGAAAATGAAACTCTCCAAAGCAGAGACGGTTATACAATTTGGACAAATAGATCTTGAAGTTCGAGTTTGCAAGTACATTAGACATATATTAGCTAAGTTTCTCTTATATTGCAAGACATAATTCGCTAAATGCTTGTTATATCCTTGTTTAATTTGTGTTAGTTGAGCGTAGGATATATTAGAGCCGATATTGATATAAAAATGAGTGAGAAATGCATCAACTAAATACATAAAATATGTTACCAAATGGACAGGTAGATCATAGAACCAACACATTGCATAATCTTTAAGACTTATAGGAAAGATCCTAGCTAACAAAGTATGATCATCTACATAATCAAGACATGACACATGAAATTATTGGAGATGCTCTTGAGGGTCACCATGGCCTTTAAAGGTGGGAAACTTAGGGGTGACAAAATTGAGAGGAAGTGGATAGGTGGAAATGGTGGGTGAAAAAGGAGTGTGAAGGAGTAAAGTGGAATCTAGAGATGGAGATGCTTGAGAGGTATCCAATTAAAGTTGAAAAATTTGGTTTTGTAAATCCTGATATAAATAAGTTAAATTAGTAGTATTTGAAGAAGATACAAGTTGTGCTTTGGAAGAATTAGGTTGGATGATGGGAGCAGTAGTAGTGGGAATGGAAGTGGAAATATGAAGGGGTGAGTAGAGGCCATGACAACCAAGGAAGAAGCAATAAGAACTGCTGTAGCAACATCTCAATATTTTTGATAGTAATCAAATAATGAAGAATATATTGAAAATGAGCGGGGTTGTCACACAAAGCTTGAAAAAAATTGGTAAGCTTGTCTAATTTATCTTGATCAACGTTGGTGTCCTCATCATATGATTTCTCATTGTCAGACACTTCAATGTTTTCGAGAGGAACTTGTTGAGACTAAGTGAAGGGATTATTAGTTTCATCCATTAGTTTAGAAACCCTACGGGAAGATGGAGAGAGTTCTATATCCTCAAAAGACCCAAAGTGACCGCTACGGGTGACATGCATATGAAGAAGTCTCTAGAAAGAAGGTTGGGATCGAGTGATGAGTCCACCAAATAATTTAATAAATATGGAAAATATGCTAAACCCTAATTGTAGAGTCACAATGAAATGGTAATCAATAAAGTAAAACTGACCTAAGCAATAAGCAAATGGAAATTGAAACCTTAAGTGTAAGAGATGGAATAAGAGACTTAGCTGATTTTTGCAATAATATCAAATGTAATGAGCTAGAAAATGATGAAACAGAGGGGAGACTGCGCAACCAAACCCATAAAATCATAGAACTATAAAAATATCGGGACTAGGGTGCTGGATCGGGTTAGGGGCACCTATGCACCTTTGAGACTCGGTTTTGAGTGCTCGTGACTAAGAAAAACCTCGAAATTGAATTTTTAGTGTTACAAGATATTCAATAATGTTCACTATTGGTCACCTATTGGTCAATGGAAGATCACCAAATTCATCTCGTAACTTTAAAAAAATACCTCATGTAAAACCCCAAAACACATCAAATACTAAAAATAAAAATATACAAATAGGGAGTCGACGACCGACAGCAGTCACCCGATAGAGTGAACTTATTGCGAGCGCTGCACTACATTTTAGATTCCATGTAGTTCTACTTGTGTGTGTGTGTGTGTGTGTGTGTGTGTAGAATTGTGCCCTAGGTGGATCTTGTGCAAGATGCATTGAATAACGAGAAATAACTAGATGTAGCAATGTAAATAGATGTGTGGATGTCAAAATGAACTTCCCCTCCTCTGAAGTATATGCATAAAATACGAGTAACTTATCCCTTGAATGATAGCTAGATGGATGCTTTGATGCTCTTGAAATGCCTTTGGATGAAACCTTAGGTGATAATAATAGATTCTTACAAGCTTGGTCCTTTATTTTGGTCACATAGATTTGTATTTGTATGATTCCATTATTTAAATTTGTAATTAACATCTAAAAGGCTGAACACCAAGAAAAAATATTCCCAAAAGATAAAAAAGAGGCCCAAAAGGGGTGAGTAAGATACAAAGAGGTCGGGGGTGCCGGAAGGGACGAGGGTGCTTGGGTGTTGGTGTCAGAGTCAAGAAAGATAAAGAAATGAATATAAGACTGGGTTGTGGGGTGTGCAAGACCAAAGAGGAAACCAAAAAGATAAAAAGAGGCCATAAATAGATGTGAATTAATAGTTTTCCCTCTTAAAAACCATATGAATAGTTGTATGTAATCGGGACCTACAAATGTACCCAAGAGTGTGATTTAGTGTCTACATGGCTACATCAAAATAACTATATAGAGGTATGTTGTAATGTCTTAAAAGGTTGTATGGAGAACCTAAAATATCTCCAATTCTTCATCTTATTCATAGAAAGTCTTCACACATTGGAACTAATCTTGTACTTGTCGGAAAAATGACATATCACAGAAATCATATTTATCTTCATTAGAGGAGATCTTTCCTCTTTCAAGGAGATGAAAAAAATCCAAATAAAGAAGTTGAAAATAAATGAGACTTTCTTTTTAAAAACAAATCTAGAACTTAGTGAAGAGGTAAAAAAATTCTTGTTTGATGAAAAAATGTTTTCTATTGATTTTCAAAGGTGTGAAATCGCACCTAAAGATATGTAATTTAGGAAGCTAGATGAATATGAAGTTTCAAAAATAGTGGCCTCAATGATACAAAATATGATTACAACTCCTCGAGATACAATACTTTTTCCTTTTAATAAGATTACAAAATAAGTTGCTAAAATTATAACAGAGGATATGATGGATGAGAGCATCAATTTTTATATATTAGATGAGAAACACACTATCAGTGCTCGAAATAAAATACTTGGAAAACCCAAGTATGTTGATGTGCACAATCACTATAAAATGTGAAATTCTAAAATCACGGCCCACAATTCTCCATCAAGTACAATATATGCTATTTGCAAGCAACAAAATCGAGCAAATAGAGTGTGGGTTGAGACACATTTTATTGATAATATATTTAAGGAAAGGGATCTATGGATAAGTTGTGGAAGACCCAAACATCCAGGAAGGGGAAATGAACAATCAACAAGAGTGGAAGGTGTGTATTATAATTTTATTTCAAATTTATATTTATCCAATATTTATAGTTAACTAGAAATTAACACTTATTCTTGCAATAAATTTAAATGTAGGGGTTCATTAAAAGGTGCTTAGATATATTTGAAATAGAAAAAGAAGAAAGTTTGCGTGATAAGTTGAAATTTTGTAATTTCCTGATTCTATTTGGGAAAAGTGGGAATTTTTTTTTATTTTATAGATTGGGTGGATTAGCATGTTCACCCAAAAAGACAACCATGATGAATTCACACAAATTCAATGAAAAAATTCAATGCTAATTTTTCAAAGTGCATACATGGGCTTGATGAAAATGAATTGGATTGCCTTGTTGATGAGATATATGAAGGAAATGTTTGGTTGAGGACATAGGTTGACCCTAGGAAAAGAGATGAGACCATTGGAAATTACTACAAAATAATTAAGGAAGAAAGAAACACAAAAGAAAATAAATATTTAAATATGTTTGCATGAAGGATGGTGACAATTATACAAGACTTTAATGTGATGCAGAAAATGTGGTAAATAAATATGGAATTCATAGAACCCATTTGGCTCAATTATGTCACATAATTGGTGAAGAACCACATTCTCGCTAATGGTCAAAGAACTTCTTAAAAGGGAAAATAAAAATTCAAAAATAAAAAGAAAGTGCTAAAAAGGAAAGAGAAAATTAGATGAGGCTAAGGAAATAAATATACCTGTAACGGCCACACAAATATTAGATTTGTATATTCAAGCTTTTCTCAACAATACTCTAGCCAGAGATCCATATACATATAATTTTACTTGTTATTGTAGTTTTCTATTTGGACTTAGAACTACATTGGAGAATATTTATAGTTTATCTATGCTTGCATATGATCTTCTTGTTATGGATATGTGATAAATTTTTACTGATGTAATGGTAAAGGATCTTATTGACATGTTCAAATATTTGGGAAGAAATGCAAGAAGATGTGTTTGTGTGTTTCTTGTTCCAATTTTAAAAGTACCAATTGTGGAAGAAGTTGTGACAATATATTGTAGAGATGTTAAAGAGAATTTTTCAAAGATTTATTATGGGTGTTATATATTGTATACTTACCATGGTTTTGATGGGTTTTCAAGTACTATGGGATGTTTATGACATCCATAACCATGATGAAGAGGAAGAAAACATCCAGGTTGATTTAAAGTGGGAGCATAATGAATATGAAGTGAAAATTCCTTCTTGTAATGATCTTAGTATTATTGGGTCAAGGAATACATTCAACTTTGAGAGAATGGAGTGTTTTTGGAACAATTTGATTAAAAAACACACACAAGAGGAGAGCAACATTATCTCCATTTATATAGGATGCACATTACTTCCAACATTTGTAAAAATAGGTGATCATTCTCTTGTATCAATTATTGAAAATGTTGACTAGGAGTTATTTATGAAGACATTTTACAAGGAAATTTCAACCATTGAGGTTTCATGTGTGCTTGGTGAGTTTTTTACCTTTCTATGATTATAGTTTTTGATTTTGGAGGGAGAAAAAGTTAAATAATTATACTATCAAAATGTATTCTCTTAAATTTAAGTTTATTTTGTATAAGATATGATTTATTCCACATTGAGGAAGTATGAGATACCTCTCATTAGCTACATAATTCTAGTGGCTGCTAAGTTACATTAGGCTAGTGGCCACTTAGTTACATAAGGCTAGTGAGTGCTAAGTTACATAATCCTTAATGATGTAGCAATTTGTGGTCTCTTGTTAAGATGTTTTTAAAAAGTCATATTCATTATTTTTTTGTAATTGATATAATATTAGTGAATATGTGTTTGTCGGTTTGGATGTCCAAGAATTCAACGTCTCTCAAATATATAAAGAACCCCTTACATTGCTAGCTTAGGGTGATTCACATGTTGTTGGGTTTGATAAAACGGAAACAATAGTTTATAAGAAACATAAATGCATATCTAATCAACAAGATTTGTAAAATGTTTCGAGTCGAAGGATTAAACATACACAATGTTGTGAAATAGCCAGAAAAAATATATAATCAAGAAGTTGAGAAAGGTTCAAATAGCGTTGTAGCTGAAACATGTAATAAACTACTCACATTAGTATTTCATATGATATTTTTTGTTGCAATAAGTTAGTTTAAATGATTAATTCTATGAAAGATTTATTTACGAGATGGTTATGAGAATATATATGTAGAGTCAAAAATTCAAGGCCAAATACCACAATCTTTAGGTATAATATCGAAAAATAAGTTACTTTAATTTTATAAAAATATTACATAATTGGTAGTTTTTAGAGTATATGATTCAATAATTTATTTGTGTAGATCTAAGTAGAAAAACTCTATTGATACTAGATTTGGAAGGTGTGCTAATTTTTCAACTGAATTCTAAATTTTTGGATCTTTCCAGACAAAATGATGTCATTATGTTCCAAGGCAAAAGTTATCTCATTTTTATAGATGCATACGTACTAAATTTGAGATAGAATTTTGGTCAGTTTATGCGACCAAGATGTTAAATAGTTAAGGAAGAAGATTTTGAATAAATATGGGTATGGTAAGAAAATATATTAATTTATTATGGTGTTAAAATGTGCACAATTGTAGGTTGTGAACATGTAAAATATCTAAATATGGTTTAGTCAAAGCATAAATCATATAATGCTACAAATACCATATTGATCAATTATGAAATAGTATGGGCTCCTCGATAAAATTGTTTCATTGCACTAAGTTTGTTTTCTCAAATGATATGCAAGCTGATAATTGGCTAATGGCTCATATTTAGCATATCCTGAGAACTTTAGATAATGATGTAAAAGCACATTAGTTAAAAATTTGTAAATGATATTACAGTGAATATTTTGAGCTAGTTTCATTGTAAGCCAATTTTGAAATCATTTTGAAGATACTTTGTTGTATTGTAAGACAATAGAATCCATTTAAAAGTTAATATAATGTATTATTACTATTTATTTTATAGCATTGAAATGAATTTATTTTTTATTTGTTGTTTTGCTAGTGTAATTATTAAAATGCTAGTAATGTTTTTGATATCTTTAACTACAATTACAATGAAATTATTGCTTTTGTAGTAATAAGGATGTACTTTTGAAAGTTATTTTAAAGTTAGTTTACATCTTGTTATTTATGCTATAACATTGTATGGAGTTCAATTTTTGATGTGGTTATTTATTGGATTAATATTTAATATATATCTCTATAACAATGTATATTATACATATGATTTCAGTTGTAAAGAAATTATCGATATTGGGGTAGAAAATTTGTTGTTCGAGTTTCAAGATATTCGGAACTAAGCCTTACAAATTACAACATGATTTTTAATATGCTTTATATGCATATTTCCAAAGGATTTTTTTCCGATTTGTTAGAGGTCGTAAGAGAACATTTAGATGTTCTTTGTGGTTTACATTTTTAGTGACAAAGAAGTACATTATTTTCTTGCACACTTTGCTTGGTTACGTGATACAATTAATTTTTTTACTTGGGGAAGAGAACATTGTATAATATTAAATACATTTGAGAGATATCGAGTGGAAATTCGAATCCTCGTATATAAGAAAAATTTAAAGGATGTTATTGATTATATAAAGAGAGATATGTTGATTCTAATATATTATTCATCGATGAGGGAAATACATATTTTAAGAGTTTGCAAATTCTAATTATGTAAGATCCCACACAGCTTGGTATTTTGAGAGATCTTATGAGAAAGATAAAATTGTAAAAACCCATCTATGTACTTGGGTTAAACATATGGAGCCTCTAAAACTTGAGGCACTCATTGAGAAATTTTAAATTAAGTATTGATGATTATTAATTATAATGAAACTTAAATTGTGAAGTTATTTTTTCAAGTAAAATATATTAAATATATAAGTTGATTTTCTTGTTTTTATAATAATAGTGCTGACATAGATACTATTCATAACAATAAGGTAAAGAGAATCCAACTAATGAGACTAGAAACAAGCAATTTTGAATTGTTTTTTTCAATCAATTTTGTTTTTATGAGTAAATATATAATGGAAATTACATATGTTAAACTATATGGCCTCCTAATAATCATTTAAATGAAATAATCCTTACGTGAACTAGATGGCCTCCCATTCTATTAAACAAATAAAAATTAATAGGCGAGAATGGGTGACGACCAAATTTTCCTCAAAGATCAACTAATAATTCGAAACCAAATATATTATGAAAATTTAAATTATTAAACTAGATGAAAATATCCATTTGAGTTCAAAATAGCCATGAATAGGTATAATGTGTGGCCTCCCATTCTCATGCAATGTAAAAATAATTGGCAATGTAAACACAAATTTAGATGTAAAGAAACCGATAATGAACTTATTAAAAAAATATTTGGAATAAAATTAGTCCAAATTTAATGAAATGTTTTTCCAATGTGAGTTAAAATTAATAGGGAGAACGAGTGGCCCCCATTATACCTCATAATTCAATTAACTAAAAATCGGAAACCAATAATGTAATTATTAGAGACTAAGAACTCAAATGTTGAAAACCAATAATAACATTTTAAAAATCCAATAATATAATTTTTGAAAAATAATAATAGCATGTTTGAAAACCAATAATATTTTTTTGAAAAGCAATATTAGCATTTCGAATGCCAAAATTTAGATGTAAAGAAACCAATAATGAGCTTCTTGAAAAAGTTCTTAGACTAAAATGAGTCAAAATTTAATGAAATGGTGGTTGAGTGGATTTGTTCAACCAACTCGCGTATATGGAAGAGTTGTTGAAAAAAATCTTAATAAGAGGAATTAGTCTTCTTATATATATGTATATGATTTTCATAATGTATGGTTCAAATTATAATAATATATAATATAATATTTATATTTTGCAAAGCTCTTCCAAATATTTCAGCAACATACACCTTAGGTTGAGGAGGATATAAGGCTTTAAGTTTTAGAACATGAGGATCATATGCATATGGATTTATATCTAAGAAACTAGGGAATTTTAGAGTCATTGGATTTTTGTAGAGGTTTAAATGATGAAGAAGGTATGTTATCCTTCGGGGAGGTGGATAACTCTCAAGGGGATCAAAGAAATGGGTAGAGGAATGGAAATTAGGTTGATATGGTTGTAAGGAATTAAATGGATGAGTAAGAAATCTATATTATTGTGCTAAAGGGTCACCCCATGGACAAGGCTCTTTAAAACCATATTTCCTATCCTCTAATCTATCAACTAGTTCAAGAATTTTCTTCAAGTTCTCAACCATGATCTATATATTTTGTTGAGGGTTGTAATAGCTTGGAAAAGGGTCTCCCCATGGAGAGGCTTATCTAGGAATAGGCTATCTAGCTCCCATTTTCTTAATCATCTTTGATGCCCTCTTCATGATAACTTCTATGACTTGGATCTGTAATTGTTAATAAAGATCAAACATGAAAGTATATTCATTATCTACATATACTTGCTCTTGAAAACCGTCATAGTTATTTAGATAACAATATACGTCAATTTGAGATGGGTGATATGGAAATTCATCATAACAAGGTTCATGGTTCTAGTTTTCATGGAATCTTGGTGTGAAAAATGGTGTAGGACTTATTAATGGCACATAAGAATCCCAATGAGGGAAAGAAAGAACCATGATTGCATAACTCTATATAAAAAAAATGATAGATGAAAAATGGAAGGAAATGGTTTAAAATGGGATAAATATGTCTTTAAAACCAATGGATTCACCAGTGCTTAAAGTTATTGTTCAAAAACCAAATGAGCTAAGAGCACACCAAATATTTTCTATAAAATCAAGAAAACATACATCCTTGTCTAAAAATATTATAAATAGCTCAACAAGAACACATGTTAGTATATAATGGAAAACGTAAAATGAATGAGAAAAGATCTACATAAAATATGTAATAATACTTGTCCCATCGGGCGTGCAAAAATTATTATCACCGAAATGTGTGCACCCTTGACAAGATCACCAAATCAAGAGGATTTGGTGTATCTCGAGCAACAACATGAGAGTGTCTCTAAGGTTTGTGACCTTTATCCTTAAGAAAAATCGATAGATAAGGAAAAATTCCTACACTAACTACTCTAATGTCAACCACCAACTACATCTAAACACTAATATATTGAATGATAGGGAAAAGTGGTGAGAGAAAAACATGAAAATGGGGTTGTGATAGCACCAAAGTGAAAGTGGATCTCCTTATCGATGAGTTCAAAAATTCATAAGAAAAGATACATATTTAGAGGGAAGATATAAGCCACAACCAAAAATTACATCTAAATATTATGCTCACTCTAGACCTTGAGACACATTGAAATACAACCTTGCAGATGCCACACATGATAAATGATAGAGATAACATAGATGTAAGAGGGAAGATATAAGCCACAACCAAATTTTAATTATAGACTAGAGTATACACAGTTATCCACCACCATCAAATAAGGTAATCATTCATCTACAAATATCAAACCATAGGTTGGAGGAACTTAGAAAACTAGGCCCTCAAAAGAGAAGAGTAACCTTGATTTCAAGGGAAGGGAACCCGTTACATAATTGTGCCTAAATGATTGAAGAAAAGAGATAATGGGGTTAAAGATACAAGAAAGAAGAAAAGAAAATCTGAATATGCTCTAAAAATATCCCTTTCCCCACATTCTCTTCTCAAAAAGATTAGAATCCTCTAGAATATGCTTTAACTAAAGATATTTTATCAAACCACTCCTTGGCATATTCTATTTCTCATGATGATCCACAACAAAGAAAGATTCCTTCACTTAGTAAACTAACAAGAAAATATTTTTAAGGATCAATCCCATGAGATCAAGAGAAAGGAAAAGATTAGGATACTAATTGATTAAAAAGGTCATGATTTCACCTTTGAAGACCTTTGTAACTAGTCATTTATGATCCATAACCCTTTAACATCTTCCTCAACATTTTGGTGATTCATGAGGGTCATAATAGCTCAAATATCTTCTAGAAGAGAAATATAATGACAGATCCTTAAGTGATATGAGCACCATAAAATTGAGAAAACTAGTTAGAACCACCTTAAAATGTTGTCACAAAGTTCTCCTAGATTTTATTAACTATCTTGAATACTTTCCCTTTCTAACTATCTTAAATATTTGTCCTTTCTAATTGTGCTTCCTTGGTATTATTTATGTGAACTTGTAGATGTTGAGCCACATTCATGTTGATGAAGTTATGATTGCTACTAGAATTTATGGAAAAAGACCTCTTCCTTTGAATGTATCCATGAACTTGAAATATTAAAGTTGTTTTCTTTGGAGCCATTTTTTCTGGAATTATCCTTCATCTTTGCATATTTAGTAGCTATATGAATGAAAATCGATACGCGATCTTCAATCACACTCAACCTCCCGAGGTCATGCCGGGATAGCTGATGCGGAATGTGTGGATGACTATGGGTAGTGAAATATAGAGAATATGTGATATGTGAACAAAAATATGTGGGAATGGGATGAACAAGCTATCAAGGAAAAACAATGTCCTCGACGCGCAATATCGGGATCTTCTTGTCAAGGGAAAGGAAGGCCCTTCTAACCTGAATGGGTCTAATGGATGGGTCGGAAAGAATAGCCACATGAAGACTCCAATCAATTTTGTGCTCCTGAAATCCTTTCTAATGGTTGTGGGATATGTGGAAAACCAATGGGTGCCTCATAACGATTTCAGACAAGGTCATGGAATAAATGGGAGAGAGGCATGGTTCTACTAGATCTATGGGTGGTTATCTAGTTTAGTCCAGAACATGAGGGATCGATGAGCTTCTTTGTTCAAAAAGTTTAACTTTTGATAATTTCTAACGGAAGCTGGGGACGTCCTAAAGACTAGTGTACATAATCTAGTGTCTAGGTTTAATTGGCTTTCGGGCCCGTTTGGTTGGGAAACCATTAGATCAAAATAGTAAACTCTCTCTGGTCATGGTCCTTGTATGGTCATATGTGGAATTTGGAATTTTTTTACTAGGGCAGTCCAATAGTCATAATCCTTATCGACTTTGATGTTTAATATGTTTAGTTGCACAATTTTGTCTAATACTGTGATGGTGTTTTTAGGAAAAGCATACGAAGTCCAATATCTATGTCCATAAGTAATTTGGGCCCATTGAGTTGGGGGACCCATGGATCACTACCGTATTTTCATTCTTGTTGTGGTCCAGAATTTTCATGTATTCATTTAATCTATGAAAATCAATAATACGATATATAAGTAAATAAAATCTAAACTATGTTTTTATATTTTTCCAATGTAAAAGAGATAAAGCAATAAAAACAATTAATCTAATTAAAAGAAATATTTTTGTGCTTTTCTGGAAATTTTTGGAATTAAATGAAGAAATGAAGAAATTAAATCTTCTAATCCTAATTAACAAATCCTATACAAATAAATAACCGGATGTAGTTATTTATCTATGCAATAGTGTATTAAATCTATTCTAATCAAAACAAATATTTTTCCAATTTATAGTTGTGGATTATTAAATCTTCTTCTATCTTAGAGACACGAGAAGATTTAAAGCTTCAGAATTTTTCTTCCCTGTAACTTCCTAGATAGAATATGTGAGGATTTAAGGGAAACCACAATTTACAACAGATTTATTATCTATGGTGATATAAAAAGCTTCCTCCAAATATTCTTCCCTCACAAATCCACATGGATGGGAAGGGAAGGATCTATCACCAGAAACTTCTATAGAAGATGTGAAAAGCTTCTTGGAAATGAATCTAACTATTTTCAATAAAGGAAATTGATTTTTATACTCTATTTGATGTGTGTGCGTACATTCATAAATAAATATAGATTTATGAAAAACCCAATAACATCCTCTAACCTTGAATTAAAGTGAAGAGGCAATGCCGATTGTGGTATACCTTTGTCCCCTTAGTTGTATTTACCAATATTTTGTGTCCACTTGAGTTCAGGGAGCTGGGAATGCAAATGAAGCATCAAGAATAAGGTGTTGGTGAAAAGGAAACTTGATGGTAGTTTGGTTATAATGTAAGAAGAATAAAGATGACACAAGAGAACAAAGCTTGGCTATGTAATTTCTAGCAATATTTTGGCAGCTCAACTAAGCAAGATACACAAATAATCTCGCCATTTTCTTTAGAAGAAGCGATGGTTTTATAGAAGGTTGGATAGGAAATGGTCTAAGCCATTTGGCGGAAATGGGGTGTCACATCAACACTTTAAGAGGGAGTTAAACAATCAATCAACAATCACAAGTGGAAGAGGAGGTTGATACGAATCAGTCAAGCCAAAAATTATCTAAATTGATTCACAAACGTGCGCTAAAAGTGAACTGGAGTGAAAAACACGCATCTAATTCATGTAAGAAGAGTTTAGAAAAGAAAATTCACACAAACCGCTACCCGCTTAGAGTGGCGGTTTCATAACTAAAGGCCAAAACTAAGGAAAAATGATACGGAAGGCTAAGGAAAAGCATGTAATGGCTAAGGTAAAATAAGCTACAAATATAAGTTGCAATGAGGAAGAGGGGCTTGAACACCTTTGGAAAAGACATGAATCATCATTGGGGAATTTTGAACTATTTTCGACAATGTAACACATGCAAATTTGGGTGCATACCATTCTTCCCCTCAGAGAAACATTTTAGCCATGAAGAGGCATAAAACGTAGAGTCCGAGTATGAAGTTCCCAAAATGAGGAGTTATAAGTTATACGACGACACACCCATGTGTCAAAAAGTGACACCATCCAAGCTCTCGCTACCTACAATATGAAAGTAAAACTCAAGTGCAAATAAATATGACATAAAAAAAAACTCTAAAACAAAATGAAAAGATGACTTGCCATCTGTGCGAGGATATAAGTATACTACACTGCAACGCTCCATCCCTGTAAAGCATATACACTCAAAACAAAGTTAAAAAAAACATATATATAATCAAAACCATTCATTTTAAAATTCATTTGCACATATTCTCATTGTGATTTTGGAGCTTTGGACCACCTATCACCATTTTGAGTATATACATAGTCAAATCGAAGAACACGATGTTGTGATCATGGCCCCATGAATGAGAGATATAGCGGTTAAGACAAAGGTTAGTATTTTGCTTTTTTTTTATCTTAACCTCAAAAATGTAAAATTTGAAAAATCTATGCCTAGGGGGTTATTTTTGAAAATTCTTGAGTTAAAATGTTCCCTAGGGGGTTGTCTAGAGTGGGTCTAACTTTTGTTTTATCTAAAATGGTTAATTTTTTTCATTTTTTGCATTTTTGGGTCAAAGGGGGCGGCTTGTTATTTTTGGACACAACCGCCACCCCTGTGGTAGGTGGTGGTTATGAAACTTCCACCATGTGTAGGGGCGGTTGCATAACCGATGAGGTGATTACACAACCACCACCCCCGCACAAGGTAGAGGTTTCATAATTGTTGAGGAAAAACCTTATTTTGACTAACTTAGATCAATTGTTTTTTCTTTTCAGTTGTTTTATATATTTTTTACAAGATTATGCTTTGAAATATGTTACTAACTTGCTATTTTTTCTTGCTTTGATGAGCATGAGAAGGAGTTATACGTTCATTGGATTCGGGCGAGAGAGAGTGTGATTGGTTACAAGGCATTATTTATCAGTTGACCCGGAGAGAGGGGTTTGTTACAATGGGTTGGTTTGTAGAGGATTTCACAAAATCCATTGATAACGCCAACTAGCCACATAATATGTGATTTACTGAGCTATTGGGATGCTAACCAAAATAAAAATTGGATTCTGGGGTTAGAGGAGAGTGGACTATCACTCTTGAGGATGTTTACATGATCTTGGGTGTTCCCTGTGATTGGTGGGAGGTGGTTGACATTGGATAAAGGTTCTCTAGTTTTATATAGATAATGGGCATCATTTATGGGGGATGATGGGTGTTCAATGTGGGCACCAAATAGATTATTTGGCTATTTTTAGTTTCCTCTACACCTATCCTCACTCTTTTCAAGGCCATCTTTGGTATTCTTGACCTTGCGTTTTGATAGAGACAAGGGCGGGAAAACTCTTCTATTGCTGGGATCCTATTATTATGGCTATTGAGCAACATGGGAGGATTTTAATTGGGGTGTGGACATTATTGGGACCACATTCTATGACCTATACTAAGTTGTGAGGCAACATGGGAAATACTTGAGCCACCCTACCTTGGTGATGTCTTGGGTTTATGAGAAAATCATCCCCTACCAGAGGGGAGTTGGCATATTAGATCCAAGGGCTATCTCGAGCTGCCTGTGTGGATAGTTATGACTCATCTCAGACTAGTGCATCATCCTATAGCCACATTTACTATAGTTGATTTCATTACAAGACCTTACCATGACTTGATTGGGAGATGGAGTGATGAAAGGACTATACTACTTGCTTAGTGGTGTGAGATAGTTAGTAGATAGGACGACTAGGGTGGAGATCCACCCGCTTGACATACCCTCAGCAAATTGGGTAACCATATGATGATGCACTTCCGAATGTTCCTATTTTTTACCATGGTATCATAGAGGATCAGGGAGGCCCGAAGGGTCTACATGGTTGGATGATTATTACACAGGGGGTTCCTATCGGTGTGGAGAAGGGTCCCAATTACAAGAGTTCAATAGCACTCCTCCATATTGAGGCCGCACTCAATCAAAATGGAGGAGGAGGAGGAAGAGGCCCACATAGAGATAGAGACCGAGGGAAATAATGGCGAGGAGGGAGGAGAGTAGGAGCATGAAGAGGAGGATCTTGATATAGAGTGGTGGGGCACACAAGAGATATCAATGGTAGATATAACAGAGGTAGAGACAGAGAAGGATACCCTTGTTTATGAGGATCCCCTATCTCCCGAGAGGGGTGGTGATGAGGCATCTGTGATGGGCCAAAGGGTTACTTTAGGAGAGGGGGTAGTGTAGGATATGTCCAAGCGACTCCACCACCACCTAATCAGATGCACCAGCTAATCCTACCTAAATGGACAGAGATCCAAGAACATAGATACTCTTTTCTTAACCTTATTAGCTAGAATTTTTAGAAGATTACGAATTGTGTTCCTTTTTTTTACTTTTGAACATTTTCCAACTTTCCATTGTCTTTTTTGTTTGGCACCATTGGTGATGCTAGACTAGTGAAATATTATTCATAACATATATGTTGATACCTTTCTAATCCCTATGGGGAAGACTCGTGTGGAGATACTAGAGGATTTTGGATAGATATTGTAGGATGGAGGACATACCGATGTGTTTGTTCCTCTTTGGAAGGTCACGGTGCTCTTGAATTCTCAAAGGAAATAGGTTTCCTCTTATGAGATGGCGGAGAGGATGGCGAGGTAGAGCCATTCACGCAATGAGGTCATAAATAGTGGTTGTTCTCACAATCACTCTCACCACTCGACGCATCAATGAAATTGGAGAAACAACAGGATTCCCATCCGTAGCCATGCACCATCTAGGTTTCTTGCAGAGAGGGATATGCCATTGAGCCCTTATTGCTTTGATGCCATTTTTGAGGCATATATATGATGTTTTTTTGGATTTTCATGCTCATTGTGAGTGTTTTGACCACACCTAGTGTGTGATGGCATTTATATAGACTTGATTCACTATGATATATACATTTATACTTATTTTTGATTTGGTTATCTTTTGCATAAGAGTTGACTTCATTTATGGTTTTCTTCACATGTGTACTCTTAGATGTTTAGAATCTCTGATTTTATATGCTTTTTAGAATGCATGCAATGGATGATAAATGCTAACAAAATGATTTTATTTTTGTTATTTTGTTTTATATGATGCTAATGCAAACACAATGTAATGTTGAAACTTTGGTTTTTCAAGAAATATTTGATACTTCTTGTTTTGTTGGAAAAATGTGATGAATGATTTGATAATAAAATGAACTCACTCCACTTCTAACCCCACACAACTAGTAAGATGCGAGGGCTCATCACCGAGAGCTAGAAGGGATGTGAGTTGTATGATTTTGATAGATGGAAATGGTGAGAGAAAGATAAGATTTTGACAGTAAATCCAATTAGAAACCTACAACTTAATTCTACACACATAGTTTACTACACAATCTAGAATGTGATTTTATTGCAATTTTATCTAGACTTAGATCCATAGATGGCCTCCTGATTGACAAAATATGGTTTTAAGGTTTTAACTCTTGTGGAACATACACATCTAATTCACTTTCTTGGGATTTATGATTTCAAAGAACTTTTATTCAATAATTTTTACAACTTACTAACTTATTTGAAGATACCCCTTATACCTTGCCCCATGCCACTAGTAAGAAGCATGGGATCATCACTAAGGAAAAGTCATATGTGAGTAAGGGAACTTCCTTCTTTCCTAATCTCACATCACCAATAAGAAATGAGGGATCATCATCGAAGACTAGTGCGGCAAGGAAGTGTGGTTTTATTTGTAAATGAAATATTTTTGCATTTATTTGATTTGACTTATATCATTTTTTTAATTTTAAACTTTGAGTTGTGATTTTTGGGAGGGAGAAATTTCCCTAACCTCAACCCCATGTAACTAGTAAGATGTGAGGGCTCAACATCGAAGGCTGAGATAGGCAAACAAGTGATCCGGGTAAAATGTTTAGAATTATTTTTCTACCAAAGAGTTTTTTTGGGAAAGATGTGACACCAAGAAGCTTCTAGAACAATAGACTATGGGAAAAGACAACTATACTGGAAGAAAACTATGAGTAGAACCAAGTATGCAAGCCTTGGTAGGATTAGTGTCAAAATTTGTCTTATCTTGTTAAATTGATGAAATGATTAGAAATGTTGATGATAATATTATAGATATTTGAAGAAATGTGATTGAATGTTTTTCCAATATTTTCAGA
Source organism: Taxus wallichiana var. yunnanensis (assembly GCA_018340775.1). Classification (NCBI taxonomy): domain Eukaryota; kingdom Viridiplantae; phylum Streptophyta; class Pinopsida; order Cupressales; family Taxaceae; genus Taxus; species Taxus wallichiana. The sequence continues at coordinate 203,766,192 of CM031236.1, forward strand.
ATTTTTTAAAGTTTCTTGAAAGATAAGTTCCTTGATTACAAATTTACAAAATAATCTAGCAGATGAAATGTAATGTGGATGTAATAATGTACATGTGAAATGTAGATGGATCATGCGTAATAACATTTCAAGTGAAGTGAATTTGACGGATTCATTGAATTCTTCACCTCTAGAGTACACAGTGATATGCCCCATTCTTGTAGTCCTCCATGACTTGATATGGGCCCAACCACTTGGGCTTGAACTTCCTTCCTTCATCAGTTTTCTTGTCTATCTGGATGTCAAGTCTCAAAACCAAATCTCTCCAAATATATCATGTTCATATACTTTCTTATTGTACTATCTTGGCACATCCGGTCAACATAAGCTCTATGGTGCGCCTCAGCTCTAAGCCGAGATTCATCGAGAGTTTCTATCTCAATGAGTTGTGCCTCACGATATCCTTCTTCTCCTAAGATTCCTTGTAATGATATCTAGAGACTGGGTATCTCAACTTCAAGCGGTAAAACCGCTTCCAAACCGAATACTAAGGAATATGGGGTTGCCCTCGTTGGCATTCTTACTGACATTCTATAGGCCCACAAGGTGAGAAATATATTTAGATATTAATCATGCTTGTTCACCTTAACAGTTTTCAAGAGGATGGAATTTAGTGTCTTATAGGTTTCCTCAGCCTGTCCATTGGTCTGAGGGTAGTATAAAAAGGTTGTGTGGTGATTTATCTTTATTTTTTCACACAACTCACGCATCTCTTCTTTTTTAAACGATGTCCCATTATCAGAGATAATGACCCATGGGACCCATATCTATAGATGATCTGGTTCAAGATGAACTTTGTAATTACAGACCCTAGAATGGTGGTAAGAGGCATGGCCTTAACCCATTTCGTGAAATATTTTGTGGTTGTAATTATAAAATTATGGCCATCGTAGATGAGGGAGAGAATTTCCCTATCAAATCTAAGCCCCACATGAAAAGGGCCAAGGTGTTCCAATTAGTTGTAGAGCTTGGGAAGTATATGAATCTCGTGAGAGAATTCCTGACACTTGTGGGACTTATGTATGTACTCTACTACGTCGTGTTCTAGGGTGGGAAAAAATAACATGTCTAGTGTATCTTTCTAGTGGTTACATGTCCTCCAAAATGACCTCCACATACCCCACTATGGGATCCATAGAGGATATTTTCAAACTCTTCTTCAATGACACACCTTAGCAACATTCCATAAAAAGATCTTGATAGAATACTTGTTCTATAATTATGTACTTGCACCTATGATGTAGCGTATCATCTTCTCTGTTATGAAGTTTCTTCCTCAAGGTATGTGTGGTCCATAATAAAATTGACAATGTCTAAATACCATGGACACATGGCAATGGGAGGTCTCATTTCTACGTAGTATATACACTCATCAAGGAAAATCAAGTCTACTAACTCTCCACCATCTAACGGGTTATCTTCCAACCAATTGGCAATGATTTGTCCTTTGACAAAATTTTGGTTGACATAAGTTAACTCAAATTATCCCATTAAGGTTATGAAGTGTCTAACTTTCTTGGACAAATAACCTTGTGTTATGAATTTCTGAAGATAATATGTTTTAACAATAACCTACGTTTCTTAGTTAAGCATGTAATGTCTTAACCATTTTGTTGCAAATAATATAGCGAGGCATTCCTTTTCTTCTTGCATATAGTGCATCTCGTAGTCTAACAACATACGATGATGAAGTAAATTACACGTTCACACTTGTCATCATCTTCTTATGCTAACATGTAGGATAATGAGATGTATGTTTCCCAAGAATATAAAATGAGGGGGTGATATGATTTGGGAGGCATGAGTGTGGGAGGTGACAGAAGGAATTGTTTAATTGATTCAAATGCCTCATGACACTCATCTATCCAGATGTTGCAACAATCCTTCTTTAACAAATTATTTATCAGATGAATAGAAAAGGTTAAATCAGGGGATAAACCTGTAAATTACACCAAGCTTTTGAGAAAGGACCTAATGCCCGACTCATCTAATGGTGGGATCATTTCTAGAACTGCTTTTATTTTTTTGAACTCACATCAATCCCTCGTGAAGAGATGATGTAACCCAAAATTCCCTCCCGTCACACCAAATACACATTTTTTTGGATTCAATGTAACACCATATTGATGAGGTGAGAGAGGATAATGCGAAGCACCTCGGGGTGATCACATCACTTCTTGGCCTTAGCCATAAGATCATCAACATATGATTCCACAATCTTGTGAATAAGATCATGAAATATATAGGTCATTTCTCGTTGGTAGTAGCACCAAGCATGTTATTAAGACCGAACAACATGACCGCATAACAATAGGTACCCCAGGGAGTAGTTAAAGTGGTCTTTGTTTGATCCTCCTCTGAGATCCTAATTTGATTGTAACCTAAGAAACCATCCATGAGTGACAACAACTCATATCTAGCTGTTGTGTCCACATGATGACATCGATGGAAGGTAATGAGAAATCATCCTTGGGACACACTTTGTTTATGTCCCAAAAATCAATGCATATCAAATTTTCCCATTCTTTTTGAGAATGGGGACTATGTTTGATACCCACATTGAAGTAATCTATAGGTTTGATGAATCCCACCTGTAAGAGTTTCATAATCTCTTCCTTGACCATGAGAGCCACCTTTGGCTTCATAGGTCTTGAATTTTGTTTGATGGGCTTGGTGTCAGGTTTGGTTATTAGGTTATGGACTGCAATGTGGGGAGTGATTCCCATCATTTATTTATAGTTGAATGAAAAGGCTTTTGAATGTTCCTTAAGAACCTTTGTATGAATTTCCACTTCTTCTAGAGTTAAAGAAGAACCTAGTTTCAATATCTTAAGGATCTTCCTCCATCCCGATGTTTATATTAACGGTCCCTTCGATTAAAAGATACATTACCCTTATTCAAACTTAGGTGGGGCTGGAGGTAGTTCTAGTTCTCCTTCATCCTCTACCTCATAGATATCAAGGCCTTATGATGAGGAAGGATCCATTGTGTGATCCCAAAATAGGAGGAAGAGTGAGGTATGAGAGTGAAACCCCTCTTATGATGTGTGGGATGAAGGTCAATGTATGCATTAAGGTAATCTATGATAACCTCATCCTTTTTGGAATAATAATAAAGTGGTAGGCTTGTTTTTCGGTTTCAATGTATGCTAGAATTGGATTGGTAGGAATTTTTCAAACTAGGGGTTCACTCGGACTGAAACAGTGAATTTAGTATCTTGAAATATCCATTTGGAAAAAAATGAGATGGAAGTAGCCATGGAATCAACTAAAAGGTTCTATTCATGGGATAGCTTTAATGGATATGAAATCAAAACCCTTGCTTAGGTTAAGCATGACAGTCTTATAGAGTTGCAAGTGCTATACTCTAGTCCCATAAACTTCTAAAACTTGATTGGTGATAGTTGGGAATCACCCAAAAATCTAATATTGCAAGCACCCATCCTCTTGGCTATAATGAGACCAAGAAGAAGAGCCTCATACTTAGCACTATTGTTAGTGCATTGAAATTGAGCTCGAAGGAAAAAGGCATAACTTTCCCTTTTGGGGAAGTGAGGATTACACCTACTCCAACACCAAAATGAAACTTCACTCCATCATAGTTGAGATTCTAACAGTTGTTAGTGAAGATTTAATTTTGATCATTTCTAGTTTCTTCTTCCTCCACTTCCAAGACCTCAACCATGAAAATCTCGTTGCAGCTGGAAGAGAGTTGAGTCCTAAAGCATGTCCTATGCCCAAGGAGTCAAAAGGAAGGAGAATAGGTAAATCATTCTCCAATAACTTGAAATATTAGTTGTGGTTTCCATTGATATTGTCTCAACAACAATAGTTTTCATCTTTGAATGCAGGAATCCCTTCGATTAAACTGATAGTTTCTAATTTTTTGTGGGAATCAGTTTTGAAATATGGCATTGTATCTTTAGGTTTGTTTAGTTGATTTGTGGGGATCTCAAACTCAGTATGTACATTAGGTTTCTTCTTTAAGTTGGCTAGGTGAATATCGAAAGGTTTTGGGTCACCCTGAGTGGAAAATAATTTTCCCAAATGTAAGAATATGAATTCTTGAAATAGTGTGGAAGGGATTTCCTTCTTCCGATGGATCAAGGTCGACCAAGAATCATGTTATAGTTAGTCTCCTTATTTATAATATAAAACTCGGTTAGAACCATCTTGGGCCCAAGAGTAACCGGAAGTACTATGGTTCCTATGGATGTTACTTTGAGACGGCTATATAGCCTCTCATCATATTTCTAGTTGAGAAACAGTTGGTTTCCCCATAGTCTAACTTTTGGATGAATGAAAAGGGGCAATATTCAAAACTTCCCCATCATCAACCATTGTGTGTTTAACATAATTATTGTATATATGGAATTGTAAATACAATGATGGGTCACCTCTACATGCCAGCTTGATGTCGATGGGCATCTTATTGATGTCAAATACAAGTCCAACATCTCTTTTTGGTTTCTCGGGAGGGTAGGCGTCAAATTCTATATGGTTGATTTGCACTTTCGATGGAGGGGTAATGTTAACTAAGTGACCAAGACCCAACACTTCTAATAAAGTGGCTAGATGAGCTAAGGATTTCTTACACAAATCCAAGAAGGATATGTGAGAAAAGGTCTTGGTTAAGTCCATAATTAAATCATATGCCTCTACTGACCTCAGAAGTACTGTAGTGTCATCTGACATAAACGGGTAGATGGGAATAGGCTACATTGAGTATTCACAAGTTCTTGTGGTTGCATTAATATCAGGTTCAATGTCTAATTAAAAAAGACCCACGATCTTAGTTTGTTTCCGACCGTCCAATGGAGGCACTACCAATGGGTTTGAAGAAGTAGAAGCTTCATGGTCATTGTTTCCCATTGGGTTACCCTTGTTTGTTCCTTGGGGGTTTGATTTTCCATTTTTAGGTTGTGTAGGAAGAGGATCACTAAAGATCCTAAGAGGAGTGTTTTGAGGGGAAACATGTCTCATTCAAGTGTTCTGCGTTGGCATCATAGGATTTGCCAAAACCATCTCACCAAAGAGTTTCCTTTGTCCCTCTGGTAGGCATTGTAGGAACTTGTTACAATCTCAGAATATTCTAGCATCATGCCCTCGAACCCTATAGAAGATGAAATAAAGGTCAGGATCATAATCCTGAGGTCTTTGATTTTCACTTTGTTGCAGTCCAAAGTTCCAGTTGTTGTTTAACTACTGATTTTAGAATTAAAGTTCAGGGGCCTTTACCCTTGCTTTTGATATTGGTTTTGATACCCATTTGGGTATTTATTGGGGCCTTAAGCCTGAACTTGTTGTGGAGGTAGAGAATGGTTGAAATCCATTGTGTTTATGGAAGGAGTAAAATTGTTACTCCTTTGATTGTTTGTATTCACATTTTTATTGACATCATTTATGCTTGAAGTGTTAACAACATTCGAATTCTTATCTTGATTGGTTACGCCATATGTTGTAAGACCACTGTTCTTATTATTCAGTACCTTAGGTCCTTGATTTTTGTTGGATTTTTAGGTAATTTGAATTGTTCTATGAAGGAGTGATCAATTTCCCATTTGACTATAGGTCTTTCAACCGCTATGCTATGTATTGCTACTTGATCAATATGGAGAGCACCCTCTCAAAGCACCTTTTCAATGTTCATAGCTCCTAAGCAAGAACTTATGGACTTCTTCCTTTGTTTCCCGGTTAAGGGAATGATGAAATAGATCAAAAAGCTCTGTTTGATCCATATTCAGATCAATTTATGAAGAGTAGAGGACTTGCTACCACCCTTGAATGAAGTGGGTAACATATTCGTTATGCTCTTGCTTTATGTGGAAGAATTCCCAGATTCCTATTCTCAGTAACTTGTTCATGTCAAATGCCTTAATGAAATTGGATATGAGTTGCTTAAAGGTGTGGAGGCTTGGAAGCTTAATATCGAGTAATCCTTCAAATTTAGAGCAATTCCTTCAAGAATCATTTAGAGGTTGAAACGGCATAGTATTGCACATTTAGATCTTTCCCCTTTAAATGTAAGTAAAGTCTAAAGGATCCTTGGTATATTCACCATATGTGCCCAATGTGTAGGAATTGACTATGGATGATCCTATGGATGATGATGGGGAGGTAGAGTAGGCATGAGTGGTGATATGGTGCAGCATAAACATTTGTAGAGGCATAAGGCATCCCTTGTGGCTAAGCATATGAACCAGGAAAAGAATACATGTCCCCCTACGGTGATTGGAATACATGTGTACATATGGGGGAACATTACTATGGTATGGAGTGGGAGGCACAAAACCAAAGAACACGCATTTCTAGTTGGGATGAAATTCAAGAATACACTTTCGAATGGTGCTTGTTGGGGGTATCCATAAGAGGTGTGAGTGGGCATATCCAACGTGCTCAATCTTGTGAGGAGATCTCAGAGGCTAGGAATTCCCATGTAGACCAGAGGAGGATTTTTGTGGTAGGTACTTGGCCAAAGTTTTGTGGATGATGGAGAATCATTCCTTTCCCAGTAGAAGATGAGGAATGAGTAGCTGGATAAGTTCAATTCTCTAACCTTGTCCACCAATGTCAAGATGACCTCTCTTGATGATGGTATGGTGTTTTGTTTTAGCACGCATTGTTGAACCTTGTTAGGTTGCAAAGGAGTGTGATATCCTACTATGAACTATTTGTTGTTTGGCCACCCCTCATTAGAGGTTTTTTGTTATGGGAGGGGTAGAGGTGTTATTCTAAAGTAATACATCAACATATCCTTGCATCCTATCCAAATATTGGTCCATGTTATTAAAACTCTCTTGGCTTGAGTAAAGCATGCCATGAGCTCATCATGAGAAGATAGGTAGGAAGTGAAGGGATTAACTTGCGTGCTGATTTGAGGTTTGTACAAGACCCGCAGACCAAAACCTTATTCTCCAGTGAAATTCATATTGTTTGAATTAGAGAATTCAAGTTGATCAATCTCCTCAATCCTAACAGATGATCCATTATTGGTACCTTGAGGAAGAGGAGTGTAAGGTGAAGGCATATTGGAAGAATCATCCCACCATGATAATGAGGGTGACTATGGTATGCTGATTTGGTGGTAATAAGCTTCTAGACCCAGAATGGGCCTGTCGTAGTCTTGTCCCAACATATTCGAGGGTATATAAATACCCGTAGAATAATGGGAGAGGGAGAAGATGGATGAAAGAAATGGAAACAAAAAGAGACTAGCTCTTCACATTGGGTTCACCTATTTTTATGAATGAAAATCGACAAACGACCTTCAATTGCACTCAACATCCCGAGGTCATGCCAAGAAAACCAATGCGGAATGTGTGGATGGCTATGGGTAGTGAAATATAACGAATATGTGATATGTGGACGAAAATATGTGGGAATGGGATGAACAAGCTATCAAGGCAAAACAATGTCCTCGATGCGTAATATCAAGATATTCTTATCAAGGGCAAGGAAGGCCCTTCTAACTTGAATGGGTATAATGGATGGGTTGGAAAGAATAGCCACACAAAGACTCCAATCAATGTCGAGCTCTTCGAAATCCTTTCTAATGGTTGTGGGATACGTGGAAAACCAATGGGTGCCTCGTAACGATTTCCAGAAAAGGTCATGGAATAAATGGGAGAGAGGCGTGGTTCCACTAGCTCTATGGGCAAGTTAGTTGGTTCAATCTAGAACACGAAGGATCAATGAGAGATTCTTTGTTCAAAACGTTCAGATTGTTTGATAATGTCTGGTGAAAGTGGGGACGTCCTAAAGACTAGTATATGTAATCCAATGTTTAGGTTTAATTGGTTTTGGGACCGTTTGGTGGGGAACCTCTATAACACAACCGTAAACTCTCTCTAGTTGTGGTCCTTGTATGGTCATATGTGGAATCTAGAATATGTTTCCATGGGGAGTCCTAAAAGTCATAAGCCTTATCGGATTAGATGTTTAATATGTTTAAATGTGCAACTTGTTTTGAGTACCATGATGGTGTTATGAGGAAAACCGTATGAAGTCTAGTATCTATGTCCGTAAGCAATTCGGACCCATTTGGTTGGGGGACCCATGGATCACTACCATATGTTTATTCTTGTTGTGGTCCAGGAATTGTCATGTATTCATTTAATCTATGAAAATCAATAACAAGCTAATCTAAGTAAATAAAAGCTAAACTATGTTTTTGTATTTTTCCAATGTAAAAGAGATAAAGCAATACAAAGCAATTAATCTAATTAAAAGAAATATTTTTGTGCTTTTCTTGAGTTTTCTAGATTTAAATGAAGAAATTAAATCTTCTAATCCTATACAAATAAATAACCGAATGTAGTTATTTATCTGTGCAATAGTGTATTAAATATATTCTAATCAAAACAAGTTTTTTCCAATTTATAGTTGTGGATTATTAAATCTTCTTCTATCTCAGAGACATGGGAAGATTTAAAGCTTCAGAAGATTTTCTTCCCATGTAACTTCCCGGATAGAATATGTGAGGATTTAAGGGAAACCACAATTTACAACAAATTTATTATCTATGGTGATATAGCAAGCTTCCTCCTAGATATTCTTCCCTCACAAATCCATAGGGATAGGAAGGGAAGGATCTATCACTAGAAACTTCTATAGAAGATGTGAAAAGCTTCTTGGAAATGAATCTAACTATTTGCAATAAAGGAAATTGATTTCTTCTACTCTATTTGATATGTGTGTGTACGTTCGAAATAAATAAAGAAATGAAGAAACTCAATAACAACCCCCAACCTGGAATTACAATGCAGAGGCAATGCCAGTTATGGTATCACTTTGTCCCCTTAGTTGTCTTTACCAATATTTTGTGTCCACTTGAGTCCAAGGAGCTAGGAATGCAAAAAAGAAACATCAAGAAGAAGGTGTTGGAGTAAAGGAAGCGTGATGGCGATAGGTTCTGGTAAGAATAGGCAAGATGAAAGACAACACAAGAGAATAGAGCTTGGTTGTGTAATTTCTAGCAAGATTGTGGCAGCTCAACTAAGCAATATACACAAATAATCTTCGGCCATTTTCTTCAGAAGAAGCGATGGTTTTATAGAAGGTTGGTTGGGAAATGGTCTAAGCCATTTGACAAAGAATGGGGTGTTACATCAACACATGAAAGGGGGAATTTAAACAGTCAATCAACAATCACAAGTGGAAGAGGAGGTTGATACGAATTAGTCAAGCCCAAAATTAGCTAAATTGATTCACAAACGTGCGCTAAAAGTGAATTGGAGTGAAGCAACATGCATCTAATTCACGCAGGAAGAGTTTCAGACAATTCACACAAAACTACCACCCTGCATAGGGTGGCGGTTACACAAATGCTATCTAGTTAGGGAAGAGATTACATAAGTGTTGTCCACGTTGGGCGGCGGTTTCAGTAACTAAAGACCAAAAATAAGGAAAAATGTTGCGGAAGGCCAATGAAAAGCATGCAATGGCTAAGTAAGGTAAACTAAGCTACAAATATAAGCTTCAATGAGGAAGAGGGGCTGAACACCTTTGGAAAAGACATGAATCATCATTGGGGAATTTTGAACTGTTTCCAACAATGTAGCACATGCAAATTTGGGTGCATCAATAGCCTCTTCATCATAATAATTATTTTCATCTTCCTCCTCGTCATCACCGTTTTCATCTTCTTGTTGTTTTCCATCATTATCATTATATTTGTCTTCCTATTTTTCTTCTTCACATTTAAATTTCTTCCATGTCTTACTTGATATAAGAAAAGTTGTTCCAATTCTAACTATGAAATTTTCTTTTTATATTTTACAAGCTCACCATACCATGGCAATACATGAGTGATGTATGACCAATGAGATGAAGTGTAGAACTTAAGAGTAGCCACCATATTTGTTGAAAATAGGTCTCCTTATATTGGAGCCACCATTCTCTAACATCAATATCATCCTCTCCACTAGGGTTTGAAGAACAATTCCTTTGAGCAAAATTTGACCTAATATTATATCTAGCCAAATTCAATTCTAAATATGAAACCACGAATATAACCTCCACACTTTTTTCAAAGATTTCAAATAATGTAAAGACTGTTGAAAATTTATAAACATTGTGGTATGTGGAGTGAATTGTGTAAAATATTAAATCATAACTTCCCCAAATCTATTCAAAAAATATGAAATTTGAATTATAGCTTCCACAAAAGTTTCACCAACTTCACTAAAACATTCTTAGACAATTTTGTTATTATTTGTAAGCTATAGATGAATCTTTGAAATTAAGGTTTCAAATCTATTTGTATCCAATTCAAAGCTCGAGATACCCCTTGATGACATCTTCATATCTAATAAATGAATAACTGAAATAATAAGCATAATATAATGAAGATCAATAAAACACTAGAGATATTGGTGGGCCAACAAGTTATAATATTTGATATATTCAAAAATGAATAATACCTTAAAGGTAGGGCAATACCATAAAATACTACTTAGGGAAGGAGTATCATCGAAGATCTCGGGAATTCCACTTTGAGAAGGACATCTTCAAATTTTTCTGCAAGTAGAAGACTAAACATGTACTTGACATCTATCATAATCATATTCCTTTACTTTATATATAAATACATAATTCTTATTTAGTGGGTAACACCTAATCCGAATGTAAACCCATTCATTATATAATATAACTAATTCCACGAATTACGTGTTCAATCCCATAGACTATAAATGCATAATTGAAAGGGATGTGTATCACATGTTAACATCTATCATCCAAATAATCCATTTTTTCATTGTCAATCTATAAATTAACCTCGGTGACCCCAAAATGTATAATTCATAACGTGCAAATATATAGTTCATTACAATTTTACAATTAAACACCGCAAAAAAGCAAGTTATAGAAAACCGTATAAGTTGGTATGTTAACTCGAATTAAACTAGATTTAACAAATTTTAGCACTTCTTAATCTTTAATTTATGTTAATCGGTATTGAGCCAGTAGAGATATTACAATTTTGTTCCGGAAGGCCTGCCGTGATACATTTTGAACTGGTTGTGGAGAATCCAGAGTCCGGACCTTCTACCAGATGCCTGGAAGTCCATGTATCAGTTCTCCGACTGTCTGAAATCTTGCTCAATCTACTCATCGACCTCGCTCTATTCAACGATCTCCCCCAAGAAGTTGGCAAGGGAAGAAGAAATTCTGAAATAGAAGCTTTGCCTTCAAGAATTTCCACCACGTGTCTCATATGAGGTCTGGCGTGCGGCCGAGCGTGCGAACAAACCAGTCCCAATTTTAGCACCCTCTCCATCTCTTCCTCGACATACAATCCGCCAAGTTTAGGATCTGGTGCATCCATGAGCCTGTCGTTGAGATACAGTTCTTGCACCCAATTTGCCAAATGTTTTTGGTTGCCATCCTTTGACGTGCCCATGGGTTCCTTTCCACACAAAACTTCCAGAATCAAAATGCCGTAGCTGAATACATCCGTGCTGGTTGTGGCTCTTCCTGTGTTTATGAGCTCGGGGGCGATGTACCCCAGCGTTCCCACAATGTGAGTAATGTTTGGGATTTCATTGTGGGCGGACAACCGAGCGAGCCCAAAATCCCCTAACCTTCCACGAAGCTCAGCGTCCAAGAGAACATTGCTGGATTTGATGTCTCTGTGTACCACCCTCTGCTCCCACCCCTCGTGAAGAAACAGCAATCCTGCGGCTACGTCTCTCAGAATGGCGTACCTCTGAGGCCATCCCAGCTCTGTTTTTGGATTCCCAAATATCATCTTATCCAGGCTTCCGTTGGGCATGTAGTCATAAACTATAAATAACTGTTTCTCCTTCCTACAGAAGCCTCTGAGCGGCACCAGATTCGGATGTTCCAGTCGACCGAGACTCGCGATCTCCGCAATGAATTCCTTCCGCCCGTGGGAGCTCTCTTTGAACATACATTTTACAGCAATTTGTTGGGCGTCGGATTGGAGAGTTCCTCTGTAAACCCGACCGAAGCCTCCGTGACCCAGGAGGTTTCCGTCTCGGAAGCCCTTGGTCGCAGTATGCAGCTCTTTGTAACTGAATCTGTGCGGCCAGATCTCGATCTCCCATTCTGCAAAAGAATCTGACGACCTCTTTCGTTTCATATGTAACCATATGAACAGCATTGCTCCCATGGAGAAGACGAAGAGGATGATAAAGAAAACAACAAAGATGCCCAGCAATCCAGATCCGGAACTCCATGGATTTCCAATTTCAGAGGACACGAGACGAGATACATTCAATAACGGTACGACTCCATTTGTGTTGAAACTCCAAGCGAGGACGCAGTGGTCTTCCACGAAGGTCCCCGTAGATGCAGTCAATCCAACGTACATTTCTTCTTCCGCAATGTTTGACAGATTTAGGTTGCTCACAGAAATGAGGGGTTTTTGCGGACGACTGAATCCAGCTTGCGCTAAAGTAATGTCCAGTCGCCCTCGAAGATTATCGTAGTCGATCCAGGCTTGAATAATCTGTCCATTGTTGAGGTCGAATTCACGGAACTCGTTTTCGATCCAGTAACCCGCACGCCGTGTCTCCATAGAAATGAGGCCCTTGAGACACACACCGGCCTTGGTTTCTTCACCTTGGAATTCCTCCTCCATTATTCTGTCGATCTCCACGGCGAACAACTGATTATAACGCCGCCCCTTGCTTGACAGATAGAACAAACCCAGATACTGGGCTGATAAAACTCCGCCGGGATTCCTGTAAGGGCTGATTATGAACGCCATTCCGTGCCCGCTCAGGGAGGGATACGAAGAAGCAATAATGGGGAAAACGAAACTGGTGGTGAATGACAAAGTTGAATCCTTCACGCGCACAGGTTGCGGCGATTCATTATTGTTGGCGACGCGGATGTCGTTGGAGCGGATTGAACCACCTGCACACCCAGATGAATTCATGGAGGAGCCATTGAATTGGTCTAATTTGAATGTGGTATCGGCTGTTGCAGAAACTAGGAGGAGGAGGAGGATGAGGAGCGAGGCCTCCACAACAAACATAATGACTCTAGCTGATAACACATATTCAGTAGAATGGTGGTTAAACATCATTGCTTCTCCGATAACCGCGAAGAGATGAGACATAAGCATGTCAAATATAAATGTCAGTGCGCAAAAAATTATCTTGTTATGGATTACACCAACCAGATCATGGCGACTGCCACACATATATCGGTAGGGATGATGACGGATGATTCACTCCATTTTTTTAGAGAAAAAATATGTTTGAAATTATCTATTATTTAGTCAAGGGTATCAAGCTTGTTAATTATTATAATTCAAGGGTTCTCCCTTGGAAAAGCAAGAATATATGTGGAAGCAGGGGTTAAATTTGAGGGATGTGATTTATGATTTTAGTTTGTAAATATTTGTATTAATCTTGAGCATCATATATATATATATCAAAATGGTTAAATATATAATAGTGTTTATAATATTTTATTAATAGTTTAAAAATAATATTATTTTATATTTTTAAAAGTTAATATTTGAAAATAATTATTACTTAAAATTGTTTTTATTGTCATAAGTGGCCATCAAATTTAACCATATGTATGAAAGTGCATGGTACAGATCAACGAATTAATAGAATGCCTCCCGACTCACTTAATGTATAGATTTTGTTCATTGTAAAAAAGTTATATAAAACTTTCTATGCTTGGAACTCAAGCCTCTTTTGTAATTATGCCGAGAGGCATCTACAGTTGTATATATGGAGTGAAAGAGTCTGATGTTGTGCCCGTGAAATTAAATTAATTTTTTGCCCGTGAAATAAAAATTGGGGCCCACTTACCTTTTTGAAAATACAAACAAATACAAATGTAATTTATTACATAAAAAAATATACATACATAAACTATAATATTATAAAGTATAATAAATTATAATATATTTATTATAATAATTAATCTTTGTCACAATAAAATTTAATATTATAAACTATACCTCTAGGCATATTTTAAATAGATTTCTATAAGATAGGTATACTAGTGTATTATGAACATACTTTATCAAATGTCTTTGTTGATCACCTTTAATTTTGTGGTAACCTCATATATTATATGGTAGGATATTTAATGAACAATTTTGTAGAAAAGTTATTAAACCATTTGTTCAATGGGAGAAGCAACATTTATTATTGTAGGCATACGGGTTTAGTATATTGGAATTAGTTAATTATTTTGGTGCTATTGTATTCATGTGTTTATGGACTATTGGTTTAAATTAGGTATTTGTTGGTATGCTTTCCTCGTGTCATTTAACGATTGATTTTTAATTTTCTTTATGCTTTTAATTTGGTGTCATTTTGTTAATGTTTGTTCCTACCTTTGTTTTTCCCTTAGATTTTTTGCGAGATCTTAATAGCGACCACTTTCTATACTCTATATAGAAATGGTCACCATCAATTGGATCACCTATACAAAAATGGTTAGCATTATTTTTGGCCCTTTGTCTAATGATTTTGAATTTCCCATAGTTTGTGGTCACAATATACCTCCATAACATACATAAACATTTTTTTAATTTTTTACAATTTCCCTCTTTAAAACTAAATAAATAATCTATATACCTTACAAAGACAACTTTTAATTTATACTAAATTTTCGTTATGTTTTCTTTTTCTAATTTAATTGTTTTACTTTACATATAATTATTCGAATCATATTTAAACCTTAATTTCTATTATTTTCCCAAAAAGCATAACCAAATATACATTTATTGTAAAAATTTAACACAAAATTTTTCCTCACAATTTTAGAACACAACTCAACTTCTTTCCTCTCTTTGGAAGAAGGGCATTGAGTTTTCTTTCACTCTAATAGTCTTAGTAAACATGAGTCTATGAACCTTATTTACATCGATTAAGCCACCTCATATAAATTTTAAAACATTCCATGCTACTACATTGGTGTTCTTTCCTTTTTAATGTAATTCTCCCACTAACTAATCCATTTGACTATTAAGATTTGACAAAAGTGAGTAGATATAAACAATAAGCTTCTCTAAAATGGTCTAATTCAATGTCAACTTCTTCCATGACTTAACCTAGCTTATATTTGCATCCTTAAAAAAATGGGTTTTAATTTATAATAGTAAGGTGTTCATCGAATTATGTATGTTATGTCTAATTTCTTAAACTTATAATTTTGAGGCTTAATCTATTGAGTGTCTCTGTATTTAATACACACACAACACACACACACACATTGATTGATTGAAAAGGACACTTTTATTAATAAAAAATGTTGGAGCTCAATATTACACCCTGCCCTGCATCATAAAGATCCATAATTTTGAGGCAACATGGGATTACCTCCAAGTGTGGGACTTGCGGCTTGAGACAGACTTTCATAGAAGGTCAGATTCCTTGTCGCACGGTTTTGAGAAAACTTGCACAACACAACCTACTTCTAACACCACAAATACTCCTAAGCTAACTCCTACTCTAACAATTCCAAGTGACCAAGGAGAGAAATATATGAAAGAAAAGGAAAACTAAGATAAGGGGCTGGAGATAGCACCAAAAACAAGGTGGAACTTTCCCAAAGCCGGATGACACAGATGTAAATCCGCGAGGTGGGATTGTGAAAATACACACGATTCAAAGGCATACAAATGAAATAATGTGAAATAAAAATGAGAGAAAGGTATTCACACCAATAGAGTGTATTCGAAGAAAAGAGCTAAAACCGCACTTGCATTAGTAATTCTCCTATATCTTGCATATGGATCAAGGAAAGTAAATCACCATTCATGAGTTTCATAGGTCGAAGCATAGGGTTACGAGTTTCACACAAAAGAGATTGAAAACTATTAAGGAAGGAAAAGGGAGAAGAACCCCTATAAAGTGTGCAAAAAATTGCATTTATACAATTCGTGAGAGGGGAAAGAGAGGAGAGAAAGAAAAGAGAAAGGAATGACGAGCTAGAATCCATCCTTTGAAAACATGTTGGATAAATATGGGTGCCATGATTTCTTGTAGAGTTTTTTTTGTATCATAGGCATCACCACCTTAGATAAATGCCAACAACCACACACTACTAGAAGTGAGACCCTTTATCCACAATGGTATCCACAATAAAAAGATATTGTGAAATAAATGTGGATATTCCATAATTTTCTTCTATTCTAAGAAAAAGTAAATGTGGATTTTCTACAAGTCCATGAAAATCAAATCTTAATTTGTGAATTATCCATAATACAAAATATTTATTCTAAAACACTTATTAAAAAACACATTTTTCCACATTCAATAAAGTTAAACTAATTTTTGAATTGTAGATAAACATAAATCTAACAAGTATAAATTTTACACTATCATTAAATTTTACAAAAATCAAGAAATTAAATTTATTGTATATATTAATATTACTATTAAAGCTCTTATTATTTAAATTTCATTATGAATAATCTACATTAAATAATCTAAGATTGTGAATGATTAAAATATAAAAAAATATAGTTACTATATATACATTTCTAATACAAGTAATTTAATATACGGGGATTAGTTTTCTATTTCAAAAATGATGAGGAAAATTAGATTATAAGGAAAATAGTTTATAAATATAAATTTAATAGTTACTATTTCCGTTAAGTTTTTTAATACACAATATCTCATATAAATACTAAGTAATTTTAAATGAAATTACTAAATATTAAACCACATTGAGGTTCAATTATTTTTAATGAGAGTTCATATTTTCTTTTTTAAAAATATTTAATTATAAAAAATTAACATAATTTATATTTTAAAATTAATTATTAAATTATTAAATATAAATAAAATATTGATAATTTTAATATAATTCAAATATTTTAATTAATAAATATTGTATATTGTTAATATGATTCAAGAATTTCATTTAATACTTTAGTTCATTACATAAAATCACTTCAAATTTAATTTTAATTTCATCTCCTTTAAAAAGAAGATTAATAATCTCATATGTTATTTTAAATAATAAAATATTTAAATAATTGGAACTACGGTCTACCTTCCACAACTCATCTATATATTAAAAGATCCACATACACATCTTAAAATATTAGTATCAAATCCTAAAATATCTACAAATATTAATATTAAATCCTAAAATATCTACACCAAACCGTTAATCAGAATTTCAGACCTATAATTTAGTATCACAACTCACACTTGTCATTAAGTGGAGTGTTTTCAGCCATAAAAAAAGCCAACTAATCCTGTGATGAAATTTATGTTTTAACCGAACAAATAAAAATGGAATCTATATATACATACAAAATGGAAACCTCCTAGAAATGCATTCAAATGAAGGAATATGTGCATTCAACTGAAGAAATGTAGGTCAAGGATCACCATTTAAGGAGAATGTAATCATCATTGAGTTCATATGTGATTATTTTTTTATAGCTTATGTTTTATATGATTAAATTATATTAAATGAAATGATATGTTTCTGCAGGTTTTTCAGACTGTATCGAAGTCAGGATCCAAGAAATGAACCTGGTATAAGGAGAATGATCTTCTTGAATCCATCATTTTTTCATTGATAATAGAAATAGATTAAAATTTATTATTTTTAGATTATTTAGTCAATGTTTTCAAAATCTCACACAATTTTTTTGTTCACATGTCCAGTATTTTGAAGTGTGGTATTAGCGATTTATTGGAGAATCTATAACACAACTACTGGATTATTTACCAGGCTACCTTCTCCATGAGAGGATCTCACGCCTTTCTCAATTTCCTTGCTGATGTTGTTTGTAAATAATTATAGCAGAGGCTCCAGCAATAGAAAGCATTAAAATTATGTCCCCTTCTTAAATCGATTCCATTAAGCGAGAAAGCATTGAAATTTCATATAATAAAAAATAATCTACAACTCAAATAACATTACAGGATCTCTCCAAATTATGGAAAAAAAACGTTATTCCACAATTTTTCAATAAAAAATCATTGTAATTATTATTACTTTATAAATTAGATTTTATACATTATTTTGCTAATTTAATTTTATAAAATCAAAAAATAAATTTAAATTATTAGAGATATAATTACATTTTACTTATATAAATTACAATAGTTTTTCAATTTAAGAAAATAAGAAATTTATATTCTACAATTGTTATAATGTGATATCTTTTAAATTGTGATTTTATCACAAATTTGTAGTTGTATAATTGTCACAATTTATTATTGTAGCATTGTCACAATTTTTATTGTAGCATTGTGACAATCTATTATTGTTATATTTGTGGTAATTACCACAATTTTTCTACAATGCAATGCTTCCACAAAATATTTGTGGGTGGAGTCCACAAAATCGGATTCACAATTTTAACAAAAATATCCACAACAAAATTGTAGAAATATTGTGGATACACCACCCTTTATCTTGTAGTGACACAAAAGGATAGAGTAAGGTAGTAAAAGGGTCGGGGGCACCCGGGAGGGACAAGATTGCCTAAGTGTTGTTATCTTAGTTGGGTTCTTTGGTGTCTGCGAATCCATATAAGATAAATCATCAATTTTGAATTGGGTTGTCAGAGGGTGTGTAAGACAAAATAGAAAGTAAGAGACAAATAAAAGGGGCCAAAGATATTTGTTAAACCACTAGTTTTCTTACTTAGGAACCATATAAATGCTAGTTTACTTTTAGGACCTAAAAATGTACCTAGGTGCATGATTTTGCCAAACAGCTACACACCCCAACCACTAAAATTTAATGAAGTATGGTTCCATTCTTTAAATTCTAATGGTGCGTGATAGACTCGAGGGGTCATGTTGTCACTACAAGATAATGGGTCATGTATCCACAAAGTTTCCACAATTTTGTTGTGGATATCTTATTCCATATTGTGAATCCAAATTTGTGGACTCCACCCACAATATTTTTGTGAAAACATCAAATGTGAAAAATATTGTGAAAATTTTCACAACAAAAACACCGTGAATATTCTACAATTTAATAATTGTCGTATAGCAACAAATTGAATATTGTTACATATCCACAATTATGAAAATTGTTATAAATTTCACAAATATTAATAAGATGGTTAACCCACAATTTTAAAATTGTCCCATAAAAAGAAATGAGTTGCTCCATGATTCTAAATTTGTGACTACTTCGATAAAAATTTAAGCTTTTATTACAAGTTATTTACACTATTATTTTAAATCCTACAATTAATTTTAGATATATTTATATGTTTATAAAATTTTATTTTTTAATCTAATTTTAAAATACTCAAAAAAACATATTAAAAATATTTTATTTTGAATATTAATATACAACAAGAAAATATTATCTTCAATTTAAAAATAAAATATTCATATTACAATATTTAATTTTTTTATATAAAATAAAGAATCCTAATCAAGGAAAAAACTTTTGAGAAAAGAGCGCCATTTAAATGAATTTTTCAAAAATAACATTTAAATGACTTTTCAAATGTATTAGAAAATATTGCTCAATTAAATTGTATATGAAATTATTTTTTCTATTTTTATAAAACAAAAATTATGATTTTTTTCCCTCAATATTTTCATAACACTTGACCATGCATGTATTTTACATTCTACACCTCTCCAAATTTCACCTTTACTCAATAATATTAAAAAAACACTCCTTACGAAGCGGTAGAAATTGACCTAATTTTTATTTTTATAAAGATTCGTTGTATCGTTTTATATATAAAACCTAAAATACTAATTCAGCATGCAATATTCCATTGGTCATAATTAAAATAATTGCATGGTATGAAGTTTCAATTTATTAGAATGAAATGTTAGAATATCAAATACACATGATTTAATGGACATTTGGGATTAAATAGATAGTGTTTTACATCAACCTTAATAGGATATTATGTTTTCAAATCTAATTATTATCATTATCCTTGTCAAACATTAATCCTTACAAATTACGCTCCTGCAAAATTAGAAAAAAAGCCACTTTTGGGAAAATCGTGTATGCAAATTGGCATGTCTATAGATATTGTCCAACAACAAAATGCCACTTTCAAAGAAATCTATAGACAAAATAGCAGAAAAACATTTGTACAGAACATTTTTAAAATATTAGAATATATATCCCAATGGAAAATCTTTAAATCTTTATTAAACACTTATGTAATTTTTAAAAGAAACACAGATTAAAAAAATTGTAGGATTTTCAAACATACTATCTAGCCATGAAAAAAAGACCATTAGACTATTTATCCCAATGTAAGATCTTTAAATCTCTATTGAACACTTCTGTAATCTGTAGAAGAAATACCAATTCAAAAAATGATAGGATTTCGAGACATATTACTCAGCCATGAAAAAAAAAAGGATCTCTTAACAAACAATTGAGATTAAAAATTTAGGAGAGAAACTTGAGATGCATCTGAATCATTCAACGCTAATATTGACCCATATATTTTAGAAAACACCACTTCCCCCTCTTTTCTAATAGAAAATTTAGGTTTTCCAAAATCCAGAAAAATATGGTATTTTTGTCTTTGGCATGGATCGATTACACCAACCGTTAGATTTTTTCTTATCAACAACGCATAATAAGATCCGCTTTATAATGAGATCATTTTAATTATAAATGTTAATTTGTAATTATCATTATAAAATTAAAGTAATGACATTATTTTGCGCAAAATAATATAATTAATTTAATTCGAATATACATGAAAAAATATTAGTACAAATAAAAAATTATATCCATGATTTTTTTAGTTAATTCAACATTATAAATAATTTAATAAATCGTATATCCACAAATTATTCACGACAATTTTTTATTTGATGATTAAGTGAATTATTCACAATGCACTTTTCTAAATTAAGTGTTATGATTCGTGATAAGTGATATATTTTAACAAATTTGAATTATTATTAACACTATTTTAATAGTTTAGAATACTCAAAATAAAATTTAGTAGATTTTGATGGTGTATATTAGTAACTAAAGTTAGAAGAGTTACTAAATTCCCTCTATTACCATTTTGGGAGAATAGATAATTAATGCTTTAACTCGTGGAATTTTCACGAATATTGTTGGAAGTTAAAATTTTCCACCATTTATAGATTTTAAATTTTGTAAATAATAAAAACTCAAAGTTTTAGTGGAATAAATTTTGTTTGTATTAAAGAAGTGAAATAAATTGGATTTTTGATACATTATTTGGGGTTGTTTAAAGAATTGATAATTCTATTTAAAAATATCTATTTTTTTCAACCACAACACAAAAATTTGAATTATCAATGATAGAATTTTCAAAATATGGAAAATCAACAAATTTAAATTTGACTATTACAAAATTGTGGAATTTCTCACTAAAATTAGATATATTTTATTATTAGTAATATTAAATATGTATTTGAAATTATATAAAAAACACATAATCGATATGTTAGTATATGTTGATTTTTAACACTTTCATTTCTAAATTTCTTAATGTAT
The DNA here is from genome assembly GCA_018340775.1 of Taxus wallichiana var. yunnanensis. NCBI lineage: Eukaryota > Viridiplantae > Streptophyta > Pinopsida > Cupressales > Taxaceae > Taxus > Taxus wallichiana. Next base: position 203,787,678 of record CM031236.1, read on the forward strand.
AATTAGTTATTGAGTAATCCAAATAATCATGTGAAAATATTAAATTGTGAGACTTTGTATTAAGTTATGATACAAAATATCATAATTCTATTTTCAAAGGTTTACTTTTTTATCATGTGAAGAAAATGTGATTTTTTCATTATGAGATTTAAAGAATATGGATATTTCACAATTTTAAATTGACTATATGCAATACTAGATAATCTTTTCCAAAACATGAAAAAATGTAATTTTTTCACATTCAAATTTCATGAATGTGAATGTTTAACAAATTTAAATGTTCTTTTATGAAATTGTGAAAACTCTACATATAATTTTATAAAAGTTATCCATTTAATGTTGATAATTCACAAAATTTCAACAAAATGATATTTTTTTGATAAGGATGTGGATAAATTAACCTACTTCTAGTAGTGTTTTGGTAGGATTTAACATGGTGGAAGGTGAGTTTTTACATATTTTGTCAAAAACATGTAGGTTGTTGTGTTGTTACAGGTCCAAGGCATAGGTTTGGGAAACCAAAGCAATTCCAAGCCTATAAAATCTTGGTTTGGGGGCATAATTTTAGGGAACCCACTCACATTCTTTAGCATATAGGCATTATATGTGTTTGTGGAAGGATTTTATTTACAAAAATAAATGTTTAAGTATAAGTTTTTATTTATTATTATTTATATTTTTCTATTAAATTTATTTTAGTAAATATAATAAATTAGGGTCAATCGCACCTTATGGAACTAGTCTCACAATTTCATGAATCAAAGTTTAGGATATAGTTTTTATAATCTAATATACTCAAGACATAGGTAATTTTCAGGATTTCAGCTTTCACTTAAAGCTTTTCGCGTTTAAATTCTACGATGTCTATTTTGACAATGAATATAGTCATTTTTAGTTTTGGGTAAGTACACCTAGTTGGGGGCCAAAAGGGGGTCTTAAGTGGACACTTTTTTCTGAAAAATATAAACTTCAACTTGTACGAGTTATTCTAGATAGTTACACTCAAAATTTGAAAATATTATAAGAACATGAATTGTAGCATTTCGAGTCTAGTTTCTAAACTATTATTTAAAAAAATGGTTAAGTTTAAGTGGGTTAAAGATCTAAAATTCCAATATGTGCTCCTTTTTTTGTAAAAAACATAGTAGACAGTTGGTTGTGTCACCCCCCACTTTTTGAGCACTATTTAGTATTTTTGAATACCCTTTGGTAGAAAGATCTGGTAGAAGCATGTAGTTTGAGATAATTTTTTTTTAAATTTTTTTCAAAGTGAGTATTTTTAATATGATTTTTCAAGTAAAAAGATTTTAAATTTTAAAAAATAAGGGATAGCCGACCATGACCCCACTAACTACCTAAAAAAATATCAAAAAATTATTTTTAAAAAAATATGTATAGAATTAGTCCTAGTTTGGGATTGTATAATTTTTATTCAATTTTGATGAGTTGAAAAAAAGATACACGATGAAATATAGAAGTGTAAAAATTCAAAAAAATAGCTATAAAAAGACATAGTTAGAAAATAATTAGTATGGAAACCTTATACTAGTAATTTTTTTGAAAAATCATATATTTAGAAAGAAGAAAGTTTACTCAACCTCGTAGTCATATTTTTAACAAATGTGTTGATCATTTTGAGGGATTTATTGAGGAGGAAGACACATTTTACCATTTTCATCAAAAATACATTATTCGTTATGTTTTAAAGTAGGTCCATGCTTAAGGCTTGAGGATCCAAATTGGATCCAAGCCAAGAGGTTTTCCTTTGAAATTCGAAAAAGTTAAAATTTGAGCACGTTATGGTTCGTTAAATCTGAACCATAACACGATTCATGTATAATATGACCTTATTTTATCCTTTTCACGCAATATCATGACCAATCCATAATGCGAGTGGGTTATGGAAAAATGAAAAAAAACATATTTTTGTCCACTTTTGTACCACAACTTGGTTTACTTACCCTTTTGGGGTCTTTTGGATAGTTTACTAACATTTTTGGGAGTGTTAGATGTGTCAAAATTTGATTTTATAAACCTCACAACTCTCAAAGGAAACAAAAAATCCTCAAATATATGTATTCATGAAATGCCTTATAATACATAGCAAATCAAAACTCATGTGTTGGACATAATGTGATTGGTGTTGTCATTGATGTCAAGTTGCATTTATGGAAAAGAATGCCCAAGTGGCATATTAGTCAATATGAGGTGTCAATTATCAAGAAGTATGAAGGTTGATTGGTAGTGCCTTGTTTTGGTGTCATGAAGTGTTGTTTTGGAACCAAAAGAGGCAGCTTCACTATTTTGAAATTCTTCATGAAACCATCAAGACTTAGATAAAAATGGATGTCCACAACATGTAGAGGATTCATGTAGCTTTCAATTCCTACATTTATTTTCCTCCTAAATCCTTATAGAGCTCCACTAATCTTTGTAGAATTAAAGTTTTACCATTAGAGTGTTTGTTCACTGCACCTAGAAAACTTGTTGTTGAGAAGATAGTCCTTGAATGATCAAACATTTCCTAAATCTTCATAAATTACCTTCAACACTTCCAAGATTCCCAATGTCATCTATGGATGCTTAAGAGATTTTATAGACTCTATCAGAGGGTGTCTCCAAAATGGCCAAAATAGATAGCATGGAAATTAAATGTTTTTAAGCATAGTAACTAAACCCTTAATTAAAACTAAGGATTCTCGGTCTTTGTGCATCCTTCCTCTGGTGATGCAGGAGAATCATGTTAATAATCAATTTTGGATTTCTTAGGTCTTTAGTTGTGTCTTGGGTCCACTTGAATTTCTCATAGCTTGTACTAGTCCATTTAGACTCCATAGGAAAGAATAGGGAGTTTCCCTCTAAATGTATAATTTGAATATTTGAACTAGCTCTAGGTATGTTATAGGCTTAGGTGTTTTAAGTGAAAGAGTCCTCATGAGACCGAGATATAAGATTTGGAGGTTAGATACTATTTTTCAAAGCATTTTCATGTGTAAATATCTTATTTTGGATTGTATTCTTATCTATAATGGTGTTCAAGGCTTCATGGAACCCTCATAGTTTTGAAAGAACCAAAAACAAATAGAAATACTTACTTAGACCCGGACTATACCCTGTTTTAGAAGTTTAGTAGTATGTAGCATGAAAATAATAATTCAATGGAATCCTTGATTCTATTTTAGGGCATTGATCACAAGGAATTAATGTTGTAAAAGTCAAGAAAATGTTTAATAAGCCATTTAAAGGAGGATTCTTAAATAAAATTTGTGTTCACAATCCTAATTTTGTGTGCCGAGTCTTAAGGGACTAAAGTAGAATATTCATTTTAAAATTTAATACTTATGACTGGTAGGTTCCTTTATAAGTGTGTAGGAAGGTAATAAGAAAACCAAGAGCCTCAAAATCCCTAGTAAAGGTTGGAATAAGAATAAAAGTAAAGGATTTGTGCAAATACAACCTTGAGTAGTGTTCTTTGCAATATTAATGCCAGTTTTAGGTCTAGGAAGGATGTACTTCTAGAAAAATAGTTTTTATTCCATGTGTTTGAAGTTGGCGGAAGGCCTAAGGGCATTAAGGATTCATAAAATGAGGGCATACCGATAAAGTATTGAGTGGTTAGTAGGTAAAGGAAGAAATGTACAGTCATGATTGTTTCTTGTGACTATAAGGACTAACCTTGAGAAATAGTTATCTTAGGGAATAAAATCACAAGGAAGTTGTATCTATCATTGAGGGAGTGGTGTTATAATGTTTTAAATCCTTGAGTAATAGGGGAAAATCATTATACAAATTCAATCAAGAAGACCTATTGACTGTCCTACAAAATGTCATGAAGAAGTCTAGAGAGAGTAAGGGTTTGTATGAAAATCCTTAAGTGAAAGAGGAAGAGTTGAGTGATTTAAATTAGTGATTAGGAGAGGGGTAAGCATAATGAGATGAGTGAAAAGAATATTGAGTAAAAGTCAGGGTGACGGTGAAAAATAGAGTTGAGAAGATTTTTAAGAGATTGAGAAAATAAGGAGTCTTAAAAATCCAAAATTTGAAAATCTAGCAAGATGATGGATAAAGGAGTAATAGAGCATTGATGTGTGCTTGAGTAAGGTGTATGGGTATATTGAAAGGTTAATGTAAGGTTGTAAGATGGATGTGAGAAGACTTTGATACCATTCTAGAAAAGCTCCTCTTGATTAATTTTATCCACGTAGAATTAAAACTTGAAGGTTAATCATAAGTTCCAAACATCCACAATGTATTGAAATCATTACCAAGCACTAATTAAGTATTTAGAAACAATCTTGGGAGGTATGTATTGTTTGAGAGTATGAGATAATTGTTAGCATCACCTTCTATGGCCTTGGACCAAAACGGATGCACCCACATTGTAAAGTATTATTCAATATTTCTGGTACCTACTTGTTTTCATCCTAAATCCTTACGAAGCTCCCAGAATGAGCCAAAGAAGTCAAGGTTCACAATTTGACTACTCATTCCTTGCACCTAAAACTTGTTGTTTAACATACAATCCCTAATTGATAAAAAATTTCCTAAATATTACTAAACTACTTATAACACCTTCAAGTATTTCAAATACCACCTTTGGATACTAAATACCTTTTGATAACCCTTCAGGATGATGCACACAGCTCCGAAATGGCCAAAATTGGCCTTTTTAGGCTTGCTAGAGAATTACTCTTTTACTACACTTCAATGAATATAATAATGGAACTTGTTAAACATTTTTATAAAATTATACATGTTCACCCAATGCATTAGGAATACATTCAAGGACAAGGTGATCATGAAACATGAGGCATATTAGACCAAATAGGGATTCAAGAAGATTTAGGAGAAGTATTTAACATTATTTATTAGTTTTCATGGTTTAATGTTTGCATTTTTGGGTTAGTAAATTCACATGACAACATATCGATATGAAGATTATCCTATCACCTTTCTAGGATTAAAAATCCTCCTTGAATGGAATCAAATTTAGAATTCTCATACACTTATTTCTCATATCCCTCTCATGATAATAGGCGACTTCTTGATCCTTCACACATGATGGTCCTAAATGCCTCAAAGTATCCTTTCTAGCTTATTTTGACTTGTTTCTCGAATATATTTGGACACAATGGTAGAGTTAGGATATGATTATCATCAATTCACTCCTTGATCCTCACTTTTCACCTTTGAACATGATGATATCTTCTTAATCTCATAATTCACCTCCCTACCAAAGATGTCACCTGAGTGGAAGCATGCTTATGATGTCTGGACACCCTCTTTCTCAATTTCTCCTCATGGAGATAGGTTTCCTCCTCATGATAGAATGATTGATCCTGAATGAAACTTGGAGGAATGTTTAAGAATGAATTCCATGTTCTTGACCTCCATAATGTACTGAAAAACTAAAAATTCCACCTCCCGACTTGTAAGATGTGAGTTCATTACCAAGCATTGATTAAGTGTTTAGAAACACTCTAATAAAATATGCATTTTTTGCGAGGCGAGATGAATTCCACCATCACTCATGGAAAGCTTCCCTCAATTATTTTAATTGATAAAAACATACCTATGTTTTTGATTTAATATGTGTTATAAGGAATTTCATGATGAGAGGACTTTTCTTTAGTACGAGAGGACCGGTAAGGACGCACCTCTGGTGTACCAGTTATCGTGCCAACGGTAAACGCTGGGTAGCCAAGTGCGGAGTGGCTAATTGCTGAACGCCTATAAGTAAGAAGCCCACCTCAAGATGAGTGCTCTCCATAAGGTCAAGGCGAGACGAGCCTTTTATAAAACGATAGGTATCAAGTGGAAGTGCAGTGATGTACGCAGCTGAGGCATCCATATATTCAATAAATTGTTTATACCATTGGGAGTATTGAGGTTTATAAAATATAGTTTTGACACATTCAACACTCCTAAAAATGTCAAGTAAAAATATGAAATGCCCCAAAACTTACAATGACTATATTTATTCCCAAAATAGACATTGATTCTAGAATTTAAACCCTAAAATCTTTAGGCTGAATGCTGAAATCCTAAAAATACCTATGTATTAACCATATTAGAATATGAAAAACTATCTTCTAAACCATGACTGATGGATCTTTGAGACTAGTTACATATAGTGCAGAGTGACCCTAATTTATTATATTTACTAAAATAAATTTAAACTATAAGAAATAATAAAGTATAAAGATTAATAAATGAAAAATGTATTATTAAAGTATAAATATTTTAGTAAATATATCCCTCCTAAAAGCACATATACCACATTGCAAACAGGAATGGGTAAGCATTATTATGTACTCTATTCTAGGATTGGTAATTACCAATCCTAATAATTCATAATGCGATCATGCTTTCCCCAAATGTGCTCATGTTTTGCTTCAAATTGAAATTTGTCCTCTTTTTGGTCCCCCATCCTATGCATTTACCCTCATATAAATACATAGATATGTGTTAAAACTAAGGGACCAAACACTAAGCATTACTATTACCAACTATGTTTGCATTCAAAAGGAATCTAAATCACTCCAAGGAATTCATCTAACATCCATTCAAGGGACTAGGGACTGCATACTCTACATATGAAGGAAATTTTATTCTATTCCATCCACACATTTACATCTTAGAGAAAATCTAGCCCACTATGAAACAAAACTTACACAAGAGAATCCTAGGGCACAATTTCTACACACACTCAAAATAACTACATGGAGTCTAAGATGTAGTGTAGCGGTTAGTTGTAAGTTCACTCTTGGGGTGACCTATGGGGTCAGTCTTGTTAGCATTAGTTAGTTTAATACATTGTTGATTATATTTGTTGATGGATAGTTATAATTGTCCTCCTTCCTCCCATGAGCCTTTATATGGCTCTGCTCTTTTGTTTTACAAACACACACATTGAATACATTGAATATAATTTTGATCTCCTGCTATCATTGGTATCAGAGCACAAAGCGATTGGATAACATGAGAGGAGGCACCTGAAATCTCTTGCTCACCAACTCGGCCAAGAAACCTGCGTGGAGTTTGTGTGAGCCATGTGGGTAGAAGCGTGGGAGGAGGTGAAGTGCTAAAGCACAGCCAGCAACCAATGGTTGGTGAGCTGTGAGGAGAGGCGAGAAGAAGAAGATGACATCACATTTATCGAGGGAGAATACATCTACATTTTTCAACAGTTCCTAATTCATCACCGCCTCGAAGATTTGGAAGTCATTCTCCTCGCAGATGATGACACACTTCATTATCATCTGAAAATTGACTTTACAGAGTTTCTAGAAGAAAACCCTCCTCGGCCAAATCTCTTTACAGTCAATCCATCAAGCTCTTGTCCTTATTTGATGATGTGTCTCGTTTAGCCCAGGGTGTGGTTCTTGAAGCACAAAAACACAATGATGATATGGCCTTCAAGGAGAATGTTCATGTTCATCTTGACGTGAATGGCTCTGATATGGATTTCCCAAAAACCAAACCATCCATTGGATGCGTGAGAGTGAAGGATATTGGAAAACTAATCACAATAAAAGGAACGGTTATCCAATCTGGTGCAATAAAAATGCTTGAAGGAGAGAGAATATGAATGCGCCAAATGTAAGCATAGGTTTAAAGTTTTCGAATTAGACCTGGAAATCTTTTGTTAGGTGATCAGATAAAAATAAACAAGGGCCTAAACAAGAGATTGAATGCCACTATTGTTAGAAGAAAGGTCATACAATGTGGAACTGTCATAACCGAGCAATAGATGTTCTACAAGGAAATATAAAACATAATGGAGCTAATATTGCTCATATAGAAGATCCACAAGATTCTAACGAGAGTGAGGAAGTTGTTGATGAGATTGGCTTCACATCATCTCTAGTACTATAAGCAACAACGAAGGAGGATGGAGGACAATGGAGGCTGGAGGAAATCCAATGACCTCTTGCAAGCCGCATGGCGGCTAATCCGGTAGCATGATATTGTGGCGAATAAGGTATTGAGGACCAAATTCCTCAATTTTTGGTTTGTGTTTATTTTAGTTTCTATTTTGTTCCGTGTTCTATTATTTTGTGATCAGATGCTAAAAATGGATTACTCTGGAGCATAGTTGTTTACTAATGATTCTTCATTTTGAATTGATCCTCTGAGTGCCGTGCTTCTAAAAAGAAGATGGTTCGCTTGTGAATACGTTCACTTGCAACATGAACCATGTGCAACAAGGTCTAAGTGGCGAGATCCAGTCAATAACATGTTTCTTGATGTAGTTTCTTTCTCAGTATTCACATTTCACATTATGGGTGAAAACGAATTAGTCAAGGGCAACATCCAGTGGTAGTGATTTGTTTCCTTTGCTATTGAAGATTGGCTAAACGAAAATCAACATCAGTGGCTACAACTAAGAACATGATTGCTATGATTCTTAGAAGTGAATGTGGAATATTTGTCAGTATTGTTTGTTGTTTTCCTATGTTGTTTGGTTGTTCAATAAAGTGTAGATGGTGCATAGTTTCCTGTTTGGGACCTCCAAACTGAAGAGCATCATGGGGAACAAGAAAAGCATTGAAAGTAACGCATGGTACTCGCACTAGGTTCATGGTAAACCTATAAAACCACCGAGGTAAAATCCTCTTGGTTCGTGGTAAACCTATAAAACCACCGAGGTATCATCCTCTTGGTTCGTGGTAATCCTATAAAACCACCGAGGTGAACAGTTAGAAAGTGCTCCTGTCCCTCTAGGTTTATGGTCAACCTTAGAAAAACCATGTGTATCGAGACCATGTAGGCACATGCTCATGTGAAGACCCTCTTTGTGGTGTTCTCATTAAGGGGGGGACATCCAATATCAGGAAATGTATGTTTGTACGAACAATGTAATAAGGGGGGAATGTTAGAATTAGTTAGTTTAATACATTGTTGATTATATTTGTTGATGGACAGTTATAATTGTCCTCCTTCCTCCCGCAACCATTATATGGCTCTGCTCTTTTGTTTTACAAACACACATTGAATATAATTTTAATCTCTCCTGCTATCAAGTCGATTCCCCCTTCTACATTTTTATTTTTAGGTTTGATGTGGTTTATGGGATTATGCAGGTGAAATTATTTTTATAGGTTATAGGTACCTTCGGTGATCCAAGAGTGATTCCTAGGTGATCAATAGGAATAATTGCAACAAAAAATAAAAAGATATAGATCTTTTACATAGTCACGGGTGCCCAAATCTAGTCATGAAACCCAGGCACCCCTGTCCTTTTGTGAGAACCCTTTCCATCATTGTTCGTGAATTATAGAATTTATAGAGATCAATTATGATGTTGTTTGCATTTTGTTCATCAATTATCCCTTCCCTAGATCAATTCTAGAATACACGATATCAATTAAGTCATCTTTTCTCTATCTCTTTCTTAGGGTTTTATATTTAAATCTTAGTTTACTTATGTCACTAATGCACTTTATTATTTATACATTAGTTATTTTTAAATTAGATTTAATTCCAATTAAATTAAATTAAGGTGGTTGGATCTCGGTTCGAGTCGACATGACTTTAGAATCTTCCATAGATTTAGCTTTGTCTATGGCTTTCACCACACAGTATCAAATTTCCCTCTTCCACGAACCCTCACAACTTCCCCCTCACTATCCTTAGTGAGTGAAAACATTTTTCACCACCCGGGAGGGTATAAATTTTGACGCACGACTTTTTCCTCCTTTCCATGGGTTTGAGAAAACCTACGAAACACTAGGTTAGTGTTTACGAATTTGAACTTAGTTATTTTTTTAATTCCTCCGCGGATATGCAATTCCATGATGTTTTTTTCTAAATTCAACCCACAAAGGACATGTTTACCTAGTGCCATGAATGTTGAAAAGATGTCGCACAACAATAATATTTCCAAAATTGGCCCAAGTTCATGGCTTCTCATTTCTTTGTTTCATGGGTTAGGAGAACTGTGGAACTCTAAGTTCCTACATTCTACGGTAAATGAATTAGTTTCAAGTGGATTTTATTGAGCAGAAAATGGTTAAGTCCTTTTGATGATTTGTTAAAAATTACATGGGGTGTAATTTTGGACAACAAGAAATATATGGTACATCATTAATCTTATAAATAAATTATAATTTATTACTTGTAAATATAAATGTTTTATTATTAAAGAAGATTATTGATTAATGTATTATTCAAATTATATATATATATATATATATATATATATATATATATATATATATATATATTATAATATAGGATATATTATTTATACCTATTTATGCCCTAAATAAACCTTATATTTTATGGGAGTACACAACGAATGAGAAGGATGTAATGGTTTTTAACACAAGACTATTCTCGATTATTAACTTTTAACATAAAACATTCACAATCAAAATATTATTTTAGTACTTGCGATGATTAATAAAATGATAATTAATTATTCAAATACACAAACATGATGAATTAAAGGATTCCTTGATACTCTTCAAATTTTTCTAGTGGGTTAGTAGTCCGAACATTCCCCCTGTCATGTTTTACCATGTTCTCGGGAACAACTTGGACTAAGAATATGTTTCAAGATCCATATGGAGGCTTCATTTATCTATTTGAGCTATGAGATCATATTTTAGCCATGTAAAGAGCTCAAAAAGTGGAAAGATGAGTGAAGACGGGGCCATATACAACTTTTTGCACCTAAAATAGATATTTTTATTTTTAATAGGTAGGACTATGACCTACTATTTTAGGACATATCACCTCATTTTGCTTCAATATGACCTTATGAAAATTTTGGAACACTTCATCCTCCTTGGTTGATGAAAAATTTTCATATTAAGAAAACTTATATTTTTAGAAGGTTTTTTCCCGACCTCTATTTTGGTAAAATTGACATTTTTCCCGGTCTTTCATTTTGCATCTTTTTCCGATTATTACGGATGATCCATAATTGCGATTCAAGGGACTTACTATTTTTAGTACATGGAGGAGCATAAAATATTATATTTTTTAGTAAGTGTCCAACATGGCCTCGTTTTGTGACAAGGATGAAATTTTTAGATTTGTCTCTTTTTGCAATCTAGTGCTCCAAATTTCACCGTGTTTCACCCACCAAAACCCTTGGAAATAAAAAATGAATTTTTTTCTTGGTGAGAGTTTCAAGAAAAAAATTACCATGACATCCATTAATTGAGTCACGAAGATTTTGGAATAATTATTTCTCACCTTTGATTTTAATTAAAACAATTCCATTGGGATAGGTTTATCTCTTGAAGTTTGTGCTCACCGCTCTCAGATTGATGGGAAATACGAGGAATGAGAGCCAAGGGAAAAGTGTGGTTTTTATTTCCAATAATAGTCCAAGGAATCATTTTAACTTCTATTTTTTCTTCATCTTGAAGGCGCATGGGATAGGAGGAGATGGCAAGATTTTAAGAGCATTTTATTTACGAATCACAAGTTTTGAAGATTTCACTGTTTCTTAGTCATGGAAGCTTCTAGTAAAAAATGGCCATGGTAGCAAAGAAAAAAGAGAGGTTTTGGAGAATATTTTAGTAATACTGGAGCAATGGAAATGGATTTTTAATGAAGAAATTGTGTGGTGGAAGAAATAGTAATGGAGGTGGATGAAGTTTTTGGTAGTGAAGTTCTCGTGTTCATAGGGAAGAAGCATCACGACACTTATAAAATTAACTTTTTTTTTTAAATTTTCAAAGATTCATGGAGTTGAATGAAATTTTATGTCCTAAGTGTCCCAAGTGTTTGGGAAATTTGGTACCAAAAAAATTGAATTAACCTTCTTGTGATAAGTGGTACAGTGAGATTGATTGAGAGCGTGAGGGAAAAAGAACTTAAAACACCCCAAGGCTGAAATTGGGTCACATGGGTGACTAGGGAAGGGCCTAGGCTTGGATGTTAATTTGTGTCCCAAACATTTGGGAAAATTGGTGTAATTTTTTTTCCCATCACCTAGGCTTGACAAATGGTGGAGTGTGATTCGATGACAAAGGGTGCTAAGGAATGGTGCATAGGGGCCTAACTTGCATGTTTGAGCTCCGCTGGGGTCATGTGAGGGTCTAGGAGTTTGAAATTGATTTGGGTGAAATTTTCTGTCCCAAGTGCACTAAAGTTTTGGGATTTTTTGCAATAAATTGTGTTTTGATCCTGGGAGTGACACATGTCCACCTAAAAAAATGACTAACTCCTAGATGCATACCTTGGAGAGATGCTCGTCAAAGGTGTAACTTGAGCATATGGAGGTATTTTCATGCAATTCCTTTTATGATTTTTAAGGTAAATATTATTTTTATAATAATTTCATGGGTATAGTGTAATTATTATTCCTATAACACCCTTAAAAATAGGATTTTTTCTTGGGATTTCAGTTATGGACATGCGATAAGTAAACCGTGGGAAACAATTTTGATGTCTTGCGGAAAAATTTAGACCAACATAACTTATATCATTGAAATACTTTTCCATTTATATTTTTTTCAACCTCCAATTCCTTACGGAGCTCATGGAATCACTTCCCAAAGCCGAGGGCTATTTTGTGTTGTAAGCTCCTTTACCCTGAAGACCCACTCTTGTTGAACTTGTTCCAAAACCTTTGAAACTTCTCAAAATATTCCAAAACCAGTTGAAATTTTTTCCTAGATCATCAATACACACATTTGATTAATTTTATCCTTTCATTCCACTTGTGGGGATGCACCAACCTAAGAAAGAGTATAAATAGCCATTCTTAAGCTTCTTTAAAAGCCTATCTTGAAAGATCTTAACTTGCAAGTTATTGTATGCATGAGAAGATTAGTTATGTTAATAAAAAGAAAATAGCTAAGTAGTTCCATGATCTAACTAAACCTATCATAAACATCAAGATGAGTGATAAACAAGATAACTTCTACAATAATGAATTAAACTAAAACACTATCATTTTATTTCTAACTACTCTATGATTACTTAAAACATAAATTGAACCTAGTTAAACCTATGAGCAATCAAATTGGATGTGCTTCAATGGAGGTGAAGAGGTCTCTCACAAAAAATTTTTTCCTCTTCATATGGAGGTGAAGAGCCAAGATCTCTCTAAATGATGTCTAATGCCAATATCTCCAAATGCAAGAGAGATTTTGTTATGTAAACAAGTTGAGAGGGAGGGTGATCCTTCTATTTATAGTTTTTCACTTGGGAGAGTTTGGAATTTGGGTGTATGTGGGACTAAAGCCAAAAATCACTTTGATTAGATTATGGATGCTTTAAGTTAGCTTGGAGGAGCTAGGGTTTAGGCTAGTTAAAATTTAATTAGGAGTGATTAGAAAATCTTTGAGAGTTGGGATGGATAATGATTGATTAGCTTGGATAAAAGTGTCTAGAGAGAAAAGGTTTTGATGGTCTAATGTTTAGCCAATATCTCCAAATGCTGATTATAGAGAATATTTGTTATGGGTCCAAGAAACAAGGTGTGTGTTTGATGGGAGAAATGCTAAGGTGATCCATTTTTCTATTTATAGTGACATTTTCACAAGTAGAAATTTTTGGGAGAGTTTGAAGGATGCCCCTTGGGTGTATTAGAATTGGTTTCAAAAGATGATAGAAAGAGAACAAAAGAAAGCAATAGTGTCAAGAAGAAGAAAAGAAAGGGGATATAGAAGAAAAGGAGTATGAGGAAGAGGGAAAGTAAAAGATGCCTAACTCATCATTCTAGAACATCATCGGTCCTTATTAAAAATAATGAACAAAAGTGTAGTATGACAGAAAGCCATATAAACAAGTTGCTAAAAACACTAACTCCTAACATAAAAATGCAATGCAATACGAAAGTGAAAGATGCCTAACTCCATTCAACATACAAATGTAATGCAATACGAAAGTAAACAAGCTAACCTAAGCCGAGAAACATAATGTAATGTTTTTGTTATAAAGCTTGATTCTAACCTATTCGAATTAATGACAAGAGTTAACGATGGTTCCCAAAGCAAGGATATATGAAAGGGGAATAATGGAGGACACTTGGGTCCAATGAAAAAGCAATGTGCACTATGAAATAGTACCAAAAACTTGTGCCCGTGAGTGCAGGCGAAGTAAGTAGCCTAACTTTTGTTGATGGAGGTAGATCAAGATGACTGTGGGTTGTGCACATGAACATGTGAGAACTAAAGATGGACGTTTTGGAGGATGATTTTCAATTTCAGAAGTTTTTGAAACATATTTGAATGTTTTGATTTTTCTAACATATTTGAATTTTTTTGATAATTTTGAAACTTTTTGAAGCTATAGACAGGAAGATAAAGAAACGTGGATGCCCCCAGCAATAGATGTGATACACAAGGGCATAAAGCCACGTGTGTATGAGAAAGGTAAAGATACAAAAATGCCCCAGTGATTAGGTGGGAGTATTAAAAGGCAACCTCTTTAAGCATAGAAGTGGGACCCAAGGCCATTATGGACGGGTTCAACATGATGATGAACGTAAACTAATGAAGTGATGGGAAGAAGCAAGGATTCCCCAATGTAAGTTGGCCTAAAAGAACATGATAGAAAGGAAGGAGAAGATTTAATTTGTGAAAGGGGAAAAAGGTGTGAAAACATGGACAAAAAGTAATCTTATACATATGGATGTTTTGAATGAAGTGAAAGAATGATGTGAATGATATGAATGTAGCTTAGAAGCCTCGTGATGAAGAAGTGATTAGACAAATGTAAAAATCACGAGAAAAGATACAGACAAGAGTAAGAGTCTAGACAAGGTCAAAAAAAGACACTTGGTAACATACTAATCTGTTTACTCATAGAGATCCAGTGTGTGCACGTGGAATTTAATTACCTCTTGAAGGGAAGATTTAATAGACAACAAGTGAAGACACCCTAGCCAATGTGTAGGAATGATTTATTTTGATAGACAATAGGTGATTTGTGAATGAAGGGTGGAAGGATAACCGTACATTTCTCCACTTTGCCGGCCAAAGCGGCGTCCATAGCCCCAATGAAGATGCATTTGATTCTAATCACAACATTTTTGTACTACCAGTTAGGCATCCATAGCCCGATAGAGTTTATTGGAAATACCCCAAGAGATAGTAATATATCAATTTTCTTTTTGCTTTTTGCTTTTCGCTTTTGATTTTTTTTTCTTTCTGAAAACTTATTTCAGCTTTCTCATTTGACAAGGGTTAAGAACCACCGATGGCTTGATGAAAGGAGGTGGAATTTATTATGATGACAACATTGGCTAGTGTCAACAAATATGCCCAAAATTTCTTCGCAACAAGTTTATTAGATGTTGAATGTGATAGGATCTCTAAGAGGTCAACCGTTCTTTGATTTACCAAGGTGATGAAAGACCAAGGTCAAACATATACAATAGAGATAAATGTTGCAAAATGCGTGCGAATAGGCTAACCAAAATTTCACCGAAGGTATGGTAGGAAGACTTTCAAAAGAATAACAAGGAAGGGAAGAAAGAAACATCCATGTGTATGTAATACTTGATTGTAATATTTGATCTTTGTACCTTTGATTTTTGTTGTGTTTTCTCATGTTTTTGTATTTTTACATTTTTTTATGATTTTTAGATTTTTGTTGGTTTTAGGAGGTTAGGACCAACAAAATTAGTTTGCATGATAAGATCCAACAACAATGTTTGCGACTTCCTTGATAAGAGAGACTAGGTGTGTTTGTTTATCAAGAGTCATGTTATCCCCGATCTCAATGATCCAGGTGAGATAATACTCAACAAATGACTTTGATTTATCCTGAAACATGGATTTTGTATGTGGGATATTTAATTCCCCATCCAGAGGTTTATGCACTTTGCACCATACTTGATGGTTACATTGATTTGCGTTCTTGAATTGTGTTTGAATTTTAACCTTAAGATCATTTGATTTGTTAGGAGCTATAAAGATTTTTGCATTTTTGATTTGAGCTTGATTAAGAAACTGTTTGGGTTTCTTATAAGTGACATGTGACGGGTCCGATCACGAGAAGTGGGAGAGGAAAGTGAATGTTTATGATTGATGATAGGAATGAGAGAAATGATGGTGGGCTTGCCCCGGTCATTGGTAGAAGGATGGAGAGGATACGGTCCAAGAATTGAAGAGGATGGGCTACCGGAGGTGAGCCACTAATAGAAGATGATTAACGACTGTTAGAATATGGCCCTAAGATGGAAGAAATTGGGCTATGAGGACATGGCCCAAGAATAGAAGAAGATGATGAAGGGTTCTAGGGTGTGGCCCAAGTATAGATGAGGAGGGACTACTCGAGAGGTATCCCATAGGTAGAAGAGGATGAAGGACTACTAGGATGTGGCCCAAGAATAGAAGGTAATGGGCTACTAAGAGGTGACCCATAAGTAGAAAATAGAGGACTACCTAGGGGTGGCCCAAGGATAGAAGAAGATGATGGGCTACTCAGCGGTGACCCACAAGTAGAAAATGGAGGACTACCCGGGGGTGGCTCCAGAATAGAAGAAGACAATGGGGTACTCAGCGGTGACCCAAGGTGAGATTTTGATTGAGGAATGATGATAGATAATGAATGATTTGGTAATGAGAAGATAGGCCATCACTCAATGCTAGACCCTGGTATCTCATCATGCTCAAAGGAAGGTGAAGATGGAATAGAAGAAGAATCAAGTTCCATGACCTTAGGCTCCTCATCTATATTATGAAAAAAGGGATAAACTTATTTTCCCAATACGTGAGTGTATCAAGTTCTAGAAAGAATCCTTGTTTGCAATCCTCTAAAGGGATATCATCGTGTAGTCTAATTGTTCCTTCATTCTGAGAGAAATCAATTAGTAGAGGTTGTTGTTCTTTTTCCATAGAAGGTTGAATAGAAGAAACATGTCGATAAGTGGGGAAGATTGATTGATAGAAGAAGATGACTCAAGAGAGGAAGTAGGATTGGTGGTAGGTGTCTCATGAATGGACAATTTGGATCTGGACCTAGATTTATTTTCTAGAAGACGATGTAATGTAGGAGAGAAAATAGGATCACATAGCCATTTGTTAAGTTACGATGTAGGAGTCAAATTAGATGATTGACTAGAGGGAATCCGAGTCGTGAAACTCTTCGATGGAGGAAGAGGTCATTGAGACGACTGATGAAGGAGGTCCTACAAAGAAAGGGAGGACCATGACTCAAGAACTAAATTAGATGTTAGATTAACGGAACATGGAGTCACATGAGTCTTTAAAGGAGGAAGATTTTGTTAGGTGATTTGGAATAAAGGTCCTACAAAGGAAGGGAGGACTGTGATTCGAGATTTGATGTAGGGGTATCTGAGCAATAGTTGGGATCCAAGTCTTTAAAAGAAGAGTGGGAATCATAATGGTAGTTTGGATCTGAATTAGAAAAAGAAGAGTGGGGGGAACCTGAATAATAATTTGGATCAGAAGCATCCAAACCATACCACCAACTATGAGCTGAAGGTGGGGAACAAGGTACCTGCATGAGCCCTCTAGCACAAAGAACCAAACGAGGTTTAGTGGTAATGGGAATATTTTGATTTTAATACCTAAACCTAGGTTTTGTATTTTTGTAAATGTGAGAAATCACATGATAGTCAGTCATTGTTGGCATCATTTAAGCACAAATGTCTAGACCTAGATAGTGTGATGGAACTCCTTCAAAGGGAAGGAAGTGACATGTCGATTTAGGGAAGAATAATGACAACCAACTAGACATTATGTAAGTATGGAGATGTGTGCGTGATTTTTTGAAGTTGGTCTAAGGAAAATAGACATTATGATGATGCAATCTCGATGAGATTGAAAATGATTGTCCTAGAAAACAATTTTTCCAGATGAATAATCACAAGGAATGATCATGCAAGTGTAAAACAAAAAACCAATCAATAAGGAAATACTCCCTAAAAATGTGTGTGCAAAATGATAGTTTGATGCAAAGATGATGAACAAAATGTCAATACTTACGTCAAGCTCGAAATGAACAAGGCATAAATATTAAAAAGGGTAGACATGACTCCCTAATCAAAGAATACCACGATGCATTCAAAAAGGCCTAAATTTTAAAGGCGAGGATTACAAATGTAAGCCACGTAACCACACCATTGGACACGTTAATATTTAGTGGGATATTAGTGCCAAAGTGGTATCAAACGACAAAAAAAAATTGACACTCGTCAATATTTAGGACAATGTTTGAATTAAAACCAAGTCAAGGTATACTGAGGATGTGTTAAAATGTGTGCAACATAACACCACAATGAGGATACTTAGATCACATTTACGAAAAACACAACATAAGTATCTTAATTATGTCGAGACAATGCAAAAAAGGTAACACGTCAAAGGGAGATCAAATGATGAATCATTCCTAACTATGATGATGATATTGAAATCAAGATCAAGTGGCCATCAAAGCTATGAGGATGCATCCACACACTTTAGATGATTTTAACAACTCATCCACAAACATGGATGATCATAAATGAACAAAAAGTGGTGAACACTATCTATGAAAACACTCTCAAAAGATGCCTTATCTTGTCCCAAATGGGCACCAAGAACGCAAAGGTGTAGATCAAAAGATGGAAATAAAATAAGCGTCACTTGGGCAGAGTTTTGCCTTGTCCAAAGGTGAGAAGGAAACCAAGCTAAGTGACATGTCATTTAATTTTGTGATGAGACACACTTAGATCTAACTTAAATGGATTTGTTACTGTGTTCGAAAAACAAGGTTTTGAATCAAAAAAATTTATCACTTCGTGATGGCCAATATGTGATAATGGACTAGTAAAGTGGGCTCCTTGATGGAATGGATTCCTTAATAAGATCTCTCAACTAGGTGTCACAAGTTATCTAAGAGCGGGCATGTTTTACCCAAAAGTCACACTGACTAATTCTGGGAGTATCTCGGATTTTCCCCCTTCAAGTACAATGGGAAATAAATGCATCCATCATGTACTCTTACCAGGGTCGTGATACGGACAACTTATGACTCTAACTTACAAGGTGTACTAGTCAAGTGGGTAAGCGGAGCGCTTCTATTTCATCCATGAGGTTACTCGGTGGATTACTTTAGGGTTCCTAGAACCACCCCCATTGTTGTAGCTTATAGTGTTATGCAAAAGGGGTTATGTTCGATTGAGCGAGATAGGGACTTGCCCTTTTCCAAAACCTACTATACAAGTGTGATGAAAGTGGTGTGCTTTTTTATCTTGCTTAACTTAATGTGGTTTTAAGTAGCACACCATTTGGCAATCTGCAATAACACGTGTATTAGAAGTTTTGTGTTTTGGACATATTTCTTCTACAAGCGTTGGGTCCTGTAGACAACAAGTTTTAGTAATTTTCCAGTTCACTGATTGATGTTAAGAAAGAGAAATCTATACCTTGCTTTTGATTCCTAAGATCACCAATAGGCACGAAGGAAGAGCATACACAATGTGAAAAATCCTACTAAATCACATGAAAGTTTACTTTATCCTTTATAAAATAAGTGTTTGGAACATTTGATAAAAATTTTGTATAAGTGTTTTTGATCTCCAAGATCAATTTTGAAGGTGCAAGGAGAGAGCATACACACTTTTACAAACTTAGTTTAAGCTAAGAACTGAAAAACACTTAACTATGTAATTGAAATACCAAATAAAAACTCTGTATTTAACTTGTTAGTCCTAGAAATTTGTAGCAAAGATCAGGAAAAAAAGATTTTATAAACTGTAGATAAATTTCCAATTTTTACACAGAACATCTACACTCCCAAACCGACACCAGTGCTCCCTAACTGACGGGTACGCGCCTAACTCAACGAGATATACCTGCAAACCAAAATTAGTGAAATCCAGTATCCTAAAAACACAGACGTGTCGAGAAAGACGAGAGAATCTTACAACTCAACGTGGATGCTTAGGTTTCAACGGAGACGTGCCTAAGCATAAAACAGATAGTTTCAAATTTTTACACAGTCGAGTTATTTACTTAGATGCGGCGCGAGAGATACGGAGATGCTAAACCCATCGACGAGAGATGCATTTGCATCCTGCAGAGAGAAAACTTGCTGATGATGAGGAAAGCGAGATAGGTGTGCAATTGTTCTAATGAGGATGTTAGGTTGCTGACTTGGACACACCCCTTTATGACACCAATGTGTGCCCTGTGAAAAACCTACAAAACCCACAGATTTTCAAAATTTCAATAAAAAATAGGTTAGTTATTAGTCAAAGTTCCTATTTCTATATCAAACCCACAAAATACATGTAAATGAAGGTCATTTATCTAGTGTTAGAAACAAAAATGAGGAAATAACAAGTGATTTGATCCAAAAAAACTTGAAAATGAACTTTGAAGAACTCAAAAGACCTCCATTAATGGAGGATGGACATAAGTGTCCCACTGGGCATGCCAAATGTATGCATGAGAAGATTAGTTATGTTAATAAACAAGAAACTAGCTAAGCAGTTCCATGATCTAACTAAACCTATCATAAACATCAAGATGAGTGCTAAACAAGATAACTTCTACAATAATGAATTAAACTAAAACACTATCATTTTATCTCTAACTACTCTATGATTACTTAAAACATAAATTGAACCTAGTTAAACCTATGAGTAATCAAATTAGATGTGTTTTTTAATTTAATGGAGGTGAAGAGGTCTCTTTAAAATGGCTACAAGGCAAGTTAGATACCCTCCTACTAACCTAATATGAAGTTATGGATGCAAGATGGAGGAGCTTCAACAATGGAGGATAGCCAAGATCAAATGCCTATTAGCTTGGCTAATGCAAATGAGGTCTAATGCTAATATCTCAAAATGTGAGAGAGATTTTGCTATGTAAACAAGGTGTATATTTGAGAGGGAGGGGTGATCCTTCTATTTATAGTTTTTCACTTAGGAGAGTTTGGAATTTGGGTGCATGTGGGACTAAAGCTCAAAAATCACTTTTAGATTAGATTATGATAAACATGCTTTAGGCTTAGTTAAGCTTGGTTTAGGCTAGTTAACTAGGGTTTAGGCTAGTTAAACTTTGATTAGCAAGTGATTAGAGACTCTTTGAGAGTTGGGATGGGTCTGGATAATCAATTGTGACTGATAGATAGCCTACAAAGCCAATAGAAGTGGTCTAGAGAGAACTAGGGAGGTTTTGAATGGTCGAAAGGAGGAATGTTTAGCTAATAAGAGACATATTAGCCAAATAAGCTGATTATAGGAGGAATACAACCAAGAAGGTGTTGTAAATGGGTATCCGAGAATGGAGCAAAGAATAGGGAATTAACGAAGTGTCGTTAATTGACTGGATGGGAGGAAATGATAAGTGTAAGCATATTTTAGGTGTTTACGAGTTATTGAATCGAATTGATATACCTAAATCACCTATTTATCAAGTTGAAACAAAAAAATATGAAAACTTATAGGGGTAGGATATGCCTTATATGGGGAGTAGGATGATGCGGGGAGGGCTTGGTAAGCTTTACAATAAATTTTTTTGACACTAGGGTCCATTTTCATTCATGAAAATTGGGAATTTTCATCTTGCACGTTTTCATGACAATAGCTAGATCTAGCTTAGAGACATGTTGTTGATAGAGTGTAGTAAGGAAATAGCATGAGGAATATGAGAATATCAATTTACTTTGTGGACCAATTCCTTTTCCATTGGGATTTATGGAGTCTTTTGTTCCAAAAAAACACACAAACAAACAAACATGCGGAAGGAAACACACAATATTGAAAAGGGAAACTATGTTACATGGGAGGGAAATTTATAGAGGTAGGGAAAGACTCAAACATACTCGAGAAAAGGTTTTGGAAAAGTGCATGCCATCATCAAACAATAGATTGAAGTATGACCTTTGAAGCATAAAAGTCATTATTTGATCATACCATGCTCTTGTGATGACTTTTCATGGCTTGAGAAAAATAAGGCACACAAATACTCCATCTTTATAGTCATAGTATACTGAAATATTTATTGCATCTAATGAAACATTTTTTTCCTAATTGGAATCTTTTATGTTACAACTTTCATTTGATGTCTTGCGATCATGCAACACCATTATTCCATCTCCTCCAGAGTGGGAAAATTGATCTCTTCATGGAAACATCCTTCATCCTTGACTTGCAGTATGGGAACCTCCCTTGGATCAGTGAGGCATTATGAAGGAATGAGAAAAAAACTAATTTTCATCCCATTTAACAACCTCTTGAACCTATCACTTTGTTGCTTGAAAAAGTGATTTTGAGAATAAAGATTACACCTTTGGGCGAAGGTCTTCATCATCTTTGAGAAATTGTTGTAGCATGTAAGTATTTTCAAGACAAGTCAAGGCTTAGGAAATGGTTGGCTCAATCTAATTTTTAATTACTTCATAAGAGTCATGCATATTTCGCTTCGTTGTTCAAAACCATTTGGGTCGATATCCATCCATTCAAAATTGATTTTGTTATCCTTCTTAAAACTACAATATTTAATTTGATCATAGAGGAATTCTTCATTATTAGGGTAATCTTGCAATATGAATTCTTATTGCATAGTGGTAGGATATCCAATTGTGGTAGGAACAGGTTGACCTTGAATACCTTTGTGAGATTCTGAATATTTTCACCTTTTTTAGAATCACTCTCTTCAATGAAAATCAGCCAAATATTTTTCTCACTATCATCCTCCTTGGCAGAGATGTTATATTAAATATTGATAAAATCATAAGAGATTCAAGAACCTTCCTAATCTTGCACATATGATCCTCTTCGCAAAGCATGAAAAAGAACAAATTGTCTTCATTTTTCCCTCACCCACTAAGGTATTGGGGAAGTCATCAATCTAATCCAATTGCTTCATATCAGTGTCAAACATTGGTGTATAATAATGATAAGAAAAAATTGACTCATACCTATCTTGCATCTCCATAGCTTGAGTCGGGAACACGAGAATAAGTTGGGGTTTTCAATCTCTTCTACAGAGTCTTTTAAGAAGTCTTGCATAGATGATTCTTCCAAGATTTCCATATACTCATCTTCATCCTTATGGGAAGAATATTTTTGTTGTGCCTCTGGGAGATGGTTGAAAATATGATCCACATGTGCCGGTGATTCATTTGAAACATCCTTATTCACCTTCTCTATGATTTCTATCACCCAAGGCTCACCTTCACGTAGACACAAGAATATTTGATTCATGACACCTTTTGAGAAGGATAAGAGGTCCATGCATCGTGGGAAGGGAACTCCTTGAAGTTAAAAATAAATATCATCCTCTTGATGGGGAGCATAGAACTATGTTGGGGCAGCAATATGGGAAGAATTATCAATTCTACCTTGATCACCCATTATTGAATCCTCCTACTCATATGGGAAATGAAAGACTTCACATCGACCGAGATGATTATTGTGCTCCTTGAGTGAAAATATGTTGTGTTCAAACTATTCATTCTCCTTGGCTTTAAAAAGGAAGTGGGCCTATTCCATTCAATCATCCATGATTGAAGCTGGGAATAGAATTTGATTCTTCAATTTCTTCTATCTCATTATTCAACATTTCTTCATCACTTAAAAAGTCAATTGTTTTTTCACTTTGTTTGCATGCTTCAATGGGATGGACATGACCCATTTAGTAAATTAACATGTAGTAGTAAGCACATATGTATGACCTATGCTTGAATATGGATTGAGCATGTTGGTATCCAAATTTGTTCTCCTTTTCAAGTTGAGTAACATCACAGATTTGGAATGGAGCTTAGAGATAGATAGATCATAATGTATTTCATTTTGTAGCCTGGGGATGAGATCTAACTGGCCCTTTGTCACTCAGATTTGTGGAGATATGGATAGTACCTCCAAGAGGATTTGACTTATCCTCTCTACTTCAGGTTGTGCCTCTTCAACCAGGTGAGAGGACCCTTAGTGTAACCTCTGTTTGATGAAGGAGATGGAGATATCCTTCTTTTGCACAAATTTAATAAATAAAACCTTGGGAAAGTATGATCAATACTCCATAATTTAACTCTCAATAGTTGTCACTTCTAAAAGATGGAGATACTTTCAAAACAAGTCTAAGGTTACTGAAGACATTATGAAATCTTTATTATTCTACATATTTTAGTAAATAGATTTTGTTCCTTTGTGAATATACATGGAAAAAAAGGGTAGTTCAGGATGGATTCATGGTTTTGAATAATTTTGGTGGGAGATTAAGCAGGATAAATTTTATTATACCAGATATTTGAGAGACTTCACAACAATTGGAAAGCTAAATGGTATAAATATTCAGAATAGCTAAGATATTGCTTTAACCACAAGGTGTTCTTTAATGGAGGCCTAGATCAACATGGTTTCACACAATATCCAAGAATTTAACACAAAATCTCATGCTAAAGACTCAATAAAACATAAAAGACCCCTGATTCCTCATGCCTAAGATACACTCGAAGGCTTACAAACAATCTTTATCAACAAATGATAGTGAAGTGATTTTAAATTTGTTTATCTCATCACAGGATGAAGGATCTTCTTGAAATGAAATTACAAATGCCACTAAACTATCACAGGGATGAGATCCTATGTGATTTAGAGGGAATTTAACACAATATTGCAATAGGAATAAGAAAAACTACTTGCAGACATTCTGAAACAAAGCAAACACAAATTTCTCCAATATTGACACAAATTAACTCAAAATTGATTGGATTAATTAGCAGGGGAAAGCTTCTAGAGTAATCTCAGAGCTTGTCACTAGCTATACATCTGCAATGAACTTGATGTGATAAAAATATAACACGAAGAAATTAACCAGTATCTTAGATTGGTCTCTCAGGAAGACAGGCTCTCTCAAATTTTCTCTTAAGAATTCAACCCCTACCCTTTGCAAGAGTATTCTCATTACATTTATACATTTCACTTGCTCACTCATCCCAAATTTTCCCCCAAAAAGAAGAATATTTGAGGGACCTTTGCTTGTTACCAATTTTCCTCAGAAAGTGACGTTTAACAAATTCACATCCGAAAGCTGCTAGGTGGACCAATTATGAACTGAAATCATTTCTTAGACCCTCAACTAATGACTAGGATGCCATGCCACAAATTTTTGGTAGTATTTCTAATCATTCTAATTCTGTCATGCAAGAAATCCCTGTTTTAATCATTTTCAGAGGCTCTATACAACTAGATCTGATAGGTAATCATTTTCACTCTCAAAGTAACACCTTTTTCATATTTTGTGCCTGCATCCTCCATCATTTCATCCTTTTCCTTCTTTTTCCTTTGCAACTCTGCCCTGCATCCATCTTCTCTGGTAATTCACGTTTTTGCAAGTACCCAAGCAATTCCAACTTCAAAATATTGACCTTAACAATCCATTGACTCACAAATTAAGTTCTAAATCCATTCAATGACACTTTGCAAACAAAAACGACAAGGAATTTCATCAAAAATGATGAAAAATAGTGTGTATTCGCATCTCCAACGAGTCTTGGAGCAAAAATGGTGGAAAAATAGGTGAAATGCACAACCATTGATTCTGCCCCTTCTCTACTTTATATTATAGCCGTCCATGTGTTTCCTTGGCACAACTGTAAAGGAGAAGTACATGGGCAAGTTTCCAAACAAGCGCAGGCCTTCCACGTGCCTTGGGCCCAAGAAAAACACCTTTTGGCCTTTGAAAAATTATCAGTAAAAAGGAGCCAACAGAAGCCTCCACGTGTCTCAATGACACACTTTGAGATGGTCCCCAAAAGTGGAGACCCTAAACAAGCACGGGCTCACCATGTGTCTCAGTCCAGTAGAGTTGTTAAAAATGTTGAAGGATCAACGGAAGGTGCCATGTGTCTAGGGTCCGAGATAGTTTTCCTTGGCCATTGAAAAGTCCAACAAATGTAAGAGTGAGTGGAAGCCTCCAAGTGTCCTCCTGGCACTTCTTTAAAATATAATTTAGGAGCTGGTCCCCTAAAAGGCGTGGTCCCTCCATGTGTCCCAGGCCTTTAGAAAGTTGCTTTGAAAATTTTAAGTATAGAGCAGAGCCGACAAAAGCCTCCATGTGTCTCCCTGATGTAACTATTAAGGTGGGACCCTAAGGCAGATCCTCAAATAAGTGCCGACCCTCCACATGTCCATGTTCTGTCAAAGCTACATTGGTTGCATGAAAAAAATTTATAAGTCCGGGCAAGGCACATGTCTCCCTAGCACAACTCCAAGGTCAAACCAAAAGGTGAATTTTTAGATGAGCGCCAACCCTCCACATGAATAAGCTTTGAGTTGAAGTGTTCCTTAGAGTATTCAAAGTGCCCCATTGAGCCACATCTAACCAGAAAGGGCCATGTTTCCATAGATGCTGAGATTTAAATTTGTGGGAAAACACACACTGTCAAATCAGTAAAATGTAGGAGAATCATCATTTGTCCTTGAAAATGAATCTTTCTTTAAGGAAACATATTTTAGAAATGATATAAGGCCCAAATATCAACCTCTGAGCCACATCCAATCTCATTTCCATAGATATTGGGACAAAAAATGACAGGGAAAAGAAAATGTGACTGTGGAAAAATGGAAGGAAGGGAAAAAACCTGATTTTACGCCCAAGTTACAAATCTTTTCACATGGAAAGAGGAACAAAAAACAAATTATAGACTTTAAGTTATCCTAAACCAAAGGAAGGAACTGATCATGGAAACCAAATGAAGGACTGAGCTTTCATGCATCAATACGGGGAGATAGAAAAGACGACAAAGCCCGCAAATTGAAGAATTTCAAGGACAAACAGGTGAGATCAAATTGAGCACCATGGATGAGCACTCCTAAAAATTCTAAATACCAATGTTGGAATGTATATTAAACAACAAGAAAATGAATACGTAACATGGAAAGCGAGGTCTATCGATAAATCGTTGACATTTTCTACATTTTTCTACTCACTTTTGAGCATTCAGGAATAGAGTAGGCCAATAATATCTTCCGCTTAGGATCTTATGAGTTGTGATTTGAGGATTAAAAGTTTCCACCACATGATTGGTCATGATATGATTTGAGTATCTTTTCTTATTTCTCTATGTCAACACACCTGTAAGAAACAACCATCCAATCATGTTTTATATACTACATTATTCTAGACTACAAATGTTATTTCTCATTACTTAAGGGTTCTTCATTATTCCCAATTTAGATGGGGTGGGAATTCTCCAGATGTCAATAAATAATCAATCTTATAATAACATTCACAAGTAGTTCTTACAAAGAGTACTACGGAAATCCTTCATTTATGGCAACGTTCGTGAATCTGTCTCCATTTCTTCACTTATATTTACATTGTCTTCAACAATAAGTTGGTACAAGCCTTTCCCTCTTACAAGATTAGTTGGGTGGTTCTAGAGATCATTATTTTGAAACTTGGCAATCAAGTTGACTCTTTTAGATGTGATTTATTATTGAGTAATAATTGACTTCGTTAAAGATTAGGAAAAAATACTATCGTATGTGAGTTCAAGATATATAAAAAAATTGTTAATGGATTTGATAACCACGAATGTATGTTTCTCCATGGATGAGTATTTTAGCTCATGGTTTTTCAATGGGAATATCATAAAATCAATGGGAGATTCAACTCCAAAATTTTGAACTAAAATAGTTGAAAAAGTGTGCTAAAATGTTATACAATATATGATGAAATATTTATGAAATTTTGGGCATACTAGTGTGGAGCATGAGAAATGGCATTTTTGATGTTTTCAAAATAAATATTACCTTCCTTTCTCCAAACAAGGCTCCCTTGATGCTTCATCATATCAGTGATATCTTTTTTCAATTCTACAAAGTTAAGAACAAAACGATGAAGAAATTTCACTTTACCAAAGAAAGAATGTACCCTTCACTTACTTATAGGTAAATAGAGATTTTAAATTTGTTTGAAACATTCGTTGTCAACCTCGGATCCTTATTTTTTCACAATTTTTCCAAGGATTTTTCCTTCTATCACTCCAAATACCGACTTCTTGGGATTTAAAGAGATTCTATGTGTCATTCACCTAATGAAAACCTATTCTAGATGTTACAAATGGTCACCTTGTTTATTTGAATAAACTATGAGGCCATCAAAGTATATTACTTTAAATTTATTCTTGAGATATTTGAAATCAAAATCGATATCTCTTTAAAAATTAGCTTCTGCATTGATGAGGAAAAATTACATACATTTAAATATGTGAACATTCAACATGGAGTAGTGAATGCAGTCTTGTGGTCATATTCTGGTGTTACCTTAATTTGATTGTACCCAAAAAATGTGTCAAAAATAGAAAGAATTTATGAACAATTAATGGCTTATAGGATTTGGTTTATAATTGAGAGAGGGCATTTTTCTTTTAGATAATCCTTACTCAAATTCCTGAAATCAACACAAATCCTTATTTCATCTCTTTTTGTGAACTCAGACAATGTTTTCCACCCAAGTGAAGTGATGAATATGTAAATTGATGAGAGCATTTAGCATTTTGATTACTTCCTCCTTGATAGTTACATCTATTTTGAGATTTTATTTCCTTTTTTTTTCCTAAAAGGTTCCACTCATGGCTTGAGGGGAATGAAATCATACACACCTAATTTTTCACTTTTCATCTTTCATACCTGTTACTAACAATTTCCTTTTTGTAGATGAGGGTCATTAATGCATCTATTTCTAGACCGGGTGCCTTAAGGAACCTTCTAGGAATGGGGAATGGTTATTCGCATAACCGTTATGGGTTAAAGAAAAGTACATGGAGGAGTTTCATTAATTAGTCTTGTCCTTAGTTTTCCTTGTACTAGGTATATTTTTCTCCCTAGGTATCATGCACATTGCATTCATAGTTTCTTGCTTGCATCTCATCACTCTACACTTTTCTCATCCATATCCATGATCTACGACACCTTTCTTTCACTTTTTATGACACCTTACCTCTTTCCATTATCCTTGGTTGGTGCCATCACCCTTGAGTGATGGTGTTAGTGTTATGTTTCTCTTGGTGACACCATCACCCATGGGAAACAACATCATATATATACCCTCACCTCATTTGAAACTCATAAGAAAAGGAAGCCATAATCATTCAAACTGCCATTAGCTCTACTATTTTGTGTCATCTTACATCTACTCACCTAGCTCTTGGTTCATCTTGCATATTGCTTAGATTGGATTGGATACTCTTCTTCTTGGATGGTTTCTTGCACTATTAGGTCACCTATAGTGATTCTAGGACAGGAACAATGTTCCCCTTCTCCACCTAATAACAACTCTCTCTCGACATGTTGCTTCTTTGGAGAGATAGATGCATTAGTGACCACCCTATAGGTACAAGGTGAGTTCTCTAACCATATCTTGTCATTTTTCATAGGTAAGTTCATTTCCTTCTTCATTTTCTATGTTATCTTAGTATTTGATATGTTTGGATGCTATTTAGCATAATACTATTATCCATTATCATCTCCTTAGCTTTCATTTCAGTTATTTCATGCATGTTTATTGTTGATCCATACTTATCCACACCAAAAAATGATATCTTACTAGGGTTCCTTCCTCTATCTTGACCTGTGGGCCTTGGAAACCCTAGGTTGACCTAGTGTAGGGTAGATATGTGAGCTTAGCTCTCATTTTATACCCTTTAAGTTTATCCCCTTATATGCCAAAACATGTTTGTTTCTTACTCATTTCCTTTATACCATTGTAGAATAGATGATTTAGGAGTGCATGTTATTAAGACACATTTTTCCTACATACATTATTTGGTGAACCCATGTGAATCTCACAGACTTCTTGATTTAGCACAACTTGATAAAAACATTTTTCTTTAAATTTGACTTCATTTAAGCATACAAAAATCTTAGATACCTAAAAATATATTTGTATAGACATAATCTCCTAGGGACGATTCTGAAAATTCATATCACATCCGCTTTCATATGCCTTTGTCCCTCATGTAGACCTGATTACACGGTCAATCCTATCTATTATTGTTATACCACTTCTTAGACACTATCGTCCCTTGTTTGAGATTTATAACAAGGCAACTTTCATCTATTTTCCTATGAGTCTATTTCCTTACACCATCATCCCCTATGTAAAGATTCGACATGGAAAATTCTTTCTAAAGTGTATATTATAGAGGTTGGTTTTCATCTTCCAAGTTATAAAGATGTCATAGCTAAGGATATTTTTGGTAAAAACTAAACCCCCTAAACTTCTCTATGTGATATTAATTTTTTCTTACATCTCCTCTCGATGTTCCTAAGTGTTATATCTCTCATCCTAAAAGCACTACTCTTATTATTCACCTTAATCTTTCCCGTGAAAATGTTCTACGCCACAACCCTCTCCCTTTGATTATCGAGAGAAGGGTCACTCAATAGAATGTAATGTGGTTGAGATCAAGAATATAGATCCTAGATCCATTATTAAAAATATCAACAACAATTAATACTTCAACTTGAGAAAAAGATACAAGTTTTTGAAATATATCTACCGATGCATGGAAATGAGCACACCCCTTCTTAACTAGGGATTTTCATACCATGATCAGACTCCTCCTTGTAGGAATGATCAAAATGAATCTCCCAAAAACCCCAATAATGAACATAAAAATCATGAATAAGACCCACAAATAAATGTTATTCTTCTTCTATGGATCCTAACATGGTAATAGTTAAGCTCCTAGATTAGATGGCCTTATCCCAAGCTACCACCACAACTAACATGCTCCAAATGAAAAATCATATGTTGCATATAACATCTCAAAGTGAGGTTTCTAGATTTCCTATTATAACCTCTCCATTAATGGATGCACATGGGAATCATATCCTCCTCCACCAATTAGGAGAAAAAGTTGCAAAATGTCTAAAATGAACCTTTGGCTCCTTACATTGTTGCCATGGATTTGGGAGACAATTTCCCCTACCATAACATATGATGGTTCTATGGATTTATCCCTCTACCTTAAGACATTTGGTAATATCTAAAGTGAATGGATTTAACAAATACATATGCAACCATTAGGCTTAGAAAGAAAAAAACTCAGGTGAGGCATTAGAATGGTATAAAAATTCCTTCCACCTTGATATTTGACTTAGAAGGCTTAG
Source organism: Taxus wallichiana var. yunnanensis (assembly GCA_018340775.1). Lineage (NCBI taxonomy): Eukaryota > Viridiplantae > Streptophyta > Pinopsida > Cupressales > Taxaceae > Taxus > Taxus wallichiana. The sequence continues at coordinate 203,818,726 of CM031236.1, forward strand.
TCACATCTCTCATCTATGAGTTTTAGCAACAAGACCTTCCTAATAACACCTTACAAAGGTTTATAATGATTAAGCAAGAGGATCATGAATATGACCAAGGATTGATTAATAAATGGAAAAACACTTTCCATACAAAATAACCACAATCTTGATAATCAAAGCTTATGTCAAATATTCCTTAAGGACCTTACCCTCACTCTCCAATATAAAGTAACGACCTTCTCTCTTAACACATTAAAGGAATCCTGAAGAAAAAGAAACGATAAGATCATCTCATGTGTGAGTTTTGATGCACTTTCCATTCATCACCTAAACTTAAAATCATAACACATATAATCAACCCTTTGAATTCTTCTAGAGAGAAAGAGTGGAAGAAAATAGGATTCTTCTTATACCTCCTTCATACTCCTTTATCTCATGCCAAAATTATCCAAATGCTTCCCACTCCATGAATAGTTCCCCCTTCAAAATAGGCCTTTCCTAACTTTAGGGGTGATCTATTTTATTGGTGTCATGCCACTATTGGGTATTATCATAGTGAAAGTAAGGATATTAGGAAGATAGCCCTTGATTTATTCCTTGGATCTTATTTTTATTACTTTTTCATTTAAAAGAGCATTATGAAAAGTACCAATCGTTAGAGAGCTCCCATTCTAATCGTCAAAACAAGTGTCATAAAATCCCCATGAACAATATTGTGGGCACCATTTAGACCTCATATGATTAAAGCTTTCCTAGAATCTCAATATATCAATGTGGATAAGGTAAAATATAGATGTAAACCTTCCCATAAATATCATGTCATCAATCTAAAGAAATATTCCAACAACCCACCATTACTTGATACTTCCAAAGACCGACTAACTGCAGAGCCTACTCTTACAGTCAGGTTTCCGCCTATGGTGTCACAAGAATTACTAAGTAAGGATTTTATCCCACATTATTCTGACAAGATGGATCTAACTAAATCATCATCACATCTAGATGTACCTTCCATTTTTCCACCACCACGTATCGCTATGGAAGCTATTCCAAGCCTAGTTGGAACTTCTTAGATGAGATAAATTCCCTTACATGCAAAATACCTTTTATGGAACTCATGCATACTTCATCTTCACATTGAATATTTATCCTCTAATAGTTGTAAAGATTTGAGGATCCTTCTTGTGTATCTCCCAATATTCCTACCACATCCCAAATCCATAAATCCACCACATAGAGACTACATGACCATCCTTACAACACTCCCATCTAGGATTCCTAGCTTTGGATTTTGTGGAGGATGACATGATTAATAATGAGGTCCTATTAATGGATGATCCACCCTTGATCATTAGTTTTATCATTCACAATGCTTAAGTGCGTAGGATCCTTGTGGACAAAGGATCGGAATTAACTTAGTATTTTTCTCCTAATCAAGAATCTCGACTATTCCATTGATGAAATCAAGCCTACTCAATTGACTTGTCGAGGTTTTGAAAAACTAAAAAAAAACTATAGGATGTATCTGGATTCCCATAATAGTTAGACCTAAAATGGTTTGACCAAGCTTATGGTTCTAGATCATCCTCTCTCTTACAACCTCTTATTGGGATGACCATGGACACACCACATATGCGTAATTACATTATCCAAGTACTAATGTATTAAATTCATCCATAACAAAAATAATTTAGGAATGATGTTGATCCCAATCCTTGGGATATCCTAATACATTCCCTAATGAACCTTTCCTAATGCCAATTTGCTCCGAGATCCAAAGCATTCCATATATGGAATTATTTGATCTTAGGTTTGAAATACAAATACCATTATGAGATTTCGATGATGATGGGGATAATGATATTTAGAAAAGGTCAACAAAAATAGGTTACCCAATGAAATTTTACATCTGTTACCTATGGTCCTCTTACCTCACGATTGGTTTCCATGTAAAAATAACACGGAGGATTCAATGAGTGATTTCTCAACCTCCAATCACTTAGAATGGAAAGAACTAGGAATTACACAACTATTTTATGATCATCCTCCCCTTTCACCTAAATATTTTAGTAAGATCAATGTTTGGCTAAGGAGGGAAGTGGAAAAGGAATATTAGATCATTTCACAAGATGAGTCTAGGAACTTGGAAGTATTGCACTATCAATGTGCCTTGTCCCAAATATGATCTTCTCGAATTGAAACAAAAACCATCGAAGCATCTTACAAACCCCCTATCTATGATACTAGCGATAGTGAGGATGAGGAAGAAATGATTCCTTACATTTTCCCGTAATAATCCACTACTCCTCTATACCCCTTGGGTCATTGAGTAAATCTATAACTATGTTCACGTTATGCTCCCAAAATAACCCGATACCGTGATAACTTTTGAACCAGCCTTTGATCAATCCACACATTGGTCTGATGCTTCTATCATGGCCACTATTGATCCTACACCTAAATAAGTCACCTTAGATGTCAGGGTATTATATGTATGACAAACAAGCTCTCAAACATATAGATATGGTAAGTGGTATATATGACTATAAATTAATGTAGAATATCATGGGCCTATCCCTACCCTTAACAATGAAAAGGATATCCTATAACTCGTATTCAAAAGAAGATAAACTCCCACGACATCATCATAAGTTTGGAAACTTCTCTAAGAAATCAATGCACTTTGATGACTATGTTGCTATTATTGATCCTATCCTAGGATGAAGTATCCAAATTACTCAAGGCCCCATATCATTTAAAATATGGAAATTATTTGTTGGCTGAATAAAGCATTAGTGTAAAAATAAATGATGATCCCACACATGTAGTCATGTTGGGTGATTTTTTCTCACCTATGTGAGCATCACATAGAAATATTACAAAAACATAAGGATATATTTGCATGGGGATATGTCAATATGCATGGAATTGATCTTGAAATTGTCTCCAATAACATTATCACTTATCTAGATGCCACTCTCTTTTAGAAAAAGATAAGGAAATTCCCTCCCAAGATCAATTATTTATTTCATAAAAAATCATCAAACTCTTAGACATGAAATTCATTCATATGGTGGACTATTATGAATGGGTGTCCAATATCATCCTAGTTTAAAAGAATGATATCTTAGCCATCCACATTTGCATTGAATTTATAAATCTCAACCTCATTTGTCCTAAGACTAATTTTTCATTACCCTCCATTAATGCCATCGTCGATGCTATAGTGGGGTGTGATATGTTATCTCTTATGGATGGTTTTCGAGAGTATAATCAAATCCAAATTTCTCCTAAAGATCAACACAAAAACACCTTCACTATGGAATGGGGCACTTATTTTTATGTAAATATTCCCTTTGGACTAAAAAATATTGGAACTACATATCAATACACCATGACACACATATTTTATGACATCATACACAAATTTTTAGAAGTCTATGTTGATTATCTACTCATCAAATCCCAACGCACTAAATGATCACACACATGAATTAGCAATTTCCTTTAGATGCCTTCACAAATCCAAAGTTCACCTCAATCCTAGAAAGTACATATTCAAGGTGAAACGAGGAAATATCCTAGGTTTATTATTATCTAAGAGTGGTATCTATGTCGAGCCAACAAGATTAAAGCTATCCTAGACATGCCACAACCATCGTCCATAACATACATACATACTTTTCTCAGTAAACTTGGGGATATCTCGATGATTTTTCCCGAGTTTACCTATCATACTCATGCCAAAAATAACCTACTTTGAACATTTACCAAGCTTAAATGGACCAAATACTATCAACAGAATTCGACAATATGAAACACTAATTGTGCTCATTACCAAAATTACAACATTTATCACCACATTGACCCCTATTACTATATACCTCTTCCAATCTAGTGTTTATTGGGGAAATTACAAAGTAGGAAGATGAAAAGGTAAGGAACATGTAATTTACTATGTATGTTGAGCCCTATTAGATTATGAAATATGATAAACATCCATTGAAAGCGATCTTGTTTGGCCATATACTATGCAAATACAAAATTACGTCACTATATGTTGTATAAAAACCAATATGTCATTATCCATATGGATCCCTTACGTCACTTCTTGTCACATGTTATCCTCCCCACAAATCACATTTTGAAATGGATGGTCCTCTTAATGGAATTTTATATTGTTATCATCATATGATGGATGGTAAAGGGACAAGTCATAGTAGACCAATTGGTTGTCACCCCCACCTCTCTTCCTAACCCATTCATGATGCATTACCCGATGATAAAATATTCTCATTCAGAGGGCATAAAGAACTCTATCTCCATAAAAAATACTATTATAGCTTTACAACCATTAATGAAGCACTTACCGCACTTACAACCAACACAACAACCATGATAATTTAGGGAGGTCACCATTGATCTCCATGAGGATACATGGATGCTACACTTGATGGGGGAGAAGTTCCTCTAAGGAGATAGGGAAAGTTGTGTTCTCACCAATCCCTCTAGTTAGGATTTCCCTCTTTCATATTGACTTGAATTTGAGATCACCAATAACATGGAGAAATACGAGGTCTTATCTTAGGTATAAAATATACCTTAGCTAAGGATGTGTCCTATATTCATGCAATGGGGGATTCTCGGCTTGTATGTGTTAATAGGTTAGTGGTGCATACCAATGTCGTAGTGAAAAATTATAAATTATCATAGCTTAGTGCAAGAATTAACACCACACTTCACTTCATTTACCATTGAATCTATCCCATGTGAACAAATTTGACTTGGATAATTCTTTGGCCACATTGCCATTGAATTTTATTCACATTCCGATTCTCATGATTATGCTATTATAATTTTTTTTTTTCAACATCTAGTCACTTTACCTCCTCTCAAAATCTAGGATGTATGTCAAATCGATCCATACAACCCCTTACAGAACCATTGGTACATTCACATCCACCAATTTATACAATAATAGACTTACCCAATTTATACGACTCTTGATCACGACTAAAAATATGATTTTTTTTTAAAAATATGTACTTAAAGATGACATATTACAAGATCACAACTTTTAAGGTACCTTACTTCTATGTTAACAAAGATGAGGTTCCCATTATCTTAGGGGAAGAACATGGCAGCACTTTGGGTGGCCATTTTATAATCATGCTATACTACACACAAGTTCCTACACATGGGTTATTATTGGCCTAAAAAAATCTAACGCTCATGTATTTAACCAAAAGTGTTGACTTTGTCAATACAACAATGGTTTGATTCATTCCCCTCTAGTTGAGTTGCAATATATCATTTCTCTCTAGTACTTCAATATATGGTGATTGGATTACATTTGGAAACTACCTCGATCCCAAGATGGTCATGTCTTCATCATTACAACAATATAATACTTCACTAAGTTGGTTGAAGCCATACATCTTATCAACATGTCTGGACTTACTACATCTAAAGTTTTCCTTAATCAAATCATTTTCTGATTTGGAATTCTCCATACCATCACATTTGACAATGGCGGGAGTTTCAAATACAAATAAATGAAGTAAATTTGCACCAAGTTCAAAATCAAACATATATTCTCAACAATATATCATCCGTAATGCAATGGATAATTGAAATCTATAAAAAATAATCAACAAGATCTAATAAAAGATGATCGTATGAATAATGGAAAATTGGCATAGAAAGCTATATCATGCATTATGTGTACCTTTGCATAGTGTCTCGTATAACCACTAGGGTGACCCCATTTTAACTTACCTATGGAGCTGATATGGTTCTTCCACTTACGGTGGAACTCACTTCACTTCACATTTCCCTTTGGTGTATCATTTTAGATGACGAACTCCATCAAGTGCATCTCCAAGGCCCTGGACTTATTAGAAGAATGATGTGATAGATCTTACACTCAAAATTAGAAGAAAAATAAATGTCTTGCTAAAAACATTTCAGGTACTTGTCCTTAATCTTAATTATACACATGAAAAATAAGGAAAATACACTTAGAAATGGAGGGGTTCTTACATCATAAAATATATCATAGAAACTAATATATATAATCTTTAAACCAATGAAGCCACATCTTCAATGAACTAAAAATTATAAATTCCTCAAAAAAATCACACATTAAGGAAATCAGGAGTTTTGGTACTCATCTCTCATCTTTTTCCTTCTCAAATTCACTACTTCAACCTTCTCTAACAAACATTATCAACATCTTGGCTCTATACACCCCAATCTTTGCTATTGGATCACTGTGGTATTAAGAACACCCTTGCTTCATGAATTTTCTTGGATTTGTGTACCTCATCTTTATAACATCTACCTTATGGTTTTTTTCACTTTTCAACATTTTTGTCTTCCCTTTTGGGATAATCATCCATCTTCTCTTTATTTACACCTTTGGGTTCATGATAGTTTCTCTTTGTAGCTTCTACCATATGGTTTTTTGTGCTTTACATCATTACTATCAATCACTTGGATATGAATCTATGACACCATACCATCATTATGACATCATTATACCACAAAATCCATCCCATGGGCCCCTAACTAGGTGATTTATGTATTATTTTACTAATGATCCTCTAGTTTTTCCTTTCAGCTTTTCTTCTCTAGGGTTCTTACAACATCATTGTACCCACATGTGGTATGATGAGCGACACTATCAGTGTGCATTGGTGGGTATATTTAATTTTAGCTAATCATTTTAGCATTTATTTCAGTACTTACTATTAGTATTGATGTTATGGACTATATTTTTTCCATTAACCACCCCATGTTTTGCTATCGAGACATGTGATGATCAAAAAACTAGGGCATATGTATACACCTAATCATTCACTTTTCATGTTCCATAGTTGTTACTAACAAATTCATTTATGTAGATAAGGGTCATTTATGTATCTATTTATAGAGTGGGTGCCTTAAGGGGTCTTATTGGGAATGCATGTAATGGTTATTCACATAACCATTATGGGTTAGAGATAGTACACGAAGAGAGTATCACCATTTGTTCTTGGCCTTATTTTTTTTGCACTAGGAATCCTTGTCTTCTTAGGTATTTTACACATTACATTCATAGTTTCTTACTTGCATCTCATCACTCTACACTTCTCTAATCCATATCCATGATCTACGAAACCTTACTTTTTTTTTCACTATTCTTGTCTCACGCCATCACCCATGGGATATGGTGTCGAGTGTTATGTTTCTCTTGGTTGAAGCCATTATCCTATCCGTAGGTGATCTGTTCTATATATACTCTCACCTAATTTGAAACACATAAGAAAAGGAAGCCATAATCATTAAGACTACCATTAGCTCTTCTATTTTTTTCCATCTTCACATCTACTCACCTTTCTCTTGGTTCATCTTGCATCTTGCTTAAATTATATTGGGTAATGTTATTTTTGGATGGGTTCTTTCACTATTAGGTCACCTATAGTTAGTATAAGATAGGAAGAAGTGTTCCGCTTCTCTAAATAATAAATCTCTCTCGGTGTGCTACTTCTCTAGAGATATAGATGCATCAGTGACTACCCTATATGTATAAGGTGAGTGCTCTAACTATCTCTTGTTATTTCACATAGGTAAGTACACTTCATTCTTCATTGTGTTATGTTAGCTTAGTATTTGATATGTTTAGATGCTAGTTAGCATAGTACTCTTATCCATTACCATCTCCTTAGATTTCATTTCTTTTATTTAATGAATACTTGTTTCATTATTGTTGATCTATACTTATCCACACCCAACCACCGATATCTTAGTAGGGTTCCTTCCTCTATCTTGATCATGGGCCTTGGAAACCCTAGGTTGACCTAGTGTAGGGATTACTACCCTTTAGATATGCAACCCTAGTGCTCACTATATCCCCTTGTATGCTGGTACATCCATGTTTCATACTCATTTCCTCGATACCCTTGTAGAATGAATGATTTAGGAGTACATGTTATTAAGACACATTTTTTCTTGTATATAGAATGTTGCAATTCATTAGGCATGAAGGAATTAATATATTTATATGAATAGGCTAGCACATCTAAGTGTTTATTTAGGAGATAAAAAATCCTCTACATTCTTCCAGAGAGAAACACTTGCCAAAATTAACTAACCTTGGTTGTTCCAATGTTCCAATATGGTATTTTCTTACTCCACGGAGCTAAGAGGAGGATTCTTAGCTTTATATTTTACAAATTTATCATGCTTGTTACAAATATCTTCCAAAGATAGAATACCTTTAGTGATATTATTACGTTTTAGTCTATTGACACCATCTATATCTTCTGCTTCAATTTCACCTTTTCCGTTACTTAGAATATATTCCTTTTGCGAAGCATCACTCCCCTCATAATAGAGGTTATAAATATTGTCTTTTTCTCCAAGAAATATGAAATATGATTTTCATCGTTGAAGACTTGTTAACTTTTAGTGTTATCCGGAACACTTGGTGTGAAATTTTTGACCAAATATTTTGTTCCCTAAAAGATGGGTGGGAATGAGAAAAGAGGTAGAGATAACTAAAAACATTCCTTCTCATTTTTAATGTGATTCTATGTGAATTACAAATGAATCAAATTATTGCATGTAATCCCATACCCTATTTATCTAATGAATGATCCTTACATTCTTCACTTGAAACTATTTTTTTACTTATTTAACTATAATATTACCATCACGTTGGTATTGTAACTTCTTAATACCCATTTATTTGGTGGATTTCATCCCTACCAACAAGTATTCATATTCCAAATTATTTTTCATGTTTTAAAATTATAGCTTATATGAGGGAGGAATTACTTTAACTATAAGAAAAGTGAGCACTATACCTATACTTGATCTAGAAGAAGAGAAACTTCCATTTAACTCTAGAGTCGATAGTTCATCTTCTTCTTCCTCCAATACAATGGGAGACTCTTCATCTTTTTCCATGGTGATAAATTAGTTTTTGATGTCTTTGTCTTGGTACAAAATATCAGCTCATAGTTCATGTAAATTCAGAATTGTGTAATTCATCTTCCTCTTGGTAAAATTTTTCTTCATTTAAATATTAATATGAATAGTAGTGTAAGACCAATCCATATATATTTCACCACCCACATCTCGAAAAGATTCTACTAAGAAACATTCCATAAGAAACATGAATTTTTATAGCTATTATGGCTATCTTTACCCTCTTGTTTAGAAAATTAGTGAAGGAAACTTGGGCATCCTTGATTTGACCAACAAGAGGAACCTCTTTAGTTTCCATACAATAATAGTGACTATATACATGGGTCAAGGTAAGACCAAAATAATTTTCAACCTTAGCGGGTATGTCATTGTTAGAGGCACCGAGAGTCAATGATGTAATTGTTTAATTTGTGGTCTACAAAAGAAAAGAAAGAAAGAAATTTATACCTTTCTTGAGGTGGATGAAATTTTAAAAGTGCGGATATTTTTGACGAAGGTGAGGGAGGAGTACGTATAAATCCCTTAGAGGTGGATGAATTTGCATTGATCTCATGTTTTCCATTTTTAATGAACTAAACTAGTTTATACAATTAATTTAGATGGGTTTACAAGTATTCAAATTCTTAAATTTATACTTTGGATTTCTTGACATGGTAAATGATATCAAATGAGGTGATATTGGAAATTTTAAAGGTTGTGTCCATTTTAGAAAAGGTGCATTTGAATTTGGGATTAGAAGAAGGAGCTACAAATTTAGTAGATATTTTTTAATTGAGGTAGGTGTGGAGGACTTACCCAAAGAATAACATAAAACTTTATTCATAGTGAAAGCTGGGATTATTTTTATAGATTACATGGAAGGATGTAATAAATATCCTCGATTAATGATGGTATTTTTAGAGTGTTCATTTGAGGCTATGCACATTTATTCTTTTGGAAAGTATTATAAGAAGCTTATTTTTATATTATGAACGAGTAAACACACACATGAATAACTATTCATATATACCATGTATTCTTCATACTCATAATCTGAGGAATATTCACATTATCCAATGTCAACATCTTCAACCTCTTCAATATATAGGAAATTTCTTTTCTCTTTTTTTCTTTTTAAGTTCTACAATTTCTTATTCTTCATCTTCTTAAACTTCACAGACCATGTTCATAGGAAGATCTTCTAGAGAAAGTTTGTGTGGGGCACTCGATAATCATTTTTCTATTTTTGAAGTTCTTCATAAGTACATCCTTGTAGGGAGAACTTTGGGTGAGCTACGTTTTTAGGGAAGTTAGAGTTTTAGTCAACTTTTGTAGTAGGGGTTAGTAGTTCCGGATCTATAGCTTTGACCTTTATCTTTATTTAATCTTCTTTCGATCTTTCTAAACATGATTAGATCATCTTATAACACCACTGCGAGGTCTTGATATTCATCCAAGGTATTTGGATGAACTCTTCTCAAGAAAAATCCAACTTCGGGTAATGGGGCATTTGGGAAGAACCACAACTGATTATCTTAAGTAGATATAACATTTTCAAGGATCTTTTTGATTAACTTGTTAAATTTTTCTATAAATTCCCTCATATATTCTATATTTTCTTTCTTTAACTATGATGACTAAGTGAGTAGAGTATGATCATAATCTCTTAGTTTGAATCTAGCCTAAAAACTTGTCTTTGTTTGATCTCGATTGGTGATCGATATTTTAGGTAGGTGATAAAACTATTATGCAACATCATTTTGGAGAGATTCAATAAATAATATTATAGATACATATTCATGTTCAACCCCAATATGCCACATGTCATGATGAAGGAATTGATATGTCCATACATGTGTTATTTTCCTTATCCTCTAACTTTGGAAAGTTCTTCCTCGACCCTCTAGGTAGCTCATGAATGGAAGGATCTAGATCCAATTGTTCGGTGTTGTGTCCCCAAGGAACTAGTGAAACATTATCTAGAGGAAGAGTATTTAATGGTGGTGTAGAGATAAGGCCTATAACATGAATAACAACATGCTCTTCAACTGGATCTTTCAGAAAAAAATTCAGCAAGTTTCCTTTAAAATCTAATAAAGTGAGTATGAAATCAGATTGTTGTAGCTTTTAAGTGAGGTATATGATGTCATGGCTCTATCACCATAGGTGTATCTTCTATATTCTATATTTTACTTCAAGATATCCTTTTTTATTATGATTTCTTTCATTATCTTATTTTTAGGATTTTGAAGATTAATAAGGTGCATGAAAACAAAATTTTCCTTATGGTGGATGCAAAAAAATTATAAAAATACTTTGTCAAGTAAAAATGAGGATTTCATCAACTATCGTAGGACTAAGTCCCTCCACTTTAAGATAAGATAGTTCTATTTATTGAAATATGAAAAAACTATACACAAAACTACCTCTTGGAGTTGTCATAGACCGGGAATGTTTGGAAATTACCTTATCATAATTGCAAGGATATCTAAGAGAGAGAGAGATGGAAAATATAGGTGAGTGAGTGGAGAATAATGAGAAGGCTAATTTTATTAGTGAGATGAACCTATATTTTACTAACTACAACTCAGAGAGATTTCTAATTCAATTAGAAGACACAGGAAAACATACACAACTTATGTAAAGAACATGAAACAAAAACAAAGATTGACACAAAGTTCAAATGCTAATTTTCATTTCATTATCAATAGGTACAAATCCCTTTTATCCTTACAAAATTCACATACATTCGACTAAGTGAAAGAGGGAGAATGGAGGAAAATTACTAGATGGGAATGGAAGAATTACAATATGTTATAGAAGGAGCAAAAACTGATCCTTTACAATAGAGAAGAGGCCTCAATATATAAAAAAAGACAAATAATCTTTCATATTTCTAAATGACTGTTCACATTCCTTTCCAGAATAAGACACTTTTTCTTATTAAAAAAATGCTTTTACAAAAGTGGAAAGGAAGTCACTTAAGTTAGTTTTTGGAAAAAAATGTTCTCCCGAAAATAATTAGAAACCACTTAAGGTAATTTTAAAAAAATATGATTTCTACATGAGAGAGGAAGAAATAAGGAAATCCTCATTCAATAGATGGATCTCAAGAAGATGAAGATCCTTTGATATGTCGTATTGGAGAGATCTGTCACTTTCCATCATTGAATTGAATCTAAATATTGCTTTCAAAACTTCTCTCCCATGAGGGATGATGGTGATAATATCGAGCCAATGAGTGACTACCCCTTGTATTACCTTGTAATGTTTGAGCCATTTTGGGATATTTTGAGTTGTGTTAGAAATGACTCCTTGTATCTGAGCTAGAGTGTCCATGAGTTCATCACCATAGGAATATGAGTCAGTTATTTTTCCTTTCATAATGTTTGATTAATTATCCTAAAGTTCAAATGGTGACACAAAATTTGAGTGCAATGGAGGACATCTCATTTTTCTCAGATGGTCGTTAATCTGTTCTTTGATCTCTCGAACCAAATTCGGTGATATGGGAATTATTCAATGGCCTTAGTGAGGGCTCTCCTTTTCCACTCAATTATTCGGATCGATGATTAGGAATATTTTTCTTCTAGTATTAAATTATTTTCTTGTCAAGTAGTAACTTGGGTCCACATAGCTCATCTTGTGAATGACTAGAAAATATCATTTTTATTATCATCTTCCTTCTATACTTTAGAGATAACATCTTGCAAATTCTCTTTCAAAAAAGAAATGATCTTTTATATCCTAATTAATTTACGGAGAAGCTCACAACCCTTTTGTATGATGGAATCAATCCATGCCTCAGTCATCTCTTCTATCTTACAAGACACTAGACTTCTTAAACAACATGCGGTTCAATCCTACCAGGGGAGTAATTGACTCAAAATGGGAAAGATGAGGATACTTAGGGCCAAATAAGGTTTGAACATATAAGTTCAACACGTGTACCCAAATTTCCAATTGTTCTCGAGTTGTTTCACACTCTCTTTTATGACAAACCATCTTGGAAATTTTTTACTTGAAGTTGTGAATATATCCTTTAGAACCTAGCTCTTGAAGAGGATACTTGGTCATTTTTTAATCATATATATACATTTTATCTTCTTCCTTATACACCCTTAGGAAATAAAAATAAATTAAATGAGATCTAGAAGTATTGTTTTTGTGTTTAGAAGTATTTTTGCCTTTCGAGGAGTGGGTGTGAGTTTTTAATGCTCATGAGGTATCTTAACCATTGGTGTCTTTTCTTCATAAACATTTTAATTATTATTTATGATATGTTGAACCCATGAGAACACATGACCCGTAGAGGAAGATGAAACATGAATCAGGACTACTTATAAGAGGAAAGGAGACCATTCCTTGCTTCTAAATTAGAGAGTTCATAATCACTATGCAAGTGATATTGTATTAGGGTCATGGGAGACTTATGAGGTTACTACATGATAGATTCGGGAGACTTGGAATTGTTCCTTGTAGGGTAAATTGTGAATTATCTAGTTTGAGAGTAAAATAATATGTCCTTCTCAGTGGAAACTTCCTCCAAGGATAATTTGGAGATATTTATGAGGTAATTTTCCTCATTTGAGGGGTGATATCACTCCTTAGGCTCCTCGATTCTATGACATATAATTTTCTCCTTGATCTTTATAATTTTCTATAAGAAGTTGATGGAGTGTAGATGAGTCATGTACCTTCTTAAGGTACCAATATTACTACCTTTAAAGGATTATCATGGTATGATTCAAGATATTAAACACACTTCACAATTGAATAATCTATAGGAGGGATAGGTGAGAAGAAAATAGAATCTAAGTATCCAAGTTCAAAAACATACTAGCATCATCTTCTATTTTCTCTCGTGACCCATTCAAAATGGGAGTATTTCATTTGTTGTACTATTATTCTAGAAATGTCTTTTATCATATAAGAAACCAACTAGAATCCAGAAACCATTATAACAACAATTTCATCGAACACGTTAGAGTAGATAGATTAAACACGATAACAGAGAAACATCGCGCTTCAGAATTGAAATGACATCTACGCTTAATACAGATTATCGAGAACCTGGAATGTCGTTAATAATTGAATCAATGATTGATAACTTAATATAGAATATATAAAATGTTGACCCGAAAGTGAAACAGATGTCATCGCAAACATAAGAATAATGATATCATTTTTCCAGTTTCACGACAATGTAAAAAAGAGAACAATAATAATGTTGATCGCTAATAACAAAGAACAGAGAACAATAAAACTTGTGATATTGAGAGAATAATCGCCAGACAAACAACGTAATACACAAATAAGTTATCGAACCATTGATTGTAAACAACAATAATCATCTACTTGGATGATATTTAACAACCGCTGATTTTGAAAATAAAGAACAAAGAAGAACACAAACAAGAGCATCTAATGACGTTTCAAACCGAAATAATAACGCAATGCGATTATTTATATAAAATAAAGTTTCAATAAGATAAAGAATATATTCACATAGTTAAAGATCACTTGAGAATGAACCTGTCAATGAGACAAACAATTTTTTTCTGAAGACCAACAAATTATCCTGACTTATAGTATTTGATTTACCCTTCCATTGTAATAATAACGAACAGAGCCACGCTTGAAATCAAAGATGAAAGAAATAATAAACCATCGAACCAGTTAACGAGAACACTAGTGATTATCACGTTGAAGGCATGGTCCTTTTTCATCCTCACAAATAACATTCACGGTGTTCGAGACAACATTCAAACATCCAAGATTATCCAGGAGACCGAGAACGTCCAGTGGTATGAATAAGAGTTTAACACAAAACATCACCAATAATCAAAGAAGAAATGAATAATAAAGAATAATCGCCTCATCAGTATGGAAGAGTTGCGAACGAATGAACCAACATATCAGACAAAGATAATCAGTCGACATCTCATATATAGATTTCAAATAACACAACCAGCAGAGAGATATCCAAGAAAAGAACAAAGAATTTGATGAATATTGAAAGGAAGTCAGGCAATGACATTGTTTGAGATACGCGTTGAGTCCAAAATCACAGACATAACGAATGCTTCACGAATTAATAAAACCTGAACAGAGGTAATGATTACATGAATCAAAGAGTTGAACACATACGCAGTATTGTATACAAACAAGAGACAAAACAAAGAATCAAATGAATTTCAAGAGTTTGAACAGCGATATCGTAAATCATGAATAAATGAGATAGTGCGCTGGCGCCGCCGGCATCATATTCATAAATGCTGATCAAAGACAAAGTTAAATAAAAGAAACAACAAAACAAAGATAACGCCTTAGAAATAATATTAATATACACAAGATATCCAATGCCTTTCTGAATAAGATCTGTCAGATTGATAAGAAGACACTATCTAATATTATTAATTAGAAACACCCACAACGAATCAGAAATGTTTTGAGAATAACACAAGAAAAACATAGATTGCATATAGAAGTTTAAATGATCACAGTCCAAAGGCAGTTTGCATAGGTCACAGTCACATCGCCACAAATAGAACAAGCAGCAACAAAGCACCGTAGTAAAAACAATGCATAAAGAAATACACAAGGTTCTTTTCATGCTGAAACGACTGATAATCAAATCGAGATAAAGCGCAAGACAAACGATTTAGTACGTTTCTTCATATGAACCAGTTGATGACAAATCAAGATGAAAACGATCAATCACAAACATCATCGACATAATAAAACATATATGTACTTGAATATAAATGAATCATCAAAGTTTGATTTTATAATGTTCACAAATTAACAAAACAAAAGAATGAGTTTATACCATGCCAAGAAGATATAAACAACGAAATTTATCTTATGATACTTCATCAAATGTGACAATATTTCATGGTAGAGAATTAATAAAGAAAATCAAACAAGAATTTAAATTAGAAGAAGAAAGAAATACAAAGCCTCAGCAACCTCCTCCTAAACAGTTATCGCATCATCACAAACGACGCCGCCATGCCGTGAAAGGTGTGTGGCACTTAAAACGAAGAGATCGTTAGATCAAAAAAAAACGAACCTTTCCCAAAAAGCCCATACAGAAACATCAAAAATCATGCACATACTTGGCACAATAACATCATATCCATGAAACGAAACGATGAAATCACTTGGAGTTTTTCAGAACAACTTTAGCGAAGAACGAAATTAACTGTGATTCAAGAAAAATGAATGATATAAACTCAACACCTTCCGCAGAATAAATATTAACAAACAGCAAGAATCAACCAGGTCGCATTAAGGTTATGAGAATAATCTTCCCGCCAATAATAAGAGGTCGCCGCTCATCAACAATCAATCAGGTAGAATAAGAAACAATAATTGAATTTATATCAAATATATATAACCAACTGAATTAATAAATACATATGTGTGGTTTCTTTGCCAACGACAAAGCCTAACAGACAAAATAAGAAATAAATGTTAGCATAAAAAGAAGAATATATTTCATTGAATAAAATTACTGCAGAACAACAACCATATTAACAAACAATCAAACAGAATCAATTAAACATCGATTCAGATTGCATATTATAGATACCAGGACGATTTCAGCACTAAAAGCCAAGCAAAGAGACAGTTCATCTCTTCAATGATTAAAGAACAGTTTCTTTCTTACACAAGAGTCTCCATGATCAAAAAAATTCTAGTTTTCGTGAGAATGCGATCCCGTCAGGGAAAGAACATAAGGTATCATAAACTTCAAAGACAGTCACCAGCACAACACTAGATCCAGTTTTTACACGAATCACCATAATAATCAGTTGTAGATAATTATATCCAGACAGACGTAATGAGTATAACAACGAAACATCAAACATTCAAGACATATAAATCAATCATCTTCCTCTTTCAACAGAACACACCAACAACTGAATTTGATCACACATCCACGCCACAGCAGAAGAAACGATCATAAACTGACAGAAATGAGACATCATTATCTTAGAAGCAACATTGAAATGCCATTAATATCGAAAGAACGCTCCATCCTTTTACAAATCATAACATATCAGGCAGGAACCAGATTATTAAAGAATAATTTGTTAGGATTATTAATGAACAAATGATAGAGAATGAACAATGTCATTAATACCTTTTGGAAAATTGTAATTTTCTTAGAATGTTCAAACGTTTTTCACTACTTCCAACTCAACCATCCTTCACTCATTAGATCGAAGTCACGGCTTATGGAAATCTGCTGGCTCCTAAACTATAATATAATAAACAAAGAACATGATATTATATGAGACCATAGACACTATTGAACAAAGAAAAAGAGATCAAGTTTCAGCCCATAGAAGTTCACAAAGCACAAATAAAAACATCAACAGAATAAAATAACATTCTTTTCCATCACAAGGTCCTCAGAATTATAATCAACAAAGTCAGAATATCAATGCACATAACGACACAAATATCAACACCATCATCACCCCTTCCTTTTCACAACTGAATATGATGTGAAAGGCAACTGTAAGAGAATGAACTGGGTATACGATAACAAAATAGATTAATAAAATTGATAACAAAGAACACCTGAGAATCATCCACAACTTCGCCAGGGAAGACACACAACGCCGCACGTCAACGCCGATGGATCCACATGCAATCGAAAAACACGCCATCGTCACGCTTCGAAGAGTTCAAATAGGTTCATTGAGTCGCGAATGTCCTTCACAACATGATAATCACAAACAAACACAGAATTTCATCAAAACTCAGAAGACTGTTTCAATGAGATTAAATGAGAACACGACAACCAACAATGCATAATAATCATTTTCTTCCTGAGTCAAGTTCGTAAAGAAACAGCTAAATGTTGAGAGCAGGTTAACGGGCAATACATAGCTTCAGAGATATAATCGAGCATTTAACAATAATAAATAATATTCATAAAAGAATGAGCACAACAGGTAAAATATTAATCATAGTGTGTGACAGTGTGATCACCAGAAACACGCCATTGACACCCAGTACAGTAATAATAAATATAATGAGTGGTCAAACAGATGAAACAATTCAATCAAACAATTAACATAAAGAGAACAAGAAAGAAATAATACTTCATCAAAGAAATTTTCATTTACAAAGAGAATAATGATTCACTGAGCTTCAACAGACAACTAAAGAGACTTCTGCTTCATGTGGTAACTGACCCTCTTAACAGGTCCCACAGAATACTTCGTCTTTTTTCGATGCTCAGGCTCAAAGAGTTAACCAAACAATAAACATTCATGAGACACAACATGTTTAAACAAGCGGGAAAGAATCAGCACGATCATACGCAGAATTAATATGACATGAATCGTAAAGGTAAAGGTTGACAAGACACAACCATCAATAACAATGGGAAGACTACGAACACAACGCCGAGACATCACGGAACACGTCAACAGTTTCAGTTTCGTTCGATGTGTTTCGAAGCGAGATCGTTGAAACAAGAAATCGAATGCCGTCAGAAAGCGATCCGAACTGAGAGAACCAGAACAACCACGTTTCGATCCATGGGTTGTAACAACACATCAATCGAACGTTCAGTCACAATAATGAAACATTACGACTTGTATGGAAACTGGTAGAGAGGTTAGCCTTGGCGGTCAATTATGGAACCAATGTGGAAAAATTCAAATAAATATCACTGTATCGAACTGATAGAAATAATTTGATTATCCAGGTATAGAAAGTAATCCTACAGCGCAATAATTCATTGATAACCAGAAACATGTAAAGAATCACGCCTCATCTTCACATTTCATCGACTCATTTCAACACAGGCATCCATAGAGACAACGTTACATAGGTGGCTGGAGGGCCAGATCAACTTTTCAACAACCAACGCTATTAAAGACATAGCACGAGAAACACAGTCAGATCAGCTCGCCCCAGACGTTAACCGATCGCCAGCCATTGCACACGTGTAACAAGAAGAATATAGAAGAAACTTCACAGAGAAGATAATAAAGACTAAAGCAGACACGATAATCAATCAGAACAGAAAATAACCATTCACAGAGAAATGATCTTCGCCACTACACAACAACAACGCGCTTATCCACTACGAAACGATTTAGAGAAACCAAAACCATATCAGATAGCAAACAAGACATCAAAAATAACATAAAGGTAATAATGTGTGAACCAGAAGGCGAAATATTGAGACGAAATTTATTCAAGAACACAATGAAATCTTTTGATCATACCCTGGATGATTGGGGCTTTGTTCAATAACCGTCACAATCAAACACAGAAACGAACAACACAAATTTCGTCCAACCTGTGGATCAACCTTCATCAGTTTTTCAAAGGAAATAACAGAATCAGAATAATGTGCTTGGATGATTGGAAACTCGAAACAGGAGGCTAATAAGAAACCACGCCAGAGTAAAGCATGAATAATCAACGACTTAATCATGAAACATAATATTTTCCATCCATATCCAGCAAGAAACTTCATAATCATTGAAAGTTCACATGTTCAGTATTCTGACAAACATCAATAATCGGAAGATAATTCAATCATCTTCAAACATCTTCATATTTCACACAATACGAATATAACATAAGTTGCATAGAATAAAAAAACCACCGGTGAGGATAAGGTGACAGAATAAAAGTTCATAATACTTAAACTGAATAAACAATCAGAATAATTTTTTTAAAAATAGGTATAAAACCAACAAACAAAGAAAAATGAAAGATGAATAAACCAACATCACAACGAATAAGTTCAAAAACTGCAACAATCGATGAACAGAAGCTCATGAACAACAAAAATTTAATAAAAAGAGTTGAAATACTAAAAACACAACCGCAAATAAAACTTTAGCAAGATATAAACAGAAGAATAAAGATATGAAGTTTTAACAAATGATCCAGAGCGCTGAGAACAAGAGAATATAGAAGAACAAAGAATAGAGTCCAATCAGCACAAACAAATGCCACGAAAAGCAAACTGAAAACCAAAGAAATCAAACTCACAAAAGAGAGAGAAAATTGGTACTTAAGAACATTCAAATCAGAACAAGAAATAAAGAAAGATATCCAGGGGAAGATAAAAATGAGAAAGAATAAAGCAATATGGAGTAAAGTGGAGCCCAGTTCAGTCAAATATTTAGAAATCGAGCACGCAAACAAAGAATAAGAAGATGATATGGAAACGTGATTGAGACATCGACATCTGCAGAGTATAGAAATAACCACCACAAATTTGGGAAACATGAAACGATATTAGAATTGAAACCACAGTGAACGAAATTGTCACAAACAGAGTTGTCAGGTGGACTTATTATATCTGGGAACCAAAACAAAAAGAGAAGGAACAAAAACAAGAATTAAATAGAGACATAAATAACATTTTAGTACGTAAATGCCGTTGAATTGAATCAACTGAATCTGAATGTGATATATACTTCAAAGTCTAATCACACATAAAATAATAAAAAGAGATGATACGGTTCATAGAAGTTGAACCAATATCTTCCGAAGAAGATTTGTTGAATGAGGTCGCCAAAGAACATAGGTCTACCAAACAGAGAAGAAAACATTTAATACAATTTTTATATACAAGAAAGAATTGAACTGAATAATGTGTGTGTAAACACAATGAGTCGTGTGTGTTAAATAAACAGAAAACAAACAGAAAGGCGAGATTAAACTGTGAGGCAAACAGGTATGGCAAAAAGAGAACCAAGTTGTCGTATATTATCGTGAGTCAAACAAAGCGGCGCGCGAATCTTCAGAGATTGATAAATGAGTTTAGCATTAAACAGCACGACCATAAAGTTTTTCAATGAACCAAACAGGCATTCTGCTTCGCTTACATTCAAGAAGAGTTTATTAATAAATCAAACGCTTATTTATGGTCAGCTTTTACATTTTGATATATGACATCAAATGATTCATTTTATAAATGTTGTTTTTTGGTTGAATAGGGAAGAAACTTTTCATAGGATTAAATACATCTTCTAAATTTCCATGAACAACACAAATGAAATTATTGAGAATCGATTATTATCCATATGGTAGATATAATTAAAAAGACATCTAGGTTATCGCTAAGAAATTTTAACGCCATGTAAGATCAACGAACGTTCAGTAAAATGAAAACTTCACCAGCTTTTCAACAACAGTTTAGTAAGAATCAGGTTCAGCAGATTGTTCATCATACTTGTAGAGAACAGAATCCAGAGAAGAGGTAGAAACAGAACTAGAAGAAAATCTCACGCAAATGGCAGAAGAGAAATCAAATGAAATAGCAGAACTGAAGAAACGAAATCGTTGTAATGTTTTTCAGAATCGCAGGTTAGGCGTTATCATTGATTCGCGTTGCAGTCATCACCACAGCAACGGTGTTTGGTGGCGTGACAGACTAACCGGATTCGAAATGATCGTTCCAAATTAAACACTTATCCAAAAAGAAGACATGATATTGAACAGTGAGTCAGTGATAGAACGAAGAGTAAATAGAAAGCTTCACGAGAGAACACTCAATAAACTCTCAGGTGACAGAATAAGATATTTGAGAACAATAATACACAGACGAGAATGCAACCTGATGACAAATAATGAAATAACATAAAAATTAAAACACATAATATATCCAGAGAAACACATTTCTTCCGGAATTATAACTAAGATATCTGATTCAATTAATGAATTTTTCAGCAGTGGGAACAATAATGGTGGTTGAAAGACAGTGAATATCCGAAACATTAATAAACAATAGAAAATAACAGGTATTGAATGGGTTTTTATTTATTTCGCTTTCATTAAAGTTATTATCCATCGTCATAAAAGTCTCTCCTCTTCAACATTGAAATGAACGTCTGGTCATTTAATGATATCCAGGCACTGAAACAATTCGTAAGCTACTGATTTGTTGAAGACACAAAGAAGAAACTAACATATAAGAATAACCAGAGAATAAATGCTTGAAATGTTCATTCACTATTAAGAACATTTTAATTACTATCACATTACAGTTTGAATGGAACCAGACAAAATGATGAGCTTACACGTCTTCCGCCCTCTAACGAACAAAACAATGTGGATAAGAAAAGGTTACGTCGAGAAAATGCTAAACTTAAACAAGAAATGACGTATATTAAATAATGTTTTTTCATTATCTGAATAATAACACATCTGAAACACATCAGAAAACATGAATGTCTTTCATTATCCAGAAAGAAATTATGAAACACAGAAGGTCTGAAATAACCCTTCAGAAGACGCACAAGAATAAAAGAGAACCTTAGTCAATGAAATGAAGAGTTGAATTTTTTTCTAAATCAGGCTGCCAGTTCCTTCAGATTAACAAAGCTTCCGTCATTTCAACAATAGATCTCTTGGTATTTTTTTGGAGAACTGAGCTGATCTAAAGGCCAATCGTTAAGATTAGAAGATCAATCATCGACGTGAAGACAGCAACATGAACACAACATTCAGTCCTGAATGCAGCTTCCAGTCAGGCGTGGTTTCAGATGACTGGCCAGCGTACTTATAAGCAAAGGTCCCCCATGGGGTTGTGAAGGCCGCCTGTGTTGATCCTCCGTAGAAGCTACCAACTGATTATATCCTCAAAATCTGTTTGTTAAACATAGCATTTCCTCTCTGGGATTCAAGAATGTCTCCACCTAATCCATGATAGGCATAATTGTCTTTTTAACGAAGACTCCATTTAGGTTCCGAAACAACACAAATCTAGATTTCACCATTCTTCCGACAGACTATGTTAGCAATCAAGCGGAGATGATTGGCATAAACACCTTTATTCAATATTCTAATTTCCATGCAAGATAGTCCTCAGATCTTGGGATCAATGTTCATTCGCCAGGTGGTTTTACATCGCTTCTAAAGGATACTGCAAGAAATGCCTTGGGCCTCAAGGATTTTAAATTTGTATACATCAGCTAAGACATCCATGGTCTTCTTCAAGAGTGAAGTGAATTCTTCTTTCTCCTCGTGGAACAACATTTCAATATTCACCATCCAGGTTGATTAGACGAACTCTAAAATTTACTGATTCACTGGTGAAGAAGCTCCTTCAACTTGTTTTTTGTTTTGAATAAAACTCATCATGCTTGTCAAACAAACCTCCAAAGAAAACTAGGCCTTTGGGTATCTTGTTTCCTTTGGGTTTAATAACTCACCATCAACCTCGAGCATGATCTCGAGATAGATTCACTAAAGCTAATTCGAACCTTCAAAGTACATTCCACTAAAATTGTCATCTTTTTCTAGAAAAGTCAACACTTGTTGATCATCATTTGCCACTCTGCCAATGCTTCGCGTTATCCTGATAATGGGACGATACAATGATTCATGGTGTATGTATCTTTGCTTAACCGGGATGAGGGAGAAGGAGGGTTTGCACATAAATGCAAGAATCAGCCTTGTCATATAATCTCTCAAACGCCTTTGGATGGAGAAATACCAGCATTATATATTATCCCAAACTTTTGTTCCTATAATGTCTCATGATCATTTTTTACTTGATAGATTCCTCGACCTAAGCCGACACCGCTCCGTATCCTCAACCTTGAGATTTCACCCTTCGTCTGGGCTGGCTTAACCCAGCACAGAGCTTCATATTCAGCCATAGTATATACATCAACCGTAATTTAAAGGTATAAGAGAAAATCTCTGTAATTAGGAGATATATGAACTTGCCACCCAGCACCCGATCCGCGGGCTTCGAACAACTACCATCAGCTCCGAGGCCCACAAGATAGAATCTTTTCGTTAACATCTACCGCTAGTATCTCTCGATGTTATGAAATAATTTCGTTAAAGACTAAAAACAACAAACTGAAACCATCAGCACAAATGAAACAAACCGATAAGGAAAGAGAAATCCATGAACGTATGGGACAACCACGTCAACCATCCGAGATGATTATCTTCCTTCACAACCACAAATGAACAAGATATGACATCTGAAATAGAACGCCTGAATATCTGAGAACATATCACACTTCGAATACAATCATTCAATCAATTGATTTGAAGAACCGGGTTAATGCCGTCAACATGTAACACAATCAGAAGATTGAAAACGGAAACCAAAGAAGGTCAAAAACGCTTGGTAGGTATCGTTAAAGGTGCGTCTGTCGAAGAGAGAATGCTTAAGAGCTAAACTATTACATAGAAAACAAAGAATCAGTCGCCTGAATAAATAAACATATTTATCATTCAGTGGTGACATCAAAGATCGTATTAATCCGCTTGAGCGTTGAATAAAACAGATGAAACATCCAGTTAACCTTCCAACCGCCATATATTGATCTCCATGGCCTGCCTTCCTCAGGACACATCCAGCCTCGCCAAGATTTGTAAGGCAAAAAATAGAGAATACATAAACAAATTAAATGTGAGTTTAGTTTCAAATATCAAATAGAAGAGAATGAGAAGACATTTAGAGTTTTCAGTCATGGTGTTTAGACAGTATTGTCTTCACAAAGAAACACAGATATCTTTACACACATCTTTTGTTACTGGTAGTCTTCAGCACTTAGAGATTAGAGAATCAAGAAGAAGATCAAGACCCACATCCACAGATATCATTATCCCTTCATTCAGTATCACATAATATCTAAAAACTGAAACCACCATGTATAGACTATCATTGATTTTGTGCTTCACAAAGCCCAAGAGAAACCACGTTTGTTTTCCAACATCAATATCGACATCAACAAGATATATTATCACCCGCCATTGAAGAAGAACTGAACATTTCACGAAGAACATATATCAAAAACAGACTCAGCATTATCCATATTAGAACAATACCACCACGTAATAATGTTACAAAATAACATAAAGACTTAACAAATAATCTATAAATAAACCTATCGTTAGAAACAGAGTCAATATTTTCATATCTCTTCACACAAATGAACTGTTAGGGAAAATAAACAGACTCAATGAATAACGATAGTTGAACCAGACTTCACAGTAGCAAAAACATTATCTAGAAACAGGCACAATAACATAATAAGCCACTAATTTATTGGCAACATTTGAAACTTCGAGAACAAAGATAATAAATTTCAACAGAAGTCCCTGAATAGTGTCCGCTGCGCTTAATTCTTCAGCTGTAGTACGCATGTTATCTGCCGGCAAAACGCAGTCATCTCTGGTCCGATGAGCAATAAAATAAGAGCACATCGAATGAAGTGACAAAACCATTGAAGCACACTTCAACTGTGATTTTCTGTAATCTTGGAGTCAATGCACACACACTGGCGTCAGCCCATAAATGAAATCTGGGACAAAGAACAGGTAAACAACGATGTTGCCATCCGTCGAATCAGGTGGCGCAATGACACATGAACCAGAAACAAAGAGAAGAAGAAGATATCGAAGCGCCTGGGCAACGCAAAGCTTGCGCCGCCATCCGAAGATGCGTGAGAATGAGATCCAGGCGCACCATAACGCAAAGGCACACACATCGTTCACAGCATCCAAATAATTCAAAAATAGAATCGAAGACAACAGGTGAACGCCGTTGGTAAAGAAGACCGAACATAGAAGAATCAAAGAAAGAGATTGAATTTCACCGCCAGCCGTGGCAGATAATACATATAGATGACGATTATTAAGACAAACACATTAGTGATTTAAAAACAAAGAAGAAGAGTTCAAATCATTACATCAAAGCACACCATAAACCATTCAAAATGAAACAACATAGCAGCAAATGCAAGAATGTCGAGCAAACAGCTTAAAGCGCCAGTTACGATATTAAGAAAGAAACCTTCCTAAATAACAAAGAAATCGCCCACAATAGTTCACAAACAAAAGAAACACGTGGTGATTAATGTAACATAAACAGAGAATTTAAAATCAGATTTATGAATAGTAAAAATATGTCGTTTCATAAACGATCAGAGTTTCAGAATAATAAATGTATAAAATAGAATAAAGAAAGATGAACACATACGCGCCACAAGAAACAACAAATGGGATCCACAGACTAGAATGGAAAATTTCAACAAGATAACAATCAAAGAATAAAGATGATCACACAATGAGTCCATAAAAGACGCGCCAACGAAAGAGAAACAAAGAACTTATCTTTTCAAACATCAGGGACAACGTGGCGGAGCTTCTTTTTTCAAACAAATGAATATTGGGAACTATTCGTATGGGTAACACTTGATATCAGAACGTGCACACGAGAAAGCAACAACCAACAAAATGTTGAAACAACAAGAGTCCGTTCACTGAACTTAAACAAGATTAAAGTTAGATTCAACGCACGTGAATGAAAAATAAGTCACCGTAGATCAAAATGAATCAAGATATAAATGAACATAGCTTTTTTTCCTCTTGACATCTTCTTTCCTTTTATTTCAATTGTTTGTCTGTATTTTTAAACCTTCATCACACCATCACTACATAAATGTGGTAATTGATCATCAGTAAGTTTAAAGTTCACAATGAGTTCACAATTTAGGTCTTATCCAATAGTTTAGCCGCCCACAGAACGTTGATCCGGGACAATTCCTGGTTGAAGAAGGTCGAAAATGCAGTTTCAGACAACATCATTGAATGGCTTGACTATACCATATTAGTAATACGCCGATTGACAACCAGTTCACCACACGCCATACAAAACATTTCAGGTCTTTTCCAAGTTGCTTCGCACATCGCCAGTCCTACCTTCGATTTTCCAATAACAAACATGGTGGTCACCACATTACACCAAAGAATGATATTAGTTTCACATTGAAAATTCCAACCATTATTTGGCAATCTTCTTCTGAAGTCATTAATGGTGGAGATTATTAAACATTAAACAAATCAACATAGTTCTGAAGAAAATACATGGTCCATCTTCTCCGAGTCATTTAGATTTTCAGATGGGATAATCAATGTGTTCACATACTTTCCTTTCAGAAACATGGTTGTTTTTGTTATTCAACAATACCACCCTTCAAACACCAATTCTTCAATAAACGGCAATAAATTTGAACCAAATATGAAGCGCTGCATTTAAGCAATCAATAAACAACCGACAACAACATCGCCAGTTTCAATTTCGCAGTCTTTTCGTTTCATTCGCAGCTTGATGCGCCAATACAGATATCCTCGCCATCCATAGTTGCCGTCACTTGGTGTCACAAGATTAATAGCCTGAGGGCCATCTTTATGCAAGTGAGTTTCGCCAAATCCCTTCGGAACATTTGAATATCATTCAGTGCCCTGCCGAGAAATATCCGATCGAAAGTGAACATTAGAAACGCCGAGAACAAACTCCATTAGGCCAACACTTTCTTGAGCGCTTACAGTCAATAATAGCGATGAACACAAACAACAACTTAAATAGAAGACCATCAGTATGGAACAGTAAAATATCTAAAAGAATGAAAAAGCGTTGAAACAGCTTCAATCATGATGGTTTCACAACCAATTAATATGACAGGTGAGGCAGTGAAGGTCAGAGAGGAATCAATGTGCCTGGTAGTTCTGGACGCTGAAATAAAGAACAGAAGAACAGAACAGCTTACTTCCAACAGAAATTGTCTTCAGCAGGTAATGATTCCAAAGTTAATGAGGCATTACATGGCCTTCAGACAAGCCCTTATAAAGGAATGCATTGAGGATAATCTTAAGAGTTTTCAATTCCGCCTCAAGAGTGTCACCATCAGATATCATTAAAATAATGGGACTTCATGTAAACACACACACACACACACACACACACACACACACACACACACACACAAGCATTGAGATGGTATTTCAGACCTCAGACTATAACTTATGAAGCACACTATGATATACTCATTCATACTAATTATACCAAGTTAAGACTAATGGAATGGAAAATGATTTGCATGACCCTACAATCTATAACCATGGAAGTTGATCATAGCTTTCAAGAGGAATATACCTTCAAATAGAAATTGGGAAAGATACGGTGGCCTTGTGTTTACTTTGTTGGAACTTGTGAAAATCCAACAATTGCTCGACTAATCGCATCAAGATTAGTTTGTCCCTGGATATCCGGGCAAACAGAAAGGATCCCCTGGGTACATGACTACTCGAAGATATGTGAACTTCTTAAATTGTAAGAAGACACAACCCCATTTTGAAACTTCAGCCCATGCCTCATCAGAAACTCTCATTTTCCTCAGTTTGGGGCTTAACCTACAGATGTTCTCGTAAAAGAAGGCATCGTTTACCCTTCTAAATTGGTCTTCAGACCCTTTTCTTGTCAGCTAAGGAAAATATTGATAAACATGCTCCACTGTCTTGTTCCCCTTGGTGTCCAACCCGGGATAGTTCCTCATGCCGGCCACT
This sequence comes from Taxus wallichiana var. yunnanensis, assembly GCA_018340775.1. NCBI lineage: Eukaryota > Viridiplantae > Streptophyta > Pinopsida > Cupressales > Taxaceae > Taxus > Taxus wallichiana. Next base: position 203,847,025 of record CM031236.1, read on the forward strand.
GCATAGGTGACATACGAGGACATATAAAACTTTCCCGTAGATAGGACTGTTGTCATTTGAGAATCTATCTCGTTACTAATAAGAGTACCCCAATCAATTCCCTGTTGATTCTTCTTAATAATGATTATGAACTGGTACATCCATCCTTGGAAAACATTTGACTCAGGGAAACCAAAAACCTGACTCAACAGAGTAATGATATCATTGATTTCTTGAATGAAATCACTTCTAGGAACAAGTCTTGGGAACCTAGAAATAGCCGGTTTGGCTTTGATTAGGAATTTCTTATTCACGTGCTTGATGCAATCCTCTTGATCATTGTCCCAAGATTTTTGGGCTGACTTGAGATCCACATCTCCATATTTCTCACAATTAGGTAGCTTGAGAAGGTCATCGAAGTAACCTTGGTCCAACTTTATTACAACTTCTCTCACCTAGTTTTTCACAGAACGAGAAGCAGAGTCATAATTCGAAGCACATGCTAAGATGAACTCGGGGCAATGAGCGGACATAGGGAAACCTGCTGCAAGAGGTAGACCACTATCAACTATTGATTTCATCCATAAAGTCCGAGAAGAGCTCTTGACCCTATTCCAAAATCCTCCATATCTATGTTTTTGAGCTCTGTATCCTAGATGTCATAATTAAAGTCAATATAGGAGGGAGACTCCACCTTCCCCTGAATTTTTACTTCATCCTCCTTGATTTTTCGGGTCTTATCTTGTGATGGACCAGGGTCCGAGATGAGAAATTTCAATGGAGGGAGAGTGTCGGAGATCAGAAGGTGTTGAACACTTTGGAAGACACACACTCGGAGATCTTTGGAAAGATGGAAAAACCCGACACACTGGGAAGATGCCGGAAATATGGAAAAACCTGACACACTGGGAGGATGCTGGAGAGTTCGGAATGTCTGATACTTTAAACTTTCGATATACTGCAGGTTTTGAACACTGCAAAGCACCCTGCAAAACCCGAGAAGAGGGAATGGGGTAATTGTTGAGTTGAAACATGCAAGTTTTTCTTCACTGTTGATATCCCCAATATATTTTTAATTACAATGACATCTTAGGGAATAAAACAAAGTGATTATTCCAAAGGGGTAACCCTAAAACACAAACCTGATTTAGAAAGCAACACCCAAAATGGAAAAGATAAAACCCCAACAACCCTGATAAGAAAAGATGAAACCTGGAAGAATTCTTTACACAATTATTCCACAAAAACCACAAACAAAGAATGAAGAAAAATACCTTCAACCAGAACAAGAAATGATAAAAAATGAGCAATGCAATCAGGCACAGAGGCGAGTCGGGTTTCTGAGTCAAAGATGCATGCATGAAAATCCACGAGGTAAAAAGTACGTCTGGTAAAAATGACGTGGAAATTCAAATATTTATAAGAAATTTCACATTTAATACACTTCAGTTGACACGTGCCAACTACGACAACTTGGCATTAATGCCATGTCAGCATGCTTGGGATATCCAGAAACCCGACACAAAGGGTTTTAGAGCAGTTCGGGTTTCGGGTTGCGGGAAACAAGCGACATGAAGCATCATGCTTTATGGTCTGGAAACCCGAAACAAAGGAGTAAATCAAAGGCTTCAGGATTGGAAGACACGTGACATGAAACATGTTTTGACGAAGGCATGTTCCGATGCTTGGAAGGTCCGCAAACCCGACTCGCCTTACTTGATGCGGGTTTCAGGTTTTGGGAACACACGACATGAAGCATCCAAAACACATGTTGTCTTGCTTGTGAAACCCGAAAACCTGATTATCTCTCTGAAAGGTGATTCTTAGAAAACCAACTCAAAAATTTCTTAGGGTTATCTCATTTTTGGCGTAAACTCAAAAATGAGATAACACTCCTCAAGGTTTGAGTGAACTCACTTTTTCTACATAGGGAAGAGTAATATTGAGATGCGTTATTACATGGGCTTGAGATGGGTATGAAAAAACTTAATACTTGGACCATGAAGAGGACTCGGTTTTATTTAATTTTACCATTTTTAGGCTCCTAACTCTACTTGAAGTTCCAATAAGCATCAATGAAATTTCTCTCTTCCGAGAAATACCCCTATTTCTTAGTGTCCAAAGGTTTCCACTCTTGATGTTGACAAAATTTTATCTTGAATATGCCATCATGTAGAAGACCTTGAAATATTTTTGATGACTATGATCTAGGATCTTGAAACCACCTATGGCTCCTAAAATATTTTACCCAAGTTGATCTTCCTTTAAAGACTAAAATCACCTTTACTACAAAAGTGCCGGATGTGAATGTGTTCCTAAGACTATTACAAAGATCACAAAAAAATTCCTAAATCATACTATCATGAATTAAACTCAGATACCTTTCTAATGATTATAATTTGGGATTATGAAACCATATAAGGCTCTTAAAACCTTACACATAAGTTGATCTTTGAAAAGAGACAATTTTACAATTTTAACCCACTTGACCAAAATGTGAAAAACATTTTTGTGTGGTTATTAAGTAGAATGCATAGACATTTTACATGTCAACATGTTATTTCATGTTTGTGTATCTATGTCTTCATGTGACCATGTTTCTATACTACTTCTTAAGGTCAATTAATTAAATATTTGTCTAACATCTTAATTATTTCCATGAAAACCAAGGTTCATTTTAAGACACCTCTATAAAATTGTAGGTGGAAAATACCTGGTGAATATCCCCGGAACCAGTTTCAGCGAAAGGTGAATTTGACAGTATTCCAAAACCAAATTTTTGCCTAGTTTTTGAGCCAGAGAAACAAGAGTTCTAGACATGGTTGAATCATCAACACGTGACAATACGATGTCAATAACCATTCTTGATGCGCGTCAAGACAACGTCAATGGGTTACGTTGGCCGCGCGCCAATGGCCGCTTTGTTGGCGTGCGTCAATGGCCTCTATGCGACGCGTGTTAATGGCCTCTGTTGATGCACGTCAATGGCCTCTATTGACATGTGTCAATGGCTCTATTGATGCGCGTCTATGGCATCTGTTGATGTGCATCAGCGAAGTTATTGACACGCGTGCAGCCAGAGCCATTGACACGCGTCAATGGCCTCTATTGATGCACGTCAATTGCATCTATTGACACGCCGCCAATCGCTTGACACACATCAACAAAGGCCATTTGACGCGCATCAAAAGAGTCCATTGGACGTGTGATTTGGCCTATAAATACCCTCTCGCTAGTCATTTTCTCATTTACACTTTCCGGCTCTTGATTTTTTGCAGATGTCCCTCATTGTCAAAGATGCAAGCACAACTATAATGTCGACTTCACATGCTTCCCAACTGCAACCTCAGGAAAAAAATCAAGAAGAGAATCCAATCCAATCCATGGCCAAGATCATCTACAGGAATCCCTTGTGCCCTCACATCCATACTATTTTAAAGATGTCTTTTGAATATAAAGATTTGATGGATGCGTGTGAGTTTACAGGGCTCGTTAATATGCCCCATTTCAAAACAGATCCAAATATTTTGAATTACCTTCTATCGTCCTACAATTTAGAGGACGGCCTTTTTTATGTGACTCTGAATGATGGCTGAATGTTCCAATTCAGTATCGAAGCAAATGACATCCATCGGTTTACGAGCCTTCCGTTCATAAATTTACCAATTGTTACAACGAAGGCAACACTCCTGGAAGAAGACAAGAAATTTCTCAAATCAACGTTTAGTTTCCATGTTGATTATAAGTATAATTCGTTGTAATTCATATTTTTTATTCTTCTTTTACTCGATACAATTTGGTGTTAAAAATTCCTACTTGTAATTTTCACTGTTTGGCATTTTACACCCATGTCAATAAATCCAGGTGTGGTGTGGATACGCAATCAATTGCACACCACTTTCTTGCTGTAGTTATTTCATTTTTTCAATCCAGAATTGTTTTGCAGGGTCACCAAATAGATATACCAAATTGGGCCATTGCATACATAGTTTCCACTATCTCAAAACAAAAATTTGATTGGTGTACCTATCTATAAAAAAAAATAAGAACTGACATAACAAATTCAAAACTTTCAGAGAAACTGTCATTTATTCCACAAACTATCTCCTTGGCCTTTATTACGAGGAAATTTTAAATTTAAAAGATAAAAAAATCCTACTTGCACTGATGAGGAGTTGATGAAGTTGTCAATTCCATTTGAATAACACCAGGTATAAACAATTTAGTTTGTATTTCAATTTTTGACATTACACTGCAAAGTTATTAACACTTAAATTTTAATGTTTTGTAGAGAAGATTTATTGAAGCCCTTCCTCGAAAAAAGGCGTTATCGAGAGGAAGAGGCCAACAACATGCTGAGGCTTCGAGAGAATCCCAATCTGAAATGGAAGCTCACACCTCTCCAAACCCTCAACAATTTGAACTCGTTAAATGCCAGAGAAGTAATACCTTCTCATATATTATTTACAAATTCCAAATTTGTAAATTTATTTTTCAATTTAAATTTTAACCAAATGAATTGACATAACATTTAATGTTGATGACATTGCAGGGACTTTGGACCATACACGTGTTTTGGAAACTCAACCTTCTTCCCCAACTCACTCCATATAGTCACATGCATTCATATCTTCTGAACAAACACCGAATACAACTCCTACAAGGCCACCCTTAGCACCGTGAAAAACTACCCCTCGACAACAAGGTACAACTTTTCGATAGTACGTTTAATTTCGTAGTTTTTGCCTTTTTGAATTGTTTTCCTATTTTTCATGTTTTTTCTTGTACTTTTCAGCACATTTCAATCCTGATCAAACCAAGCAGCACCGACACCCACTCAACCAATAATTTTTAAAATGCTAACCAGAGAGAAGGTGAAAAAGAACATTGGTAAATGCATGCCACTTGCTCCGGCCCCTAGCGGGACACTAAACATTGCCTCCTCCTTTCAAATTCCAACTCTCTCACTTGGTGGCTTGCCCAGTGCAACGGGCATATCAGTTTTGAACAATATAAATTTAGATGAAGATTATTTGGGCATTGATAGCAATGACCCAACTGGTTTTTTCAATACCCGTGAGATGATTCAAGGCCAACAGGTATACTTCAATTTAAATATGCTTTACAATTTTGAATTACATTTTGATTTAAATTTATTTATCTAAATCTTGATTAATTTTATCACAAACAGGATCAGGCCACCCAAAGGTAGAAACAAGTAGCAGTTGATCTTGCTGAAAGCCCCCATACTTCTCCAACAAGATCATCTTCATCAGATTCAGATAGTGAACAGTTGCTACCTTTTCCTTTGGAGAACTTAATTGGTTATGATTGTCAATCCCATGTCAGTGAGTTTATTCTACCTCATATCAATCAACTTATAGAATGGGAGAGAAGGGATAAAGTTCTTATCAATGATATTATTAGTCGTTATGAAAATTATTGGCAAAGGGATAGTTTATACGCTGCAGTCCAAAATCAACCTGCGAAGATGGATTCCTTACTTACCCAAGTAAGAAGTGGGACTGTCACGTATAACAATAACTATAAAGATGACATTTTAGATAAGTCATTAAACAAATTGGAAAATATTAGTGCCGAGGCCTAGGCATATTTTAACAAATGGTCTAAGGACAAGGATTTGGTAGCAATTGCAAATGCCGAAAGAGATAGAGCGGTTGTAAGTAATATCACTTTCAAACAATCATTCTTGTTAATTTGAAATTTTCATTTTTTAATAATATTTTGAATTGACATTACTCTTTTTGTGCAGTTGAAATATGAAAATTTGAAGAGTTAAGCAAAGGTATTGCAAGTTCACTTGGAAACAACAAAGAACAATTTATCCGCAACAAAGAATTTGAAGCAAAATATTGTTTTGGTTAACAAACAAAACAATACACTAAAGCAGATAATTAAAGAGCACGGCTTTGACCCTGACATATTATTCAAAGCTAAGGTAGTAGCTGATCCAAATTTGCTGTCACATGGAGATGCAACAAATCAAGAAGAAATAATTTTAAAAAATCTGGACAGTTGCGGAAGATCTTATAAGTTTTGGGGTTATTTCTGCTATTGGGGAAAGGGGTACAGCCACAGTGGAAGAAGCCGTTGGGGAAAGGAGCACAGGAGTAGAAATGGATAAAGAAAAAGAGGGTTGAAAACTTGAAACTTTTATTATTGTGGAAACTTTAAATATTGAGTTTGGAAACTTTTAATATTGAGTATGGTATTTGAATTTAATTATATGGATTTGATAGCCTTTTAAAATTTGAAATAATATATAATCTTTAATTTTGATTGCATTAGATGGGGATTATCATGAATTATATGTATGTTTCTTGTTTACTTGGATTATCATGAATTGTATGTGGACGTAGATGATGAATGATGATAATGGATAATTGTTTTACAAACATGGAATGATGATAGATGATGATGAAAGATGATGAATGACGATAATGATATGATATATATGGACGATGATCAATTTAATGTGGACGTAGATTTATCTTCAAGCACAATAATTCTTCTTCTCTAGACATTTAAACTTGTTTTAAGATAATTCTTCTCTATACTTGTAATGATATGATCATAATGTCATTAGAATGGATATAGATGAAATTAGAATGGATATACTTGTAATGATATGATTATGAATTGTTTTAAAAACATGGAATTGTTTTAATAAATTTAAATTAGATAAATAATTGTTTTAATAATAATTGTAGTGTCAGGACTCAGGATTATGATAATGATATGGTGATGATATGATATATATGGATGATGATGAATTTTATGTGGACGTATATTTAAAATTGTATAATGTATCGTGGATTATGAATTGTTTAGTATATAAATATCTTCCTTCGTAAAATTCAATTGTCATTTTATCCCACAGATTAAAAAAATATATCAAAATTTTTGCACATATAAAAAATAAATTAAACATAATTGTAAGAAATCAAGAAAGAATCATCACTGGTAAATGTCAACCCACATTTTCCAAAAAAATAAATGTAAATATATAGAGTGTAACATCTTTAATGATAATAAGAGCTAAAAAATGTAAAGTAACAAACAATAAGATTAAGTTGAAGAAGATACCTATTCAAAATTGAAATCATCACTGGTAATGTGCTAGATCTTTGTTTTAACAAAATTCAACACAAGAAATGGATTAGTAGATAGATGGGTGAGTTTCGACATTGTCGGTCATCCGCCAAGTAACAACTTCCTTGGATGGATGTCAACCCACGTTTTCAAAAATTAAAAGATTGTATTTAAATGAATGTAAATATATAGACCTGTAACATCTTTAATGATAACAAGAGTTGAAAAAAATGAATAGTAACAAACAATCAGATTAAGGTGAAGAAGATACCTCTTTAAAGTTGAAATCATCACTGCCACTGGTAATGTGCTAGATCTGTGTTTTAAGAAAACCCAACACGAGAAATGGATTAGTAGATAGATGGGTGAATTGCCTGACATTTTTAGTCCCGAGAAGTACCAATAAAAAGATTGTAGTTAAATAAATTTAAATATATAGACCTGTAACATCTTTAATGATAAAAAGAGCTGAAAAAAATGTAAAGTGACAAACAATAAGATAAAGATAAAGATAAAGAAGATACCTATTTAAAGTTGAAACAATCCATTATCAATAGCTTCATCAAACTCAATGTTGTCTTTTGTAGAATGTGATGATGAGCCAATTACACTCTCAAGGTTGGGAATATTTGTACTTGTAGCTGTATTATTCAAACCTCTTCTTTCGCAAAGGGAATTCCAATGCGTAATTGCTCTGTCGAATGGAAAGGTTTCGATGGAGTATTGAGAAACATAAAACCTCATGCAACTTTCCATATTTTTATCCAACCTGTTTCTCAGTTTTGATTTTATAAATGATAATGCATTGAAAACCCTTTCGTCCTCCACAGACCCCAAAATCATTGTTTTTGCATAAATCATAATCTAAAATATTTACTTGATATCTTCTTTTAAGATAGAAGTTTGATAGATTCCTTGCCACAACCTTGTAAGAGCACCACTTTAAGAAGGTTCATCTAAATTTTTATATTGGTTCCTCATTGTTGTTGCAAAATTTGTTGATTGAAACTTTAATAAATCAGCATTTAGTATACCATTGATTTCCATACCCTTGAGCTTTGAATTCTTTGTAAATTGTTCCATTATTATACCCATGGATTTATGGAAATGCTTTCTGACAAAGTCTGCACGGCCACCTTCAGTATTCCCAAAATTTGGATTCATCACACCCATGGCTTCCTGACTTTTATCTTTACAGAAACATTCCCTAATTTCTGATGACAAGGTTTCTGAAATTTTTTTAAGCTTTATTCTTGTTTCAACTATAACAAACTCAAACAGATTACGTGTCACGGGAACATCTTCTCGTTCCGATCTTGTAATATCTTGACGTTTTTGCAAAATGTGTAGTGGTATTTCCCTCCCATTAACAGTGATGTAGAGGTGATTGTGGATATTAAATCTCAAAAAGGTGTTAGGATTTTTAAGATCTAATAAATCTTTCCAATTCTCAAAAACAGGTGCATCAAAACTATCTTGGGAGCAAGACAATATATCAAGAATTTGACATAAAAATTTTCTCATCTCGTATAAAATCCACAATATAGATTAATGCCCTGCATGCTTCATTAGTGTATTGATCTCCTTTAACATTGGAAGAATATCATCCAATGTAAGCAATGTATCCAAATAAGTTAAATGGAACAACAAGTCCCTCGCCCTATCAACTTCATAACGGTATTTGTGCATGAAACCAACCAATGAAGGATACTCCTCATGAACTCTGCATGTAGGTTCATACAAAGAGATCCATATAGTCTCCACATCCTTCAGAAGTTTTTTGCCATCTATAATTCCAATTGAAAATTTTGGAACTCGAGAAATAACTTTGGGATACTTGACATATAGGCATGAAGTTCTCTTATAAGGTCTTCTAATTTAGCAACATTTTCGTGGTTGCTTACCATTTTAAACGCTAAATTCATTCTGTGAACCATACAGTGAATTGGTAGCATATATGGGGCCACTGTTGTTTGTAATCTAACACACAACCTGTTTGGTGACTGCGCATGACGGATGCACCATCGATCCAACACATACCAACTTCATAGCAATTTCATAATCAGTCATTCCAGCAATATCTTTCAAATGAGAAACAACTATTTTATGTAGGTTTTCGGCATTGCAGTTTTCAACCATTTTCATAACACCCAACAAATGAGGTGTCCTTATATGATTTTCTAAAGTATAGATATGGATACATACCCATGCAGTGTTGTTGTTGATCGCCATCACTTCATCAATTGAAAGAGACATAAACTTTGCTTTTTTTACATTCTCTTTCAAATCTTCCTTCTCTATCATTGAGAGGCATTTTTCCATTTCCCATCTACTACTTTCAGACCAATGAGAATGAGGTACATTCAGCATTCCATTAAATTGATACAAAACTTTGAAATTGAGGAAATCCGAAATCACTCTTCCTTTTTTTAGTATGTGAAATAGAGTAGAGAATTGTATGAATTTTACATGTAGATTTGTTTCTTTCATCTTACCAATATGCGATGTGATCGTTCCTCCCTTTTCCAAGAGATGTATATGTTTTTTCTGCTCTGCCTCATATTCCACTACGTATCTAACATGCATGCATTCTTTTTCAGTTTTCCACCTGTGTGTTTTGATTTTCTAGCCATCCGCCCCGTTACAGTCAAATATTGTTTTCCACAATGTTTTTCTATAATGTCTAGCTTGATTGAATTTTTGTTGCTTTCCCAATTTCCACGTACATATTGTACATGTATATTTAGATGGGATATCTTTAGAATTAGATTGTTGTATGAGTTTAGTAAATGGAAATTTAGCTATGTAATCAAACTTGTATGTCTTGCCAATGGTCCACATATTCTTGTTCGTTTTCAATGCTTTACTTTTTTGAGTAGAATTTTGAGCAATATCACAATCACCTAGTTTCCTCTTTCTTGGACTGGAGTTTGAATTTGATTTCGTGTTCCATTTTGCTGAGTATTTGTATGTGTGATATCTTGATGCACTTCTAGTTGCACCAAACAGAACAATATCTTTAAGATCTGGCATATTATCGTAGGTTTCATTTGTTTGACTTTGATACTATGCATAATGCATGTCCACCTCAATAATACCTTCCACACAACAAGATTCGATTCTTTGTGATGGAATCTATATGGTTGGTATTTTCAATATCTCGTATCCGTAGAGTTTCCAAAATACTTGAAGAGTAATTTCTGAAATTTCTTACTTTCAAAGTTATTCGCATTCTTTGAGCTAGCACATTCCATTATTCGGAGAAGAGATTCCTGCGTGGAAAAAGAACCAAGTATCGACTCTATCCACCATTCGAGGTCTCATTTGCACATCCCTATCTCGAGGTTTTGTCATGCATCAACTCTGCACTTGTCGCGTCCACTGTCTAAAGTTCCGTCACGTGTCAACACTACCCTTATCACGCCACAATCGCTATGCCCATGTCACATGTTAACACTACCGTTGTCACGCGTCAACATTGCCCTTGTCGCTCGTCAACACTTCCCTTGTTGCGTGTCTGCAATATCTCTTTGTCGCGTGTCAGTGATAACTCTTTACCGTGGGTCAAAAATGTCCCTGTCGCGTGTTAACAACTAACCCTCATAGGCTAACAATAATCTCTAGTGCTTAAGAGTATGCGAGTTCAAACTTCATAGTATTGGTAATTTGGTAAGCTACTTGAGGTATACTACCCGACGAATCACCTAGGTTTTTATAGGAGATGTTTTCAAATGAAGGCGAAGCCGACCCCCCAAAAAAAATATACTATATATTTTAGGTAATAGGACACCGACCTGCTCTGAATAATTCACCTTTTCAAATTTTCCTAAGAATAAATTTTCGCCATATTATGAATATTCACCACTAAAATTATCCCCGCCCAAAACCGAAGAATTTTAAAAATAATCTTCATGTTCAATTACAAGTATGAAATGAAGTTAACTCATAACAAAATGGTTAACAATTTTAAACAACCTTATTAGTGGGTTTGATCCATCTGATAAATCACCCATGTTTAAACATTTTTCAGATGAGAAGGGTTTATTCTTTTCTCCCTTTAGTCCACTCTACATGAGTAATCATACAATATTTAGTATGTTCAGGTTTACCTTTTTCAAGGTTGAGAAAACTATGTTTTCCATTCTTAAATGTCTACCACGAAAGTCAATATTTGTTTTCTAGTATCTAACATATATAATATAAGGATACGATGAATATAAAATGCAATCAGATACTTGCATTACTTTGGCCAAAGTTTTCCACCGTACGCATAAATAGCGTATCTCAAGACCACACAAAATCCTAGAGATAAGGTCTTTCATCACTAAACAATTATCTCGACACAATTAATTTATGAAGGTGAACATGTTAAGAAAGAGGAAGTGTGTTATTTACAAGACCATCTCTCGTAAATGAAAAGAACCACAACTTACTCTAGGTTCTTACGAGAATAGGGAGAGACCATGTAATGGAATTACTTCCATTACATCCTCTTTCCCTTTTCCGTAACTACCCCTAGTTAGTACTATGTCAAGGTAGTTGTATGATGACGTGAGATTACATTTAATCTATGTTGTATTTAAGGTTTACTACCACAACCATATTTTGTCTTGCGACTATTTCTTCGAGACTTAGGCTACTTCTTGTTTACTTAAGTCATAATCATGAAGTATTATTCATGAATTCTGAGTCATTCAAATTATGTTTCCCAAAAATTTGTAATTTTTTTTTGCTATGGATTAAAATATTAATTATCATCTTGTAAAGTCATCTTTTTGAAATTATAAGTCACCAAGTTAAAATAGGTTTAGTTAACCAACCTCTATCTTATTTTAGAGATGATAGTATCATTTACCCACAAGGATTAACTTAATATTTCACAAGGAAATAATGATTTAAGAATAATTATTTTGTGTTAACCATGCCCATTTTAATTTCAACTAGTATTTTATTATTCACGTTCTTTATCACAATATCTTCATATTATGAAACATATAGATAATATTGTTACCATTTTAAATCAATATAAGTTTACTTTATAAACATATTAGTGATCCCTAATATTGTTTCTATAATAACCAATTTGTTTAACAACTCATTTCTTGTTGTTTTTAATCTTAAGACTAGTCAAGTCAAGGAATTAAAATAATAAAATAACTTAATATATCATCAAAGGGCCTTTTGACCACTTATTAAATTACTAGATCATCAATAATTTATAAAAGACGTAGAAATTAAATAGAACGAAGACAATGTCTACCTATATACATATCATGATCAAATAGGCCATTCAATTCTTTATTAATACAAAATATCACAAAGTCTCAAAACCAACTTTCATTAACAAAAATTCATAATTATGATTATACAGTCAAGGTCTTATGCCCATATTTTCATTTAGGATTTCTTCATGAAATCATTAATACAAATAAGATACTTATTAAAAATATCTTGTATAAATGTGACTGCAAGGTCATAATTAGACAAAAAGTATTAAATCAGTCAAGGTATTCACTTCATAACTTCTCCTATTTACTTGTACATCAATTAAGAGAGAGAAATATACATAGGTCAATTCGAAAGAGTTGACATGAGACAAATTGCTCATTTCTAGTCCATAATAATTTTTTACAATGATAATAATAATCGAGGTTTAATCATATGTCAAATCAAATCATTTATCAAATTAAATGAAAAATTTAAGTCAAGAAATATAATAACTTCATTTTTACAATAATTCCAAAATAACATATCTATTTCGAATTTTAGATATATTAGCAAAAAAATTCAAAATCAATCATTGAGTAATGATTTTCAACTCACAATTTATACACATATCACTAAATTCTTCTAATGCAGATTCAAATAGACTATCTTTGTGTTTCTAACATTTAATAATAAAGTATCTATTTTTTTATAAATAGTGAAAAAGGGTTGAGGGGACCCTACCCTGTACAAGGATTTTACAAAAGAGCAATGAGGGGTCAAGGGGATAGCCATTGAAACCCACTCAAAGCAGCATGATCATACCAAGATCCACTAGAAGAGAAACATAACTAGAGGGCACAAAACAGAATAACTAACAACATAGAAACATGAAACTAATAGCATCTAAGAAATAAAGGAAGAAACACCAACATGAGAGGAAATCCACCTTCATTCATTGATTAGATCACCCACCATCTGCATACATCCATTCCACTCTTTAACTAGACTAGCGATAGTGGATTTCCAGTATTTATAGTTGGGTTATGCAATCTCCACCTTAGGGCCAGACCCCTCTTTTTCCTTGTTTTTGCAATTTCCATTGATTGTATCATCTCAGCAAGGAGTTTGAGACGGTGGATAGTATTTTTGATGTTTAAGATGTGTACATCTCTAATCTAAAGGATAATACCCTTCATCTTCAACATGTCATTCTCCATAGAGATACACCTTTCATTGGCATTTTTCAGTTGTTCATTCAACACAATAGAGGAGAGCTTCTATACTTTCTCCTGTGACTCCCTCCAGTCAATACTCGTCATACTTATCTTTTTTCTATTTATATCGGTATCAATCCTGTAATTCTCAAACTCCCTCATGAACACATTGGACTTAACAACATATCTTGGGCATTAAATAAATTCTTCGGGCTATTTTGAGCACATGCAAAATTTCAATGGCATACTCCATATTTTTCTACCTTTTATCCTCAAAAGACTCATGGTTAAGCTTGAAGTTATTCTCCTTACTATTGTCATCATGGATGGCCTCCAAATTATGATTACCCCCTAACACTTCCCGACCCATATCTTCGATTTCACGATCCTTGAGTCCGAGCTAACCTCCGGATTCTCATAGGGGAAAGATTCCTCTTTCTCTTGATGTTATTTTTAATGTTGACCTTAGCCAAGTGAGATATGGTTATTTTTTCCATAGACTTCCCCACTTCCACCCTATTTGCACCATCCTCCACTGCTTCCGGAATCACAAGCTTCACACCAAAACTAGTAAAGGTCCATTTGGCCGAAGCCCCAAATCTTTCATTTTTCCCAATAAGGGGTGTTCCCAGTTTTATCATGGCTTTGATTAGGCCTTGATGTAGTGGAAGGGAGAAATTACCCTTCTCGACCTGAGCGACAAACTTTGCAAGAGAAAGGAACAAAAATTAGGAAAGTTATAGGGTCTTTCATTCCGAATGTGGTTTAACATTGGAAAATGATACCCATAAATAAATTTATAACGGCCTTCCAAGGGGACCCCTTACCAAGCATGAAACAATCAATCTCCTGGCTATAATCTGATTTGGGTTTAAAAGAACTTTTTCCCTCCTGAGACAGACCCAAGATTTTGGCAATGAACCTAGGAGATATAGTGAAAGAAAAATTACAAACTCGAACATGGCCTTCCTTCCAGGTCTTCACAATGGCTTCACTCATAGTCTCATCGAAGCCATCAAAAATGTTAAAAAACGTTAACAATCAAGCCCTGTCGAGTAGCTCCTCTACCTCTTTGGACATATCAGGGACCTTATTTGGTTCAGTCCTCACCGTTCACTACCCATGGTGCTAGAGTAATTCTTCTTTTTGCTAGAGAGATATGTGCTTGTTATGGATTCCTTTCCCACACTTGGAGATATGATTCAAAATAACCAAGAGAACCACCCAAACTTTGACATGATAGGATATAAAGGTTTTTATGAGTGTTTGATTTAGAAGATCCAAGTGCGTCACCTAGAGGGCTTTATTACTGATTACCATCCTCATTGGAAGAAATGTAGGTAGGGTATCTTTCCTGATCTAAGATATCAATGAAATTTTCATCCACATAGGATATATCCTCAATCACCTTAAAAGCCTTAGCTTCCACCCCCTTATTGGCTAAAACATCAGCCAATTTGTTTCCTTCCTGAAAGACATGAGAGAAAGATATATCAACAAAGGAGACAAGTTTATTCTTAACATTGTTGATGAAATATTCAATAGAGATAGAGATAGTACATTTACCCTCTCTCATGCATGAAATAATATTCAAGGAATATCCTTCCATGAGAAGGTTTGTGAACCCTTTCTCTTCAATGAGCTTCACCCCCTAGTACATCGTGAATCGCTCTACAACATGGTTCGATTGAATTCCAAAACAAAAGAAATAAGCAAGGAGAAAACTTCCCTTGTGATCCTGAAAGAATCCTCCTCCACCTTCCTTTCCTGAATTCCCTTTAGATTCCCCATCGAAGTTGAGTTTGATAACTCCTTCCCGAGGTGGTTTCCATTCAACCCCTTCTCTAGGATTACTTTTCCTAGGAATTGGAGAAAAGGTTAAGTTCCATTTCTTGATGATAAATTGTTCACAGTCCATGAATTCCACTTCCTTATTCTTGAGGATAGAAAAATTATTTCTAACATCCTGTAAACACTTGTTTAAAATCAATCTTCTAGGGAGTTTCTTGTTATTGAAAATCCTCCGATTTCTCTCTTTCCATATTTCCCACCAAGAATGGCCAAGGCTCATAATCCAAAGGTTTTTCAACCCTTGACTATTGAAAGGGAATTTCCATTAATTCAGGATGATTAGAGATCTTTGGGAATAACCCACTTGAGAATTTTTTTCCAAAAATGAGACAAGATATGGACTGCAAAAGGGCAATCTAATAACATATGGTTCACCGTTTCCAAGTTTTGTTCACAAAGAATGCATCTATTGACAATATGGAATCCTCATTGACAAGTATCTATTTAATAACAACATTAAAAATTAGAAATCAAAGTTCATTTCATATGTCTAACTTTTTTATCATTAAGACCCAAAATAAAATCAGCTACACACCAAGTTCTATATTATTAAGAAATCAACAACATACAACCGCATACCCATTATTTTTAAGTATTTCATTTCCTTTAAGGAGAGAAAAAAATCGAATCGAATGTCTTTTAAATACTCAACACCAAACAAAAAATAAACTTGCTAATCCCTTACAACCTGAAAGAATCGTATAAAAATAAATAGTAAACAAATAATATGTATATTTTCCAATTTTTCACCTACCCAACATTGGGAAAAATAAACCTTCATAAAAATATAACAATAGCTGCTACTTATATCAAAATATGTCCTCATACATCTGCATCTCTTATTAAACAAGTAAAACCCATTTTGGGTAATTGTAATAATTCACGTGTATATATATCCAAATCTAAAGATAAAGAACAATCTTGATACGTTGCCCATAGTCTTAGACAAGATAGTTAAGTGGAAAATATAAAATAAATACATGTAGTGAAACCTTAGCATGCGGGCCCATTATGGGTACTTTTAAATTACCTATTAGAAAATAAATAACCATAGAAAAACATAGACTAGAATGTAGACCCGTATGGATGATTACAATGCTACATGATAATAGGAAATTTTTTTATGTCAAAATAAACTCATAATATGCATACCCAGCTGATAAAACACAATCCAAGCCCATCATCCATTATTTTTTATTAAATTATGCATACCCAAATAATATTTTGACCTTAAATGCGTAGATTTGGATACTATTTCCACATGCAATACATAATATACGAGTTCAAATGCATCATTCATTCACACAACTGTATGTGTTGTAAACGTGCATTCAAATATACAATTCCAATCAATACTATGTGGAAATTATGCATAACCATTTTATGTTTAATTTCCAATCACACAAATCTATATGCCTTTCCAACATATAAGAAAACCCGAATCTAAAAAAATTGATTTGTATTTTCCTTCTTTGAAACCCAAATACCCAACAAAACAAAATACGCATATTCAAATGCATACCCATCATAAAAAATATCCAATAAATGATCATACAAAATTATTTCTCACAAAAAACACCCATCTAAGTAATACTATAAGATTCAATACACGTAGAACTCGTATGCCTTTTTCCACATGTAAATCTAAGTAATGGGTTACTATTTTCACAAACATTGTTGATACAAAACCCATGCACAAAATATTATCAACACTTTATAACATTATATCCTAAATCCGCCATGAAAACCAAATTCAAAAAAACTCAAAATATCATTACCAAATTAAATGACTAAGATTTATAATATGAGGAATAACCCCATGCATGTTATACACTTTTTCTTTCTCAACTCAACTCCTCTTCCTCCGAATTATTTTCCAAAAATAAAAATAATAGTACTATTCATAAATCATTTATTTTTGCAATCGAGCCACACTATATCCTTGTTTGAAAACATATTCACGACCACAAATTCATCATGTTGGAGAATAATTTCCATTATCTCCATTACCCACACACATTGTAGAGAAAAACAAAACAATGCAAATAGAAAAAGAGAATGAAATGTGAGTGACTTTGGAGTTGGCTTCTCGGAAGCTAACCATTCCCGAGGAGTCATGCCTATAATAAATTCCCATAAAACCAAAACCATTCCCCATATTCCTTACCTTCCATGTACTCAATCTAAGTTATCTCCATTTCCACACATAGTTTGCATTAAACTTGCCTAGCATTTGGCTAATGTTCACAATGTTCCATTTAATATGCCATATAAACATTAAGATATATGCCACAATGTTACCTATATGCTGTCCAATTATATTAAGTGTTTTAATTTACCATGTATTTTAACTAGCTCTTTACACAAATGTAAACAAGGTCTAAATTTCTAGGACTGTCTAATTTATGGACTATTAAAAAAGGAGTTCATTCGAACTAGCCAAGTAAGGATTATGCTTACCATACATAGAGTTAGCATATATATATATATATATATATATATATATATATATGTCACACACTTATATGAAACACTATTACATGCATAATGATCTAAAGTAATCGGTCAAATATCATTACAATCGTTATCTAACATATGATAACATATATATAATAGAAACTCCAGTGTGAGCTAAGAATTCGGGCTATTAATCTTATTTAACACAGTTGATGATCTATTGGTCATCCATATGGTCATCAAATTTGGGACTCAGAAAGGATGGTATGTTATATAGTTCACCCATAAAAAGAGTCATTATCCTGATGACATATTCATGCATTTAAGAAGGATAAACACTTAACCATAATAACAAGCAATAGTTTCAATAAAATATTGACTTTGGTTTCAATTTTTCTAAAAAAATTCACACTTCGAATTTCATCAAATTGTAACAATTATTTTTTGATAAAAAATAATAATTAAGAACTTAATAAATAGTCATGACTTAGATGGCCATTAAAATAGTCAACTCTCTCTTTGTATATTTAATCAAACGAGAAAAGGAAAAGGAACATGTATGCCCTCCACATTTTCTTAAGTTACACTTTCTTCATAAGTACTAGTCCTATTAGACCTTATATTGTGAAATATTACAATTTCTAAGTTGTAACTTGTGTTTTTCCAAGGTTCTTATAGGTTCAACTATGATGATATTGAAATCATGCACCTATAGTGAATCCTAATTTAATATATGAGTTAGATCAACAAAATATTTTTTTAGCAAGGATACATAGAAGAAATCATGCATTTTGGATAATATAGGAGGTAGAGATAGCCTATAGGCTACAAGAATTATAACTTCTAAAATTTCAAATGGTCCCAAAAATCTAGGTGATAACTTGGAAGAATTTCCAAAAGTAATGGAACTCTTTTTGGGTTTCACTCTCAAAAATACTTTATCATCCACATTAAATTTCCTTTCAACTCTTTTTAAATCAACATAGTTGTTTCTTCCATATGTTGCTTCCTTTAACTGCTCATGAATAAGTTTCATTTGTCCTTCCATTTCAGTTAGCATTTCAGGTCCTACAACTTCCTATCTTCAATGTTATCCCAGCTGATAGGTGTTTTGCACCTTCTACCATACAAGGCTTCAAAAGGATCTATTTTTAGCGACGAGTGATATGTATTATTGTATGCAAAATCAACCAGTGGAATATTTATTCCCACTTGTATTTTTGATCCATGCAATACATCCTTATCATATCCTCCAGGACTTGATTTACCCTTTCATTCTGTCCATTGGTTTCTGGGTGGTAAGCTGAACTAAAATATAGTTCGGTTCCTAAGGCCACATTAAGTATCTTACAGAAACTAGAATTGATTCTTGGATATATATCTAATATGATCAACTTTGATATTCAATATAATATAAAGATTTATTGAAAAAATATTTTTCTTGTACCACTAAATAATCTTCCATATTCCCGGTATAAAATGTGCCACTTTCCTAAGCTTATCCACCACAACCAAAATTACATCATGTTTATTTTTAGACATGGCAGTCCAAGTCCTTGGACTAAGTCCATAGAAATTACTTTCCACATATTTTTGGTTTGTTATGAGGATACACTAGTCCCTACGGATGTAAATGTTTCGCCTTAACCATTTGACATTCTAAGCAATGAGCTATATAATTTATTACATCATTTTCCAATCCCTTCCAAAATTATTATTTCTTTGTATCAATTAACAATTTTGTTACCCTTGGATGACATGAATAAGGTTCATCATGAAATTCTTTAAGAAATTTAGTTCTTAATTCCTTTCCTAAAGTTACTTATAGTCTATTGAAATATCTCAAATTTGAAACCATCATACCTCTTTTTACTAGGATTATTTTCTATTGTTGTTTTACCTTTTGATAATAAGGATCTAATTGAAGTTGTTCTCTAACTTCATCTTTAAACCAAGTTCTTAAAGTAATAATAACAAAAATATGCTTCCTACATCTTAAGGCATCTATTACACAATTTTCTTTTCCTCTTATATAACTTATATGAAAATCATATTGTGATAAATACTCTAACCAATTGTGTTGTCTTGTATTTAAATTTGACTACGAGAAAATATATTTAAAACCTAAATTGTATGTTTTTAAATCAAGTTGTTTTCCTAAAAATATTTTCTCTAAACTTGAAATGCATGAACAATAAAAATAATCTCTAAGTCACGAGGAGCATAGTTCTTTTCATGTATTTTTAGTTTTCTACTCTCATAAGCCACTACACATTCATTTTGAAGGACTCATCCTAATCCTCCTCTACAAGCATCTATTACAACTATAAAATCCCCATTTTGATTTGGAACCTTTAATATTGGAGTTGAATTTACCTTTTATTTTAATAATTTGAAGGCTTCTTCACACTTATCATCCCAAAAAAGTTTTTGTTTTTCCTTTACAAGATATTGATTGGAATTGCCACTCTAGAGAAGTCTTTAATGAACTTCCTAAAATAACTAATCACTATCACGAACATTCTAAATTCATGCACATATTTAAGAGCTGGACATTCCATGATATCTATTATTCTATATGGATAAACAAAATTCCTTATTTACTAATTAGGTGACCCAAGTACTCTACTTATTTTTGATAAAATGTACATTTAGACCACTTGTCATACAATTTATGTTTCTTTAAAATCTACAAAACTATTCTTAAGTCTTATCATTTTTCTATAGATATCTTTTCAGTATATGATTATATCATCAAGGAACACTAACACAAACTAATCTAAGTATTCCCAAAACATATTTTTCATCAAATTCATAAAGGCTACAGGTGCATTAGTGAGTCCAAAAGGTAAAACATTGAATTCATTGTTGGCATGGTCTCCTAATAGGTGTTTTCATTAATGAAAAACAAAATTAATGAAAAATTAAATTTTTTAGGATGATGTCATGATGTTATTTGTGGTGATAACATACTGTTTCAGATGTATATCAAATACTACACTGGGATTCAATAAGGTATGCTTGCTCTTGAAAGCCTATACAAGTTCTTAGAAGGTGTAGCTTGGAAGTGTGAGATTCTTGGATTATTGGGAAGAATTTTTCATGATGTATAACATGATTTGAAGGTACTTGAGCACTCACAACAAAGGAATAGTGTAGGTATAGGTGGTTCACTTTATTACAGTGTACTCATTTGGAGCAGATATAATAGCTTATAGACGTGAAAATGTGGATTGGAACCATTTGAGATCATGGAAGCATGAAAAAATGTGTTTCATGGAATATAAGGTATGTTTGGGTCATTATTAGAGGTTTAATGTTTAGTTATTGTAATATTTTAGTTGGCCCTATTCTCTCTTGTGATGATCTAACATGCGAGAATAGGTAAGTCTTAGTGATTGGAGAGATTGATATATGTAATTAAAATTATGATGATTGGATATGTTATAGGGATGATTCATGATGCTCTAAGAAAAATTTCAGATGTCCATGTTGAGTATTTTTCTGGATATGATTGATTTTGTGAGACAGGGTGAAAAACAAGGCAAAATCCAACTCGAAGTGCTAGTTTTGATACACATTGTGAACAATGTGATTTGTATGGGATCATGAGGATTTAAGATATGATTATAAGGTGATTTTATAAGGTTTTAAAAAAATAATGAGGTCATTTTATTGTCACGTTTTTATGAATGAATGTTAAGAAGGTAAAGAGGTCTAAAACCCTAGTTAAACCCTAACTAGGAGTAGTTGATAGAAAGTGAAGTGTTGTGACCCTATTTTTATTGATTCATAAAAATTTATGATTATATGTTGTATATGAATCCTTAATATTTCAATAAATGTATGGTTGAGGTCATGGTGATATGTGGGCCCCACCTAAAAATAGTAGTTTATGGGAAAGAAGGTTATAGGACAAGATGGTCCAAAGGAGTAGCATGAAAAATTCATGTTTAATTATTAATGGCAGATGGTATTGATTTAAATGAAGTTTCAGATAAATTTCATACATGTTCATGGTTTTGAGGTCCAAACAGGTTTACTGGTCAAAGGGTAGTTTTGGAGTCTCAAATAACAGGTTCCGTAAAATTGCTATAACTTGAGCTACAAGTAGAGTTTTAATGTTATTCAAGTTGTGTTGGAAATTATAATCAGATATATTTCTAGTGATATATTTATTGACTCATTATGAGGTGATTTGAAATAGTTTGTAGGGCATTATTTGAGCAATAATATGTTTGGCGAGTTCAAGATAGAATGTGTTCCAATGAAAGTTTGGTGTTATTTGAAGCATGAGATGGATTGGGTGATACTTCCTATCACCTAGAATGTTAAGAGGGATTAATTTGGCATCCAATAAATCTATTTTTAGGTATTTAATGTTTTTATAAATTATTTATGATCTATCCTTTGGAAATAATTTTTTGGCAGGTTGATTTGATGAAGGAAAATGTTGTTGTGGTTTTAAGTGAAGGATGTTTCATGACTTATAAGTTACTTAGTAATTTTATATAGGTCTTGAAATTTATGTTAATTTTACCATGACATGTGTTGGTTTAGTAGAAGTGATTTGGTGATCAAATGAAGTTTCTAGGGTCGTTGAAGGGTGTAGGAAACAATTGTTTTGAGAAGTACAAAGAGCTCTGGGTAAACAAAATAATTTGATTGGATGAGCTAAATTGTGACCATATATGATGTTTAAATTTTATTTTAAACATGTGTGATGATTTTTAGAGATTTAACAAAAATAGTTTTGGGATTAGGATATTTTTGTCATCCCAATGCAAGGGTTTTTGAGATTTTTGGTGCATGGATGAAGGGTTTTAGCTAGGCCGACCTACTTGGGTAAAATTTGACTATTGGGATGGATTTTATTGAATGTTATAAGCATGTATAGGTCGAAAATATCATGAGGACTGACCTCCTTTGAGTTCTAATCAAGGAAAGGCTATAAAAAGGAGTTTTTGGGTACAATTGTACTAGCCTTTTGAAAACCCTTTTATCTTCTTTTGAAGAACCATTTTTATGCAAATAAAAACTCTTTTGGAATAACCCAAAAACTATAATATCATTATAGAAGAGCTTATGGTTGAGTTTTCATGAGGATAATTTGAGAAAGTGCAAATTTGGTGTTGTTTCCTTGAGAGCGAGTTGGAGGAGGGAAAATTTGGGTGCTTGAGTTTGGATGCTATCTTCATAGCATGTTGATGTTATTTTAGGTTTTTGAGGTGTTTTCAGATCTGATATTGAAGTTGAATACCTTATCATAGTTTTACTTCTTCATATGTGGTCTTGAGACATTGTTGATTGTATTGAGAGCACTTCATTGTATCTTGTGATTCATTGTTGAAGATACTACTCTTGTGATCTGATTTGAGCATCAATATAAGTTTTGGATCTGATTTGATTAATAAATATATGTGTATTTGATATCTTATTATGTTCTTTGCATTGATTTTACTTCATTGAAAAGGTTGTATGCTTTGATGTGTTGTATATGAGCATGTGTGGTTAGGGTTTGAAGCACAAGTGTGAAAAAGGTTTTATTGGGGACTGATTCACCCCCCTCTCAGTCCTTGTCACCTCCAACAATTGGTATCAGAGAAGGCCCTTGGAAGTATCCTAACAAGCTAGAGGGAGATCTTTGGTGATAAGATGACACCTCCAAATTTGGAAACAATTCAGATTAATACCTTCATGTTAAGGAGCACAACTAGTGTGAATGTTGATAGGATTAACAGGTTGCTTGAATCTCATGAAGAAGTAGTTAAAGTTTTAAAATATCAACTGGAAATATGTATCAAAAGTGAGGATAAAAAATAATAAATAATAAAGGTTCTAAAAAATCAACTTAAGGAGGCACAAACTAAGCTGAAGATACAGAGAGATGAAATAGAGGTTTTAAAGAAAGACTTAGGTACAATGACAAGAAAAGTATTATCCTTTCAAGGAGTTTAGGAAATCTAAGTAAGATGTTGGAAAATCAAAAGGCATATGTTGATATGATAGGTTTAGGATTTAATGAGGATTTATCCAATAATAATGAAGAAGAATCAAGTGAAAGAAAGGAAGAGAGATCAAGGTTTCCACCTCCTATAAGATCACCTATCAGGCAGCCAAGTGCATATAGGTATGGTGTCTTTCATGGTAATTATTACAAATGTGGTGCTTATGGACATAGGGATAGTTTTTGTAGTCCTAAGGTTGAAAAGAAGGATGATGAAAAAGGAAAGGAACATTGTGAAGAAAATAAGGAAGAAGAATGTCAAGACAATAAGGAGAAAAAAGTAGGTCAAATATATGGAGCTGAATGCTATCATTTCCAAGAAAAGGGACATCTTGCAAAATATTACAAAAATGAGCCATCAAAAACAAAGAGGTATGTAAGAACATTTAAGGGGTATTACTATGCTTGTAATGTATATGATCATAGGGCTTATGAGTGCAAAGGAAGGAAATTGGAATGCTTTAGGTGACACAAGATAGGGAAAATTGTAAGGTTTTGTAATGGAGTTCAATTGAATAAAGAGTCATAAAAACCCAAGCCACAAGATCAAGTATACAAAAAGAAGGAAGAAGCTAGTCAAAGTGGTCAAGATGTTTCCAAGAGTTTGACTGAGAAAAAGGAGGAATTAGTCAAGGTGCAAGAAGAGGGTTTGAAACCTTATTAGGTCTCTCATATGCTCCTCCATGGTGACATATGCCTCTACTAGGATTCTTAGAGGTGTATAGGAGAAAATGAAGCATTGGAGTGAGGGGGAGATGTCTTAGTCATATGTGTGTTGTCTACATGATGTTAAGGTATGGCATCTCGTGTGTCTAAGTGAGTTGTCATTTTTCTATTTGGTTATTCTTGTGTAAGATTCCAATCTCTTAATATTATGGTCATTGTATACACATGTTGAGTCCCTATGGTTTGATCTTGTATCATTACAATGTGTAGTTCCTCATAGATGGTTGTGTATGCTCTGAATTATTATGGTCATATCATGCTTGTAAAGTGGATCCTTGTTGTTGAATTATGTGTCTAAGAAAAGTTGTCTTGTATAGGAGTCTGATGGACCTCTATGGTCAATACTGAGTTTTAAATGGTGCATCTGAAGTTTTCATGAGCTTTAAGAACATAAGTCATGTATGAAAAAGTGTCCTATATGAGTGTGAAGGGTATAGAGATGTCACTAAAGTTGTTAGAGGGTAATCAAATGTCACAATGAATTCATTCTTCTTGATTAGTTCATTGTTGGTCATCATAAGCATGGATCTTGATCTATATATGCCTATTGGTCTAAAAAGGTAGTTGAATCCTATGTCATGGATCCCAAATGGTGTAATAAGTTCGGGATGTGTTCCTGGAGATGCTCTAGTTCCATTATGTGTGAATATTTGATCACTCAGCATGTGTATAGAGAATTGCACAGTACTTCTTAAAGGTATCTAGTCAAATTCAAGGCTACAAGTATGTTTCTTCGGTGATCATGCACCTTTTCCATTAAAATAAGAGATTAGATAGTTTGAAGGGTAAAATTAAGCATGGACATCATTTTTAAGCTTCAAGAAAAAGTTATTGTTTTTTTATCACCTCTTTGGCCCGACTAACTTGTCACTATGCACTATGAATGGTATTAATGGAAACTTGCTTTTAGAGGCTCAAATGATGTAATATGAAGCTAATATTTTGAACATATAATCCTAAAATATTTAACCAAAGGAATATGGTGGTTTGTATCTCTTAATGTATGTATATTCATGAGATTCTTTGATAGTATTGAGATTTGAAATTTGGTTGGTGAGAGACCTAATTTTGGATTGTGCACACTGAAATATGAGTATAATAAGCTAAATGACATGGTACATGACTTATGAGTATGATATAAGGTAAAATGGATCTATTTTTATGGTTCGATCACAAGGTTTCTTAATGTATTTATATTTTAAGAGTCTAAGTGTGTAGAGTCATTGTTGTTATGTCATGTCTAGGGTTATAGTACAAGTTCTTAGTCATGATGATATCTTGTCTTTGTGTCATTATGTCAAGATCCGTTGGTCTATAATGTTTCATGTGAAAATACAATGTCCAAAAGTGTGTCTATCTATGAAATTTTCATAAAAGTTGTAAAAGGTTTGGTGTAGTGTCAAATCTTGCCACTATCTTTGTAAGACATGTATGTGTATGTGTTCACTTTGGAATGAAGAAATAAAATTAAAAGGGTGTATGAAAGTTTTCTTATGATTGATAGTTTCAAAGTTGAAGTTATCTGTATTAGAAAGTTACAATGATGACTGACTGTGAAATCTATAAGTGACTCAAGATGCAAATGATGCTTCATGAGGGTTTGTCTCAGAATTGTAGAATACAACTATTTCATATGATTCAAGGGATGTTTAGGTCTCTTGTGACCCTTCAATGAAGTTCCTCAAGCATATTCAATAGGTTGGGGTATCCTCTAGAATATGTTGAATGTGATCAAATGCCAACTTGATAAGTACTTATGGAGAAAAAGTGATCTTAGTTGCTCTTTATCAAGGTTCTTCAAGCAAAAATGGAATTCTACATGTATGAGAAGTGAGTGTACTTGATGTCTATTCAGTGAAGATGTATTCATGGTGTTTGAATATGTTGTTCCAATATGGTTATGATATTTTGAAAATGAAATGAGCTAAATTCAATAAACATTGGTACCTCACTTTATCTTTATTGAGTTTACTCGGTTTCCAAGAGCGATATGTATGGAAACTCGGTGTTGAGTAGTCAAATGATGGAGTTTTGGTATAATGTTTTACAATAATCATTTAGACATGTGTGGATAGAGGATGTATGAATTTGAAGCTTTAGGTATGTGTGAATTTTCAAATATACTTGACAAAGTTAGAGTGTTGGTTTAAAATGCACAGTGTTGAGGGTTTGACCATCAAAACCCTATCTCTTGGTTTCTTCATAACTTGATCAGGTATTCAAGATGTTGTAATAGTATAAGAAGTGATCAAGTGATATATGATGTATCCCTTATGTTATTATATGTTAGTGAAGAGGATTGGTTGGTGTTTCATCATGCTTCATGCTTAATCATACATGCTACAGTATAATAGCAAAGTTGACTATGTTAGAGGTATGAATGGTGACTTCCTTCACTAAGGACATGTTTCTTGAGTTTTCGGTTCTTGTAAAATTATTTCATGATGCTTGGAAGATCATAGGTTGATTATTTGTCATGTTGTATACTAGTGTGACTCTAATGATTTATGTTGAGGGAAATTGAAGCCCTACAGGCCTATAAGGTAGTGTTGAGTGATTGCAGAGGTATGATATGTTTCTTCAAAGCTCAATACCTTTTCAACATGTATGTTTCCTCATCCATTATGGAAGTGAAAGGAGAAGGTTCTTGTTGATTGACATGGTGTGAAAACTGATACTTTAATCCGAATTAGCTACTTACGGGCTCGTAGATGTATAGTCTTAGTGTGTTGAAAGTTACACTTTGGAGTCTAATGATGTATTATTATTTCTTAGATGAAGTGCTTCATGTTGTATGTGTATGGGCTAGTATATTTCATGAAATATTTGACCATACTTAGACATTTTTGATGGTTATTTCCCTCTATATAAATAAAAAAATAGAGCTATAGTACTCAAACATAGTGGTTAGAATGATAATAAGTTGTAACTTTACTTCCAAGGATAGGGAAGTATGGTTTGGTCTTCAAGTAAGAAGTTTTAGGTTTTTGTGTGCCTCTAGACATGCTTTTTCCCTCTCAAAGGATATTTTTGACAGTGTTGAGGTGTTGATTGTCTTCTAACTATGTTGAAATGTTGTTGTAGTAAGAATTTTTTTCTCTAGGTATGACTCGACTTAATGTGACAGGGGAATTAATTGTTTGTCTTTCCATGGGAGTGAACAGTTGTTCTCGAGGGCTAGCTAGGGAGGGAAAATGGTTTTTATTCCTTATTCATACTTGTGAAGGTATGTTTTCTCATATCTTAGCTGGAAATGATTGTAGAATACTGAAATGGTGCTTTAGGAACTTGAAAAATTTGTAAATGTGATTCTAAGGCATGACTTTTAGAGCAAAATCAAAACACCCTTGAATGCTTACAAGTGGATAACTAGGAAGTAAGTGTGATTTTTCAAACATGGAGCTATCCCAGAGTGTGGTACTTTACCAATGGGATATTTCTCCAATGAAGGTCGATTCCTTTCCTAAACTACTGCTAAACTACTCTTAAGTGCAGAAAAAAATAATTTTACCCTACCCTAGTGGTTTCTAAGGAGACAAGGATAAAAATATTACATGGAAATGAAAACTAATCTAAAGGAAGGTGATGCACCAAGAAGGAATTTTGAACAATCGACACTTGGGAGAATGAAAACAAGTAAGATATAAGAGGGTGATTCAAGTACCCAAGATCAAAAATCCTACTACAAACACATTTACTATTAAACAAAACTCTAAAAAATGTTGCAATGAAAATATAACAATGTGTAATGAAATTTGCATGCAATGAAAAGATGCAATAAAACACAAAAGAGGGTTGCAAAAATCAACAATTATGATTTTATTACTCCAATAAGTTAATATAATTCATTACATTTGAGGGCTAAAGGCACAAATCTTCATTATAGTGTTCAAACAGGTAGGCTAGAAAGTCCATAGATTTCATACAAGAAAGAAGGCAAGGGAAAATGCAAAGTGTCCAACCTTTTGAAATGAGCCCCTCTTTACAATTTATAGAAGAAATATTGAGAGAGGAGGGAGAAATTTGAAATTACAGAGTGCATGGATTTCCATTCCCGATTTCATCATCCATTTGTGTCACCCATGTTTCTGGTACTTGGCCCCATGTGGGAGAAATGCATGCCCATAACCTATTAATGGCTATCCACCTACCCCTATCACTTTTCATTATTCCTTAATTTCATATGTAAAAAACCTTGTAAAATCTAATTTTCATGGTGATGTTGCAAATGTCTCATTTTCATGATTCCAATGACTATAAATTTGCACAAATCAGAGTTACAAGGCTCAATATATGCCCATTTCTGTAAAGGGGGTCTGTTGGTGCATTGGGGCTCTGCATGGTTTGGGGGTGGGTTGATTGCTTGGCTCATCGAGCTGGTCTTTGAGCTAGGAAAGCTATTCATTATATATCCATATAGGTTCCTTATTTTCCCTCTTATTTCTTTGGCCTTGGAAAGTTTGAATTTGATTCACCTTGTATGGCTTCCCTTACACCTTCCTACTCACATATCACATCTATTTCTATTGGTTATATGATCTCCCTTGATGCAACCGAGCATCTTGGCTCTTTCCCCATCATCCCA
Organism: Taxus wallichiana var. yunnanensis; assembly: GCA_018340775.1. Lineage (NCBI taxonomy): Eukaryota > Viridiplantae > Streptophyta > Pinopsida > Cupressales > Taxaceae > Taxus > Taxus wallichiana. The sequence goes on from CM031236.1 coordinate 203,876,165, forward strand.
CACATATATATCTTCCTACAATTGTTAATGTTGAACTCAACACAATTTCAAATATTGACCTTTCCTCATGTTGCCTCATCTAATCCCCAAACATGCCTCAAAATCTTAGCCAAGCTCCACGCAGAACCCATCATCCACCTTGGCTTTCCAATGACTCACTATCCTAAGCATGTTCAAAATTCCTCATACTAACTCACCTTAACAACCCTATCCACCTACCACAACACATTCTCCAACACTTCAGACTTTTGACATTCTCTACTTGAGATTTACACTTTCAGATTTCAAGGTTTTACCCTTGCAAGCCATGTTACTATTCATCCCCAAACTTGCCCCAAAAATCCAAAACTCTGCCCCTCCAAAGTCTAATTTTTGGGATTTGGAGGGTGATATCTTGAATAATTATCCTCCCTCACATATGATGAGTTTGAAATTTGTGGCCCCATTGACTTCAAAAAGCAAGTTGACCACGAAACAACCCCCGATCCGATTGGAGATCGGATTTTTGGGGTTTTGGGATTTTTCCTCGGCTTGACCATTTTTTCACCCCAATGTAATGCCTCTAACATGATTGGTACCTATGATGATGTTTACTATAGAAGAATCAAATGTTGACGGTGATTCTCGTATTAAGATGGTGTACTCTTATGACTTAAGAAATCATGTGGTAGAGGATAAGAAGTTATCTAATTGGGAAAAGGTACATTCCGTTGTGTTTTTTCTTAATTGAAAATGAAGCAATCCATCTCTATTATGCAGAATAAATTCACTACTAAGGATTATGAATTTGAGTTTCAGTTTTCATAATTTGTGAGGATTCAAACATTACCTTATTAATCTAAGGTATGCTTCTAATTTCCATGTTCTGTGGTCATGATGTCCAATTTGGGCCGATGAAAGAGTTCTGGACCTGGAATGTGTAGAGGCTCTGTACACTCCTCTCCATGGACCCTGCTTCATATCTAAATTTTGATGATTATTCTAGTTCTTCTTTTATTACTAGAATGAAATACTTACTATGATCAAGGAACCTAATATAACTATGTTCTAAAATGAGTAAATTTATCCTAAGGGTTAAACCTAACCGAGTTAATATGTTATTTTATTAATTGGGATGAAAAATAAATAAGATGGACCTAGATGAAAACTATGGACCTACCTATAGACCTATGTTGATTTCCTAAATTAGTGTATAACCTAACTAAGGTAATGGATAACCTACTCGAGAGCTTATATAAATCTAGGGTTGAATTAAGTGAGAAATTAAATGACACTTCCATGTGTCTTTGGGCCTTTTATGTGAAACATGAGTCATGATGTTAATAGTTTAAATCATTGCATATTAATTAGATAGAAAGTATATTTATCTACATAACTTCATTTATTGCAGTCTTAAATCGAATCTTAATGATTAAGGAACCTAGTTGTTTAGTAGGGTTTTCGTAACTAATTTGTAATGAGAAAACTAGTAAGATATAACTTAAGATTAGGAAAACTCGGATGGATGTTGGCACATGCCAAGCTGCAGATTGTACTACCTTCGTGATGAATAGGGTATTCACAAGGATAATATATCACGGTAGACATGTTTCAACACCCTTTAGAGTTTATTCATCTAGACTAACATACATCCCAACTTGATCACAGTTCTGCCCTAGGTAGAGATAAGGGCATGACCTAGTGTCAGGGTCAACACACATTGAATTAGGATAAATAGACATGCCCAATCAACATAGATCGATTGAGTATGTTTAAGTACCCTTAGTCACCGTAAGAAGTCCTCCACACTATGACATGTTGCTAACCTTGACCAGGGTTAAACCTTGATCAAGTGGATTGACATAAGTCGGTGAATGCCGTTCTAGATAATAGATCAATTAGGGTGAAGGACGTATTCCATTTGATGAGTATGTTGTCTCAGAATATAAACATGAACAATAAGTATGTTTAAAAGATTTGGCTAAAGTATCATAAGCCTCTGGTTGCATTGTCCCATGTAACCTAGTTTAAGAAGAAAGATTTCAAATGAATATCGGTAACAAATATGTAGATAGGCCTCTTAAACATAATACTTGATACATCTAAAAGGGTAACAAAACCAAGTATACATAGTATACACATTATAAAGTTAACATGAGAGATCAGAATGATACTGAGTCATGAAATGAGAGATCGGTGTTTCACCAAGTCATTTACAACTACATATGGTTTTCTGTTATGAGATAGATTGGATTTGGAATGTGTGTTCTAAATTGTGTTAATTTAGAATAAAGAACATTATGTAAAAAAATTTCCCTTGTTTCTAGAGTCTTCAAATGGGAATGTTACATCTTGGTCTAAGAGATGAAGGTTATAACTCTTGGACCTATTGTGTCCATAATATGATAAAACTTAAATTTTCTTGTTAACAAAAAATGGTTAGAACAAGAAGAAATGTTACAAACAACCCGCCACCAGGTGGAGAAGAAGATACCACCCAAAAACTTGATGAGATCTTTGCTACCATGTTGGACACAATAAAACGTCTAGATGTAATAGAACAACAAGTAATGGGAAACGAGGAGGATGAAGAAGATGCTAGTAATATCAATTAACCACCTCCCGGGGACAACATCGATATTAGAAATTTACGCATTGATAACAATAACGTCATCAATGCTAATACAAATGTATAGAATCATCCTAAGAATAAAAAGGTGAGATTGGTCTGAACTCACAAATGATATAAAAGGATAAGTCCACCCAAGTTTTATAGAGCTACACCTTTGGGAGATGGAGTTGAGAGTTGATTCGGTGAAATGGAGAAGTACTTTGCTATAAAGAACTTCTCAGAGGAAACTAAAGCAATATGGGGAGCTTATAAAATTTCCCATGAGGCATCTTCTTGGTGGGACAACCATAAGGATGAGTTAAAAATTGATGAAACAAACATCACTTGGGATCAATTTAAAAATTATTTTAGGAAATGATGGCTGCCACAACTTTACTATGATCAGAAAATGACTGAATTTTAGAACTTAGCTCAAGGAAAGTTAACTATAATGGAGTATTGGGAGAAGTTTACTAAGCTTCTCAAGTACATGCCTCAATATCAAACTGATGAGAAGTTCAAGATACGTAAATTCATTATGGGATTTAACCTTATTATAGGTGGAGAAGTAGATGTTCACATCCCAACCACCATGGAAGGGGTTGTTGAAAAATCCATAAGGTAGGAGTAGAAATTGAAAGCAATCTCTTCCCATAAGGAGGAAATCAGAAAGAAAATTCCTAATTCTTCTTCATCCCTTGCACCCAAAAAGGGACCATGGAAAAAGTTTGGTGTAAATTTTGATAGTAACAAGAAAATGAAAACAAATAAAGCTATTACTAATGTACGAAACAATTTTGTTAAGAACAACAATATTAGAGAGAAGTCCTATAGAGACGGAATGACAATTTTAAGGCCGGAAATAAATTTGAGTGTAAGAAATGACTTGTATGAGGTTTCTAAAATTGTGGCAAGGATCATTTTGTAAATCAATGTCCTCTAAGGATGACCGCAATCAACAACATAAGATACATGCCGCAAAGTGGGTGAAAAACAAGTGAAAAATAAGTTACGCCTACAAAAGTGCTAGGTAAGTTATTTGGTATACTGTTACTATACATTTTGATGCTAGAGCTACTTTGAATGCTTTATTTATACTAAATTAAATTCAAAATTAAAAATAAAATCTAGAAAAATGGATGAATCATGGGTTGTACATTATGGAAATAATGTTGTCCACACAGTTAGTATGTGTCTTTTTGGAGCAGTCCTTGAAGTGCCTAGTTTTTCCCTTTGAAGTTGATATTTATGTTGCTTCTTTGGGGTCTTATGATGTAATCATAGGTATTAGCAAGCTTGCTGAATATAAAGAAAATGTTGATTATTTTGAAAAACATATTAGTTGTCCAGATGATCTGTAGAAAACAACAGACATCCACGAGGTAAAACGTGAGATTTCAGTTAGAAAATTGTCATCCATGTAGCTTAAAAAGGCCAAAAACAAAGGCTGCACCTTGTTTGCAATAAAAAAATCTAAAACAAATGAAGGGGATAGTGAATTCTTGGAAAGATAGCTATTGTTACGTTATTTCAGCAATGTGTTTCTAGAAGAACTACCTGGTCTTCTGCCCAAACAAGAGTTTGATTTCACGATTAAGATCAAGCCAAGAACTAAACCTATTTCAAGGTACTATATCGAATGGATACCACTAAATTTGTTGAGCTTAAGGCACAGTTACAAGAGTTTTTGTCTAAAGGTTTGATAAAACCAAGTGTCTTTCCTTGGGGAGCACCGGTAATTTTTGTGAAAAAGAAAGATGGAACACTTAGATTGTGCATTGATTATAGGATGCTAAACAAAGAAACGATAAAAAGATATCCACTTCCTAGAATTTATGATATATTTAATCAGATGCGTGGTGCATCACTATATTCTAAGATATATTTTTGATCTGGGTATCATCAGTTAAGAATCAAGGATGAAGATATTCATAAAACAAAATTTAGGACAAGGTATGGGAATTATGAATTCACAATTTTACCTTTTGGTTTGACAAATGCACTTGTAGCTTTTATGAACTTAATGAATAATATCTTTCAAGAATACTTGGACAAATTTGTGCTTTTATTCTTGGATGATATTATCATATATTCTAAAAGCATTGATGAGCATCATGAGCATTTGAAGATAGTTATGGAAATCTTAAGAAAAGGAAGATTGTATGATAAGTTATCCAAATGTTCCTTCTATGAGAAAAAAGTGCACTATCTAGGGCATGTCATAAGTAAAGATGGAATAATAGTAGACCCATCAAAAATTGTTGCAATAACTGAGTGGCCTACACCTAAGAATGTACATGAAGTTAGAAGCTTCATGGGTCTCACTAGTTACTATAGAAAGTTTTTAAGGACTTTTCAAAGTTGCCTCACCAATAAATTTATCGCAAAAGAAAGATAAGAAGTTTTTGCAAAGTGAAAATGTGAATATGCATTTAAGACTCTAAGGACTTTTCAAAGGTTTCCTCACCAATAACTTCATTGCAGAAAAGAAAGATAAGAAGTTTGTGCAGAGTGAAAAATGTGAATCTACATTTAAGAATCTAAAGAATTGACTAACATCTGCAACTATTCTTGTTGTACCGATCCAAATGGAGATTATATTATAGTAATGAGATGCTTCGAGGAAGGGCTTGGAGGTATTTTATTACAAAATGAACATTTTATAGCATATGAAAGTAGAAAACTCAAGTTACATGAATTGAATTATGCTCCGCATGACCTAGAGCTTGTTGTCATTGTTTATGGACTTCAAGTATGGAGGAATTATCTTTTAGGAAGACCTTTTAAATAAAATACTAACTATCTTGGGCTGAAGTATATTTTCACTCAGCCAAATCTAAACACAAGACAACGAAGGTGGTTAGAGTTTTTATCTCAAAGTATGATTTTGACATAATTTATATTAAAGGAAAGGAAAATAGAGTGGCAGATGCACTAAGTTGTAGGAAACATATTTATACACTTATAACGTTGAGAACTTAGTTTAAAGATGAAGTAAAAGTATCATGGAATCGATTCTTATTTTCAGCAAGTAAAAACAACACTTATTGTAGATCCAAATTATATGAGATATAGAGGTTTTTAGTTTGATGATGAAGGAATCTTGAGATATGAAAATAGAGTATATATAACTTCGAGAAATGGATTAAGGAGGAAGTTGCTAACTGAATTTCATAATTCACCTTATTCAGAGCATCTCGGAATTTCAAAAATGCTTGCTAATATAAAACAACAATATTTTTGGAAAGGGATGAAAAAAACGTAATTCATTTTGTGACACACTGCTTAGAATGTTAGCTTGTTAAGGTTGAACATATGCATCCAAGCTGTTTTACTATACCCTCATAGCATACCGTAGTATAAATGGCAAGTAATTAACATGTATTTTTTTCAAGGGCTGCCTATGTCAAGAAATAAGCATGATGTTATTCTAGTTGTTGTTGATAAATTAAAAAAGGTAGCACATTTTATTGTTGGTAATCTTAAGGATGATTCACCTGTTTTAGCAAAAATATTTGTGCATGAAATTTTCAGATTACACGGTGTACTTGAATTGATCATATCAAATAGAGATCCAAGGATGACATCTAGATTCTAGCAAACACTCAATGCATCCTTAGGAACTAAACTAAATTTTAGTTTAGCATACCATCCTGAAATAGATGGGAAAACTAAAAGAGTTAATCAAGTTTTGGAAGATATGTTATGAATGTACTGCATGGATCAACAATACAAATGGGAAGAGTACCTTCCATTAGTTGAATTTTCTTATAATAACACATATCACGCCTCTCTGAAAATGGAACCTTTCAAAACATTATGGAAGGAAATGTAGAACTCCAGTTAGTTGGGATACCATAGAGGACAAAGAGGTAATTGGACTTGAGATCCTTACTGAAATGGAACAAGTTAAAATGATTCGTGAATGTTTGAAGGAAGCAACAGATAGGAAAAAAAGTTATGCAGACTTAAAAAGGGTTGACAAGAAATTTGAACTTGGTGAAAAGGTCTTTTTATGGGTTAAACAAAAAAGAGTTCTATAACCTTTGGCAAGGCTACCAAGTTATCACCTCGTTATGTGGGACCCTTTGAAATAGTTGAAATAATAAACCATGTAGCTTATCGTTTAGCTTTACCACCGATTTATCACAAATGCATGATATTTTCCATATTTCTTTACTTAAGAAATACGTTTTAGATTTATCACATGTGTTAAATTGGAATTCCTTACAGGTGCAAGACCCAAGAATAATCATGGTTAAACCCATTCGAGTGTTACAAACTTCATGAAAGTGCACTTAAGAAATCGTGAAATAAGTCTATGCAAGGTCGAATGGGACTAGTTTAATGAAGAAAGTGCAACATGGGAAAACCTTGTCGATATGAAAATTGCTTTTCCACATTTATTTGAACAGCTTGATTCTCGTTGATTGATAAAACTTAAAGATTTTATTCTTACTATATCAATAAATCGGTTTTGGGTAGATACTAAATTCATCAATATTAAAACAACTATTTTTAATCTTTGGGAATCTACAAGTGACTCTTCCGCGTACCCGACCTCCCGAGGTCATGCCGAGACAGCCGGTGGGGATGGAATATAGGTAGTATACGGACAGACTAGTTAGGCAATCTAATGTCTTCAACACGCACTAATGGAATTTGTGAATCTAAGGCAAAGAAGGCCCTTCTAACCTGGACCGGTGTGATAGATCGATCAGCAAGGATGACTTCTCGAAGGCTCCAATCAATATCAAGCTCGGCGTGATTCGATCTATGGTCATGGAATACGTGGAAAATGACTCGGGATTGTTTTTCGTATATATCTCCGATAAGGTCATATAGTGGATGATGAATATAATTGACTCTATGGACGATTTTCTGGCCTAGTCCAGAATTCCCTAGCTTCGTTAGTTGTTACATCCAGTAGGGATAATTGTTCGATGATAATAGGTGGAAGTGGAGTAGACTGGAATACTAGTGTGCGTAGGCCAGTGTCTATATCTAACCCTCTTATAGATTCGTTGGGCTGCGGGATTTGTGGGTCACAACCGTAGATTCGTGGCTATTGTGGACCAGCTATGGTCATGTGTGGAATCAAGTCCTAACCCTTAGTATCCAATAATCATACGCTTTTTCAGCCTCTATGTTTAGAATTAACAGCTGTGCGATCTTCTCGGAATACCTCACAGGCGTTCTTGCAACCTGGATTCTTAGGCCGGTATCTATGTCTGTGTGGGTGTCTCCTGCATCTGGTTGTGGAACTAAGGGATCACACCCGAATGTTTGTTCTCTTTCAAACCTTTCTACAGTCATGTGGATGTTTTCCTAGGGTAATCTGTAGTTTGGCTGATTTGACCAAAATGTATATGCTTGGTCGTCTTCTATGTTTAATCCTCTTAACTGAGATCTGACTTGCTGGAAATCTGTTGTTGTTTGGAAGACTTGTATCCTAAGATTCTGGTCAATGTCAGTTTATCCGCTATGAGATTGGGCTGAGGTACGATTGGCTCAAAGATATATTCCCTGGGCTCCCTAGGTCCCGTAATTGTCATGCAAAAGCAGTAATAAAACAAACTATAATAAAGTGAAATCTAAGTATACTTCTAGCATATATGACTTCTTTTTGTATTTTCTGATGATTTAAATGAATTTAAGAAAGCAACTATTTAAAATATTTAGAATTGACAACTAAACTAATAACTTAAAACAAACAAGATAACCGAGTGTGGTTATTTGTCTGTGCAATTTTGTATATCTATTCTAAACAATGAAATAACTAATCTATTAGCAAGATTCTCGACCCTACCTCAGAAGTGAGGAGTGAATCATAGTTTCTCAGAAACTATCAATCCCCACAGCTTCCCCAGCAATATCGAGAATAAAATTAACTGAAATAAAGTGATTAACTACTCTGTTTGATATGGTTCTAACTAAAACTTTGAAAGTTTAAAACCTGGATTTCGCAGAACAGTGGCGAATCCGATGGTGTGTGTGATCTTGTCCCCTCAGTATGATCTCTTCGTTCTTTGTGTTCACGTAGATCCAGAAAAGCATGTAATGCTTGCATCAACAGGAATAGGTGTTTGGAACAAGGGACAACCTTTAGAATGCAGATAGAATAGAACGCGGATAGGAGAGGGATAGCGCAAGAGTACAGAGCTTGGCTTATGCAATTCCTAGTGGGATCTACTGCGAATCGTGCAACAAAATGCATCCAGAACCTGAAACTATCCTGTATGAAGAGCAAAACCTGCAACTTTAATGGCTTCCTAAGCTATTCTACTCTAATGGATTAGATAAAACAACAACACTGTTTGCACAAGTTGGATATGTGGCTTACCAACAGCTAGTCAATGCACACTAAGCATGAAATGAACTACACTATCAATCCCAAACAAACTAACAGACCACAACACTGAGAATGAGAAGATTGGAGTAAAATTGGTGGCCTCAAGTAATGACTGCACTTGCACAAGATGGATATGTGGCTTACCAGCTGCAACACAATACTAACCAAAACACGCAATGAAGAAAACTAAGTATTCTAAGCAAAGGAAAACTAAAGGAATTGCAAAGAGGAACCCAGAAAACAAAACTTGAGAGAGGCCATTTGCTTGAGCACAAGCCATGCATTTATAGGAATTCAATCACCCAAAGATCAAAACCAAACTGAACTCCTAAACAATAAACAAAGGAAAAACACTATTCCAGGGGACCAAAAACATAAATGCATGCTCAAGTCGGCAAAGAAAGCTGGTGAAACATGATATTTCACGCGAGTCACGTCAAAAGAGCGTTCTGGAAAACGCACAGACCACCGCCGGAAAGCAGGCGGCGGCGGTCACGAGAGACCGCCGCCTGTCACGCAGGCGGCGGCGGCGGTTTCGTCACTGAAGGTCAAGAGGCCAAGGAAAGAGGGAAAAAGGGGAAAACAAAGGGCGCGGGGGCTAAGCGGGGCATGCGGGATGTTAACGCATACTCCGAGGGATTTTCGGATCCCGAACACCTTGCGAGGAGACCTGTATCATCATCGGGGCACTTGTTACACTGTTCTGGCAGTACAGTACCTTACAATTTTGGGTACGTACATATTGCCCCCTCGGAGAAGCGTTTTAGCCATGAAGAGGCATAAAACGTTGGGTCCGAGTATGGCAGTCCCGAAATGGGGAGTTAGAAGCTATACCTTACTCGTCCGTGTGTCGAAATGACGCCATCCAAAATTCCCGCTACCTGCAAAATGAAAAGAGAACTCAAGTGCAGATAGATACAATAATTTGGAAGATACACGCTAAAATAATAGGGAAGGAGAACGTACCATTCGTGGGGATAGAAACTTACCTCCATCAGCGCTCCAAACCTGCGAAAAGTCACTTTAAAATGAAATAGAACGATATATATATGAAAGTGGGCCCATTTTCCTATTCATTTGCGCGAGTCGATTTGATTGATTTTGAGCTCTGGGACCCACGGTGACGGTTTCTCACGTGAGTAGAGTCGAAACGTTCGCAGCGAGATCGTGATCATGCCTCCATGAGCGGAACACCGACCTCAGCGATCACAGGTTGGTTTTCTTCCATTTTGTGTTTTTCCCCCTTTAAAATTGAAATGCTAAATTCGTCATAATGGGGGGGTTATTTTTGAAAATGTTAGGTTCAAAAGGTCCACCTAGGGGGGGCGCCTACTGGGTAGGCTCCATTTTTAGTTTAAATGGTCTATTTTTGCTCATTTTGGGCTTTTTGGGGTTAACAACCCGCGCGGGTTTTCGGACCACGACCGCCACCGCCCGGCCGGTGGTGGGTAAGCATGACGACCGCCGCCCTGATCAGGGTGGTGGTTACACGACCGCCGCCTTCAAGGCGGCGGTTACAAAACCGCCCCTCTGCTCAGGGCGGCGGTTTTGCACAGAATGCAAAAGGAACCTATTTTGGAGACTGTACTTGTACTTTTATCATTTCTATATGCTTTTATGACTCTCTCGATATTGATTAGATACTAACTTGCTCTGTTTTGTGTGTTTTTGGGTGTATGCAGGTGAGGGAGGAGTATATCAGATGGAGCCGAGAGAGAGAGTGTGATTGGCTTTCGGGGGTATTGGATGCCCTTTCTCAGGATGAGGAGGATACATTACAGAGGGCCGCATATTGCGTATATCACGCGTGCCCCATGTCACACCATCCAGTCACATACTTTGTGACTTGTTTTCATATTGGGATGCAGATCGGAACACTTTCCGACTGCCAGGGGTCCGCGGTGAGTGGACCATCACTTTGGAGGATGTCTACCATATCCTGGGGGTCCCGATCATCGGGAGGAGACTCACACTGGAGACGGCAGGGTCTCGAGCACAGATTGCACAGTGGGCAGGCTACATGGGGGATGCAGCCATCTCTGGGGTCGAAGAAGGGAGTGAGAGTTCGATCGATTCCTTCTTTGCCCATCCCCGTATTTCGACAGGCTATCATGGGGATCCTTGCCTCGAGGCTGATCGGGGACAAGGGAGGAGATACTTTACTATACTGCTGGGCCCCCATCATTGCACAGATAGAGGGGCATGGCCGGATATATGCCTGGGGCGCAGATATTCTGGGGACCACCTACCATGACTTATACAGGGTGGTCCGTTTGCAGGGACAGTCATTGAGCCACCCGACTCTAGTCATGAGTTGGGTGTACGAGCATTTTATTCCTTATGGCAGAGGGGTAGAGGTGGCAGACCCAGGGGCTGTGAGGGCAGCTAGATGGTCAGATATGTCGGTGCTTAGAGCACCTCACCAGCCAGTTGCCTCCCTTACCACAGCAGATATGGAGGCGACGCCGTACCGGCTTATGGCCGGCATATGGGGCGAGGAGACCCTTACATTGATCTCCTGCTCCACCACAGGGCAGCTTATCGACCGCGTGGGACGGGTGGAGGTACACCCTTTTGGCAGAGTTCCTCAGCAGTTCGGCCTTCCATATGTGGGCATGCTTCCCCCAGCGGCACCAGTTTACAGATCAGTCCGCGAGGCTAGAGGGGGGCCTAGAGGCCGTGGTTGGACAGTGATCACTCCTGGCACTCCCATTGCAGCCAGGAGGGTAGTTCGGGCTAGAGGGAGAGCCGGTGCGCCCCGGGCACCTTTGCTTCAGATTGCTGCGGGTCCTGCTCACAGCAGCGATGACCCCATAGATATTGACTCGATTCTGAGGAGTTTACAGAGGGAGGGTCAGAGGAGCAGACGGATGATAGCGATCCTGAGTGGCATGACACTCAGGATATTTTGCAGGCAGAGAGGGCCGAGCAGAGTGCAGAGAGAGAGACTCTAGCTTCAGAGGAGCCACTCTCCCAGGGCCATGGTGGAGAGGATGAGTCAGTTGCGGGGCGTCATGTTGCTCCTACTATAGGAGCAGCCCCTCGCGCGGCAAATGGCATCTGCGGGGTGTGCGGCCCAACGACCCATCTTGGAGGCCCGGTGATCCGAGTAAGTTATCCTCTCATCTTTTCAATGTTTGTTTAATTTAGGATTTTTAATTGCTATCTCTCCTTGTGTTTTGATATTGTATCTTTTAGTCTCTTGCCTAGTTTCTAATTCATTTTTCTTCTTTGTTTTGCAGAGACTGTTGACGAGTGGCGGGATCTAATCCGCAGGGTATGCACTGATTCTCTGATGATCCCTATGGATAAGACCCGTGCGGAGCTATCTGTAGATGCCGGGAGCCTTCAGCAGCCGGTAGGCATACCGACATCTTCGCTCCCGTTTGGCACGTGGCCAGGATGGTGTCGACTCTCCGTACAGAGTTGGCAGGCTATAGGACAGCCGAGCGTCTTATGAGGAGCCATTCTCGTGGCGAGACCGCGGCTGCCCCTCGGGACCCTGAGCCCTCCGTGCATTCAGAGCGCCGGCGTAGCCGGAGCCCTAGGCGAGGGCGCGCACCTTCAGAGGGGTCGCGCAGGGGTTGAGAGACTACTTGGCTCCTATGCATTTTGTACTATAGATTCTTTTGTATATCACGGGCTCTTTGAGCGTTTTGACCATGCCTAGAGCATGATGGCATTGTATATAAACATTGATTATTTATATATATGCATTCGTTTTTGGATCAAAACTTGTCACTGGTGTTTTCCTTTCTATTTCCAACTGCTTTGTGTATACTACGATGTATGTTTTATATGCTTTTTAGAATGTATGCAATGGTGAACAGATGATGCAAATGTTTGCTTTCTTTTTGTGTTTCATGATGCTGATACATGATATTGTAGATATATTGTGATCTTAAATCTTAGCTTCTGTGAGCAATTTGGATACCTCATGTTTGTTTTGGCAAAGTGATGAAAATAACCAGTATGATGAACAGATTAACTTGCCCCACTCCTAACTCCACGCAACTAGTAAGATGCGAGGGCTTATCACCAAGAGCCAAGAAGGGCGCAAGTTATGAAATATGGTGAAATGATAGTGATGAAAGACAGACGAAGCTTTGGTGGAACCAAATTGAAAACTACAAGCTTACTCTACCTGAATGACTTCATAGTTTTGGATGCAACTTGCTTTGCGGTTTATCTAGACTTAGACCCGTAGATGGCCACATAGTAGACAAAATCTGGATTTTTAGGATTTTAACTCTCTTGGAATTTTGAACATCTGATTCATTCATTTTTGACTCAAAGTTTGAATAGTTTGTTTATGACCTTTTAACGTTTGCATTGTCAAGAGGACCCCCTACACTTTGCCCCATGCTACTAGTAAGAAGCATGGGTTTATCACCGTGGGCAAGGCATAGGCGAGTAAGGGCATTTCCATCCTTTCCCAACCCTACGTCACTAGTAAGAGACGCAAGCTCATCACCGAAGGTTGGTGGGGCAAGGAAATGTGTAAAAATAAAATTTTCTGTTTTAATCACTTTTTGACTTGTCTTTTTGAGTAAGATGTCAGTATATGCTTATTTCCAAAGAGATGTATATATGGGATAGATGTGACACCATGAAGCTTCTAGAACAGACCATAGGCAAGACACCTATCCTAAGAAGAAATCAAAGCGAGAACAAACTTGCAGATCTTGGTATGGTTACCGTTAAGACTTCGTCATGTTTGATTTTATTTGATAAAAGATTCTGAAGTGATTGATGATATCGTGAAAATGGAGAGATATGATTAGAAAGTTTTGTGCCAACAACATCATGAGTTTGTAATGAATTACTTTGAGAATAGATTCCTTGATCACAATTTGTGTAAGAACAAGTGGACAAAATGATCTAAATCTATATGAAGATGCAATGTAGATAATTATACAAGCAGTGCTAGCTGCTTATGCGTAGAAACGTTTGAGGTGCAGGGAATTGACTGTTTCGCCAAATTCCTCACCTTCTAGTGTGCATAAGAGGTATGCACCATTTTCGTAGTCTTTTGTGACTCGGTATGGGCCCAACCATTTGGGCCGGAATTTCCTTCCTTCGCCGGTCTTCTTGTCGATCCGGCTGTCTAGTCTTAGAACTAGATCACCTTCGTATATATCGCATTCATAAACCTTCTTATATATTGGCAAAGCACATTCGGTCGGTCAAGATAAGCTCTATCGCCACTACTCAAAGATCTAACCTAGTTTCATCTAGGCTTTCTAATTGGGAAAGACGTGCTTCTCTGTAAGCGTCTTCATCCAGAATCCCTTGTAGTGAAATGCGGAGACTGGGTATTTCGACCTCAAGCGGGAGAACTGCTTCTGCCCCAAATACTAGCGAGAAAGGAGTTGCTCCCGTTGGTGTTCTTATTGAGGTTCGGTGGGCCCACAAGGCCGGATATAACTTTAAATGCCAATCTCATTTGTTTTCTTTTACTGTTTTGAGGAGAATGGCTTTCAGTGTTTTGTTTGTTGCTTCAGCCTGCCCATTGGCTTGGGGATAATACAAGGAAGCCGTATGATGGCTTATTTTAAATTTGTTGCATAGTTCACGAACTTCCTCATTCTTGAAAGAAGTTCCATTATCTGAGATAATGATTTGCGGGATACCGTACCTGCAAATGATTTGGTTCAAAATGAACTTGGCGATTACAGAACCAGGTACAGTGGTAAGAGGCATGGCCTCTACCCATTTGGTGAAATATTCAGTGGCCGTGATTATAAAATTATGGCCGTCTGTGGATGAGGGAGAGAACTTCCCTATCAAGTCCAGGCCCCATGTAGAAAAGGGCCATGGAGTTGCGATTGGTCAGAGAGCTTGGCTTTGGCATGTGGATCTCGTGGGAGAATTCTTGGCACTTATGACACCTGCGTGCAAACTCTATCGCGTCATGTTCTAGAGTGGGCCAGAAATAGCCCATTCGATGTATTTTTCGAGTGGTGGCATGGCCACCGAAGTGGCCTCCACATATACCGCTGTGGGATTCATGGAGAATCCTCTTGGACTCTTCTGTGTCAACACATCTTAAGAGCATTCCATCGAACGCCTTTCGATAGAGCACCTGCTCTATAATGACGTATTTAGCTACGATTATGCGTAATCGCCTTCTTTGTTGCGGTGTAACTGCATCCGGTACGTATGGTCCATGATATAATTAATGATATCAGTGTACCAAGGGCACTCAGAGATAGCAGGTCGAGTTTCGATGTAGTATACGCATTCATCTGGAAAATCCAAATCTACTAGATCACCTCCATCTAATGGATTATCAGCTAACCAATCCGCAATGATTTGTCCTTTAACCGATTTCTGATTTACAAATGTTAATTCGAACTCTCCCATTAAGGTTATAAAACGTCCAGCCTTTTTAGACAAGGAACCTTGTGTGAGAAAAGTCCGTAAATGGTCCGTTTTTACCATGACCTTCGTTTCTTGATTTAGCATATAATGTCTTAGGCGTTTGAGTAGCAAAGACTATGGCAAGCATTCTCGTTCTGCTTGTGTATAGCGTGTTTCATAGTCGAGCAGTGTTCGGCTAATGAAATAAATCACACGTTCTCTCTTGTTATCGTCTTCTTGGGCCAACATGCAAGCTAACGAGACATCGGTAGCCCGTGAGTACAAAATTAATGGGTGATCTAGCTTAGGTGGCATTAGCGTAGGTGGTGATAACAGGAAACGCTTAACTGCATCAAAAGCTTCATTGCAATCTTTGGTCCAATCAATGCTATAGTCCTTCTTGAGTAAATTATTGATTGGATGAATAGCGAAGCTTAAGTCCGGGATAAATCTTCGGATTGCACCTAGCTTTCCGAGAAATGACCTGATTCCAGATTCATCCGAAGGTGGAACCATTTCGAGGACAGCCCGAATTTTGGTTGGATCAACATCTATTCCTCGTGATGATATGATATAACCTAGGAGCTTTCCTCCTGTTACACCAAAGACGCATTTCTCTGGATTTAGTGTGACTCCGTATTCTATTAGGCGTGAAAGAATGACGCGGAGTACTTCGGGATGGTCACAACGCTTCTTGGCCTTAGCCAACAAGTCATCTACGTAGGATTCCATGATTTTATGAATTAAATCGTGAAATATATAAGTCATAGCCCGCTGGTATGTAGCACCGGCATTTTGAGACCGAAAGGCATAACAGATAGCAATAGGTTCCCCAAGGAGTTATGAACGTGGTTTTAGCTTGATCTTGCTCGGATATTCTGATTTGGTTATATCCCGAGAATCCATCCATGAGAGACAAGAGTTCAAAACCAGCAGTTGCATCAACAATAACGTCTATGGATGGTAATGGGAAATCGTCTTTAGGACACGCTTTGTTGATGTCTCGGAAATCTATGCAAATGCGTATCTTTCCGTTCTTCTTGAGAACGGGAACGATGTTAGATACCCATTGGGAGTAGTCAACTGGCTTGATGAATCCTACCTGAAGGAGTTTTATTACTTCCTCTTTTACCATGAGAGCTACTTTGGGCTTCATGGGTCTTGATTTTTGTTTAATTGGCTTTGCATCTGATCTAGTGACGAGGTTGTGCACCGCAATGTGGGGTGCGACTCCCGTCATCTCCTTGTAATTAAATGCAAATGCCTTCTGATGTTCTTTGAGAATCTGAGTATGTATTTCACCTCTTCTGGTGTTAACGAAGATCCTAGTTTTAAGATTTTCGGTTCATCTTCCGTCCCGATGTTGACATCGATCGTTTCTTCGATCAAAGAGGCGTTACCCTCTTCGAACTCAGGTGGTGCTGGAGGTAAATCTAGATCATCCCCATTTTCTATTGCGTATATGCTAGGCTCCGTTTGTGAGGGAAGATCCGTTACGGGATTTCCGAAGTAGGAAGATGAATGCGGAATCAGGGATAAATCTAGCAAGCATGATGATAGGAGAGATGTAGTGCTGCATAGGCATTTAAGTAATCTAAAGTAGCCGCATCATTTCCAACATGGTCTAGGATGGTAGATTCACTTCTGCTTGAAAGAGGATTTGTCATTATTTTTATCAATGGTTCATCACGAATGGACACTGTGAACTGGGTATCTTTTAACTCATTGCTTGGAGTAAAACGCGATGCTGAGGTTGCTATTGAATCGGCGAGAAGATTTTTCTCTCGAGGGATTGCTTCAATGGATATAAAGTTAAACGCCTTGCTTAAATCTAATACAGCATTTTTGTAGAGTTGCAAATGTTCGGCTTTAGTTTCATATATTTTTAAACTTGGTTTGTTACTAATCGCGAGTCTCCCAGACTCGATGTTATCAATACCAATTCTTTTGGCTAAGGTAAGGCCAAGGAGGAGGGCTTGACTCAAAGCGCCGTTGTTTGTACATTCAAAGTTTAATTTAAAAGCGAATGGGAGGACTTTCTCCTCGGGTGAAGTAAGAATTATACCTGCCCCCGCTCCATAACGACATTTAGCTCCATCGAAATGGAGAGTCCAATACTTAGCCGGGAGTATAGTTGTTGGGGCATCTGTTGCATTTGCGCACTCTACTTCTACCATACAGAGATCTTCTGCTGGCAAGGAACCAACACCTAGGGAAAATCCTATGCCTACTGAATCGAATGGTAAGAACATTGGTGAATCTTGTTCTATCAACTCAACGATTTTCGCAGTAGTCCCTAATGATACTGTTTCTTTAGTTTTATCTTTAGGGGTTGGAATTGTTTTGGCTACACTGGTAGTTTCAAGATCCGTCGTAGGTACCAACTTTTCCTCTGGCTTTGGGTCAGAGGGTTTATTAAGTTGGTTTGTTGGAAGTTCAAATTCTGAGTGCACCCCTGGTCTTTTCTTTAAATCAGCTAGGTGCAAATCAAAAGGTTTTGGATCGCCTTTGGCCACAAAAACCTTTCCTAGATGCAAGAATCTTACTTCTTGAAATAAAGTAGAAGGGATTGCCTTCATTCGATGTATCCAAGGTCGGCCGAGGATCATATTATAGTTAGTTTCCCGATCTATAATATAAAACTCAGTCAAGATGGTTTTGGGCCCTAAGGTGACCGGCAGTATTATAGTTCCTATCGAAGTGGCTTTAAGGCTATCATAGCCTCTCAAGGTATTTCGTGTAGTGGAACAGTTTGTTTCTCCATATCCAAGTTTTTGGAGGAAAGAGAAAGGGACTATGTTAACTGCGGCCCCATCATCAACCATTGCCCGTTTTACATAGTTATTATAAACCCATACTTGCAAGTGTAAGGCTGGGTCACCTCGGCATGCGATCTCAGCATCTGTGGGCATTTTACTTATTTCGAAGATGAATTCGACATCCTTGTCCGGCTGCCCCGGAGGGTGGATATCAAAATCTACGTGATTTACTTGTGTTTCGGGAGGTGGAGTGATGTTAATTAGATGGCCTAGACCTAATGCTTCTAAAAGAGCAGCTCTGTGAGGGGGAGAGTTCTTTAGTAAGTCCAAAAATGAAATGTGTGAGAAGGTCTTTGTTAGGTCACTAATTAAATCATAGGCACCGATGGGTTTTTCAACTATTTGCTGACTCTTATCTGTCTCTGGCAGATGACTTGGGCTCGGTTGAGAGAAATACTCTCGTGTTCTTGTTATAGCTTCGATAGGTAGTTCAGCGTCTAATTCTACCAAACTGACTATCTTAGGTCTCGGTTGAGCTCCCAACTGTGGCGCAACTGACGGATTTAATGAAGTCGAGGCTTCATGATCATTGTTTCCCATCACTGCACCTTTGTTTGTTCCGGTTGGATTCAGCCTATTGCTGTCATGATTTGGGAGCGGATCATTAAAGATCTTGAGGGGAGCATTCTGAGGAGAAACTGCCCCTGCGAGAGTATTTGGTGATGATGAGACGGATCCGCCAAAAATAGGTCTGTGAAGAACTGTCTTTGTTCTTCTGGCAAACGTTGCATAAATTTATTGTAGTCACGACACGTTCTAGTATCGTGACCCCGAATTTTATGGAAACCACAATAAGAATTGGGGTTATAATTCCCGTTTTGTTGGTTTGGTGTGTATTGTGGCCTAAAATTCCGATCAAACTGTTGCCTATTAGGACCAAAGTTTTGGAATTGTTGTTTCTGGTTTTGACTTTGGTTTTGGTAACCAAATGAGTTTTGGCTTGGCCCTTGTATGGGATTTCACCGTTGTTGTTGTTGTTGTGGATGGTTAAAATCCACTGTATTGATTGTCGGGGTAAAGTTGTTGTTTCGTTGGTTGTTTGTTTGTGACGGAGCATTAACAACATTTACCCTCCTGGGCTGGTCGGTTACTCCATCCGTTGTTACCCCACGATTTTTGTTAAGGATTTTGGGTCCTTGATTGACATTTGTGGTAGTTGTAGTGTTTTGAGTGGAGGTGATTAACCTCCCGTTTGTTCCATATGTCTTACGACCACTATCTATCGCTGCTTGATCTATTCGCAGAGCGCTCTCAAGTACTTCATCATAAGTCCTTAGTGGGAACTTCTGGACTTCTTCCTTCACTTCTCTACTGAGAGAATGAAGGAATAAATCGCATAGTTCCATCTGATCCATGTTTGGAGCACTTGCTGATGAATAAAGAACTGTACGCCACCTCTGGATGAAATGGGCGACAGATTCATTGTGTTCTTGTTTGATATGCAAGAATTCCCTGATTCCTGTTCTTAACAGTTTGTTCATGTCGAAGGCTTTGATGAACTCTGACACGAGTTGTTTAAATGAATGTATGGAAGCCTCAGGTATTCTATAATACCAATCGAGAGCAATGCCTTCCAGCGTTTTGGGGAATATTTTAGCAACAACCCCATCCCATGGGAGTAATTCCCGAATGGCTGTAGCGTAAGCTTTGATATGCGCATTTGGATCTCCCTCACCCTTGAACTTGGGAAAATCAGGGAGAGGTCTTGGAAGCATGACGCTTCGTATGGTGAAATCTAAGGGTTCCTTTAGGTATTCTGAATAAGTCCCTATCGCATAGCTTTCGACCATTGATGGTGTTTGCTGAGGGAGTGGTGGTGGGATAGGTTGTTGATACGTGCAGCAGCGTATGCGTTGGCAGGGGCATAGGGAGGTCCCTGCGTTTGAGAAAACATGCCGAGAGAGGAGAACATATCTCCTTGTGGTGATTTAGAGTATATGTTTAAGTAGGACGGGGTATTGTCAAGGAACGGACTGTTCGACACTAGACCGGGAGGAATAGTGTTAGAGATGATAGGCCTTGTTGGCGTTTGTTGTGGATATTGAGGAGGCATGCCTAACGTGCCTACTCCCGTAAGGAGATCTACCTGGCCAGAGTGGTATGGAGGATTGGAACTTCCTGTTTGTATGAACGGAGAATTTTGACTTGCTTGAGCCAGTTCTAACCCTCTCACTCTTTCTACTAACGTTGAAATGACTTCATTTGGTGAAGTCACGGTACTTTTCCTGAACGGTGTTTGTTGTATACCTTGGTGTTGTAAAGGTACGTGATATCCTATCATAAACTGATCGTTATCTTGCCAAGTTTCTCCCAGAATATTTCCTGTATGCAGCGGCATAGAGGTATTTTCTTGAAGAGAGATTTCGGGTTGTATTTGTAAACCTCCTATAGATGGGTACATTCCCCGGGAGCGTTGTTCACTTATAGGATAACGTGTTGGTTGTCCATCATCTAAGACCAGGTATGGATCTGATTGCCTACTAATTTGTGGTCTGAGTAGCATTTGAGGAGACGAACCAGATTCTCCGGTAAACGTCATATTGTTTGAACCTGAAGGCTCTGTTTGTTGGGTTCGAGGGGGTTGATCTAACTCCTCAGTTTGAAAAGACGAACTATATCTGATTCTTGGAGTTTGTGTTGACAACTGATTAGTTGAATAGTTGTCACCCCATACTGAGAGCGAGGGTGATGATTGTCTATTTTGCTTGGGCGTAGTATGCCTCAAGACCCAAGAGGGGTCTGCCATATGCATCGAATCCCGACATATTCGGGGGGTATATGAATACCCGCAGAATAATGGGAAGGAGTGAAGGTGAATGAGAGAAGATGAAACTTCTCAAAGAGAAGGTGAAACAATTGTTTGTTTCACGTCGGGTTCACCAATTTTGTACGCTGGAAAAGTGACAAGCGAGCATGGGAATCTACAAGTGACTCTTCCGCGTACCCGACCTCCCGAGGTCGTGCCGAGACAGCCGGTGGGGATGGAATATAGGTAGTATACGGACAGACTAGTTAGGCAATCTAATGTCTTCAACACGCACTAATGGAATTTGTGAATCTAAGGCAAAGAAGGCCCTTCTAACCTGGACCGGTGTGATAGATCGATCAGCAAGGATGACTGCTCGAAGGCTCCAATCAATATCGAGCTCTGGCGTGATTCGATCTATGGGTTGTGGAATACGTGGAAAATGACCTGGGATTGTTTCGTGTATATCTCCCGATAAGGTCATATAGTGGATGATGAATATAATTGACTCTATGGACGATTTTCTGGCCTAGTCCAGAATTCCCTAGCTTCGTTAGCTGTTACATCCAGTAGGGATAATTGTTCGATGATAATAGGTGGAAGTGGAGTAGACTGGAATACTAGTGTGCGTAGGCCAGTGTCTATATCTAACCCTCTTATAGATTCGTTGGGCTGTGGATTTGTGGGTCACAACCGTAGATTCGTGGTTGTTGTGGACCAGCTATGGTCATGCGTGGAATCAAGTCCTGATCCCTAGTATCCAATAATCATACGCTTTTTCAGCCTCTATGTTTAGAATCAACAGCTGTGCGATCTTCTCGGAATACCTCACAGGTGTTCTTGCAACTTGGATTCTTAGGCCGGTATCTATGTCTGTGTGGGTGTCTCCTGCATCTGGTTGTGGAACTAAGGGATCACACCCGAATGTTTGTTCTCTTTCAAACCTTTCTACAGTCATGTGGATGTTTTCCTAGGGTAATCTGTAGTTTGGCTGATTTGACCAAAATGTATATGCTTGGTCGTCTTCTATGTTTAATCCTCTTAACTGAGATCTGACTTGCTGGAAATCTGTTGTTGTTTGGAAGACTTGTATCCTAAGGTTCTGGTCAATGTCAGTTATTGCCGCTATGAGATTGGGCTGAGGCACGATTGGCTCGAAAATGTATTCCCTGGGCTCCCTAGGTCCCGTAATTGTCATGCAAAAGCAGTAATAAAACAAACTATAATAAAGTGAAATCTAAGTATACTTCTAGCATATATGACTTCTTTTTGTATTTTCTGATGATTTAAATGAATTTAAGAAAGCAAGCTATTTAAAATATTTAGAATTGACAACTAAACTAATAACTTAAAACAAACAAGATAACCGAGTGTGGTTATTTGTCTATGTAATTTTGTATATCTATTCTAAACAATGAAATAACTAATCTATTAGCAAGATTCTCGACCCTACCTCAGAAGTGAGGAGTGAATCATAGTTTCTCAGAAACTATCAATCCCCACAGCTTCCCCGGCAATATCGAGAATAAAATTAACTGAAATAAAGTGATTAACTACTCTGTTTGATATGGTTCTAACTAAAACTTTGAAAGTTTAAAACCTGGATTTCGCAGAACAGTGGCGAATCCGATGGTGTGTGTGATCTTGTCCCCTCAGTATGATCTCTTCGTTCTTTGTGTTCACGTAGATCCAGAAAAGCGTGTAATGCTTGCATCAACAGGAATAGGTGTTTGGAACAAGGGACAACCTTCAGAATGCAGATAGAATAGAACGCGGATAGGAGAGGGATAGCGCAAGAGTACAGAGCTTGGCTTATGCAATTCCTAGCGGGATCTACTGCGAATCGTGCAACAAAATGCATCCAGAACCTGAAACTATCCTGTATGAAGAGAAAAACCTGCAACTTTAATGGCTTCCTAAGCTATTCTACTCTAATGGATTAGATAAAACAGCAACACTGTTTGCACAAGTTGGATATGTGGCTTACCAACAGCTAGTCAATGCACACTAAGCATGAAATGAACTACACTATCAATCCCAAACAAACTAACAGACCACAACACTGAGAATGAGAAGATTGGAGTAAAATTGGTGGCCTCAAGTAATGACTGCACTTGCACAAGATGGATATGTGGCTTACCAGCTGCAACACAATACTAACCAAAACACACAATGAAGAAAACTAAGTATTCTAAGCAAAGGAAAACTAAAGGAATTGCAAAGAGGAACCCATAAAACAAAACTTGAGAGAGGCCATTTCTTGAGCACAAGCCATGCATTTATAGGAATTCAATCACCCAAAGATCAAAACCAAACTGAACTCCTAAACAATAAACAAAGGAAAAACACTATTCCAGGGGACCAAAAACATAAATGCATGCTCAAGTCGGAAAAGAAAGCTGGTGAAACGTGATATTTCACACGAGTCACGTCAAAAGAGCATTTGGAAAAACGCACAGACCGACCGCTCTCGAGCAGGTAGTGGCATGGTCTAGACCGCCGCCCTGTTCAGGGCGGCGGTCACGAGACCGCCGCCCCGCAGGCGGCGGTTTCGCCATCAAGGTCAAGAGGCCAAGGAAAGAGGGAAAAAGGGGAAAACAGGGTGCGGGGCTAAGCGGGGGGGCTAAAGCGAGGGGGGCATGTGGGATGTTAAACACCTTGTGAGGAGATACGCTGTATCATCATCGGGGCACTTGTTACCTGCAGGAGACTTTACAATTTTCATCATCGGTGGACTTTTACTATAGAAGGATTGGACAAGTGATTGTGTTTTAAGATGGTGTACTCTTATGACTTAATAAATCATGTTGTAGAAGATAAGAAGTTATCCGATTGGGAATAGCACATTCTATTGTGTTTCTCGCTTAATTGAAAATGAAGCAATCCATCTCTGTTATGTTGAATAAATTCACTACTAAGGATTATGAATTTGAGTTTCAGTTTTCATAATTTATGAGGATTCAAATAGCATTACCTTGGATCAATTCTATTGATCCAAGGTATGCTTATAATTTTCATGTCTTGTGGTCATGATGTCCAATTTTGACCGATGGAAGATTTTTGGACTTGAAATGTGCAGAGGTTATGTATGCTCCTCTCCATGGACCTTGCTTCATATTTGAATTTTGATGATTATTCTGGTTATTCTTTTGTTATTAGAATGAAATACTTACTATGATCAAGGAACCTAATATAACTATGTTCTAAAACTAGTAACTCTATCCTAAGGGTTAAACCTAACCTAAGTTAATATGTTCTTTTATTAATTGGGATGAAAAAGAATTAAGAGGGACCTAGACTAAAACTATGGACCTATGTTTATTTCCTAAATTAGTTTCTAACCTAACTAACAGAATGGATAACCTAAGGGGGCCTATGAAATTACATGGGGAAAGAGACAAGTGGGAGGAAAGGACTTTAAGGAATTTAAGGCAATTTATTAAGCCTTATCTCTACCTGCAACCAAATTTGGAAAAGGAAGTTAAAAACTTATGATGATGAGTTGGCATTTTTTGCCAAAGTTTTATGAGGCATGTTTTGTTTGAATTAAGTCCACTCCAAATTTGGAGATGGAGGTGGCGGGAAAGAAGGAAGGACTGATAGTCCTACTCTGCATTTAATTTTTGGAAATTGGTGAAACCACCTAGGAAAAAGATAGAGGGTTGGTTTTTTCGATTCATTTGGTTTTAGAGCTCTGCATGAGGTTGCTTTTTTTTCAAACCTCCAGTTTGATTTTTGCATGTAATGTGTCAATGCATGAGTTTTTCTCCGTTGCATGGCATGGAAGAGAGGGTTGGCACTGTGAGACTATAAGGAGGAGATAGAGGAATTTTTTGTGTGGTTTTTACATTTCGAAAAGAGGATTAAGGCTCTACTTGGATACTTCGCAAATTGGTGAAGGTGAAGCAATATCGGGCATGATAGAATTTATCCATTATTTTTTTCTTTTATTTAAGTGTTTTATAAGAACAAATCTGATCTTTGGGATAGATTGGTTTTTGTGTTCTGTTGATAAGATTTCTCTGCTTGAGGTTTTGTGTTGTTTATTGGGAATGCTTTTCAATTATTTTTGAATGAGGAAAGGTGTGATCTGGGTTTTCATTTTTCTTGGTTTAATAGATGGGTTATGCTGTAATCCTTCGCATGGTCTTGATATCAAGTCGAAAATTGGTTGTGATCTTGTTGATCCTGTTTAAATCTTGTAGGTATCTTGGTTTACTTTAATATTTGGATCTTGTTCTAGAATGATCTTGTTTCCTCTCTGTAGGGAAATTGCAGTTGGTTTTAAATACTTTACTTGTTGATTGAATCTTCATGATTCTTTAGGGAAGATTAAATTATGTGACACTTTCTTAAACTTATTCCTTAGAATACAGAAGGAATGTTAAAAATAGGAAAGTGTGAATGTTTTTCTATCATTGTCTATAATTGTGAATCTAGGTTTTGTTGTATTATTTTGGTTGTAGACTTCGGACTCTGGGATTATTTAGGAAAGATAATTTTTGGATTTTTCTTGGCAAGTGGTTTAACATGTCCTAGACTTGTTTAAATCCATTGGTTATATTATTTAAGTCCTGTTGATGTATAATCCTACTTTTATTTGGAATTTGTTTAGTTGTTTCCTCAAGCCTTTGATTTTGGAATCCCGTGATGGAAATGTTATTCATTTTTATACTCTATTGGGTAATTTGGTAACATATGAAATTATGGCATTAGGTGCTAATAAGGGAAAAATCCCTTGGGTATTAGATTACTTTATTCTGGTTATGGTGGTCACTTTGCATTTCTTGATATTTCTATTGACATTGTTCTGATGTATTGTGTTAGCCTGTTTCTTAGACCTTGGGCCATTAAACTTGGTTCCAGTTCTTACTGAAGCTAGGCAATGTCTTCTTCATGGAAATGGAACGATGAATTATGTTACGCTAAATTATTTTAATTAATTCTTTTCCTATGTGAATCTAAGTTAGGAAGATTTTTCAGACTTAACCTTATGCTAAAATTATTCCTTATATCTCTATATCTTTTATGTAATGGTTTATTTCACTGTCTCTGGAATGATAAAAGGTAATGGAATGTTGTGGCTATTATTTGTTCTTTCATTTCTCCCTGGTTATTTTTCATTCAATTCAAACCCATATTAGATATTTTTGGGAATTTGGTTGGAGACATTAGATAATACCTCAAAATAAGAATGTTACATCCAATGCCGAAAACTTCCGAAGTCTAAAATTTTCAGATCTGTGGCCAAAGTTCGCCTCACTACTCAATACCTTGGTGATTCGACCTAAATTCCACACCCAAGCTTGTTCTCCCTTCCATGATGTGAATCTCCAAGCTATTCACCTATTCAATCATGGACTACTACTCCATGGACAATCATGTTTCACTCCTTTCCGAGCTAGTCAACCTCTACTCAACTTGATGTGGCAAGATCACAACTTGAACATCCCTTGGCTTTGACCAACTCTTTCTTGCCATCCACCGGTCCCTGGCTCACTTTCATCGATCAACTTATCTCTTCGGTGAGACCATATCAAAAAATATGGGCCGAACCGCATGTTCAACTTGCAAGCTCAATGTTGATTTTTTCCTCCTTCGTAGAGCCAACCCACCAATCCCTTTGATGACTAACATGAGCCACCCCTTTGACTAACTTAAACCTCTCCTCCAAGTCAATTTTTTTCTAGATGGGCTCGCCTTCCATCTAGTTCCCACACCATTTATCCTCTCTACAACCTAGCTCCTTTCACGGCCAATGTATACCTGGCCTCCTCGAGTTCGCTTGAGTCCTACCTATTATGCATGTGAGCTTTATGGATACGAGCTGAGATTCTCTTCACATCCGACATGCCTCTCTTTCATTCTTGCATTTTCACCGATGTGTGAGTTCCTAGCTCAGTCCCATGAGCTCTTTATTTACTCTCGTGAGTGTGCTATGTGCTTAGCTTGCCCAATGTATAGTCCTTGAATCTCTACTCTTGCATTCATTTGCAGTATGATTGAGGTACTTGAGCTTAGCCATCCCCATCATCTCTAAATTCACCTTCGGTGATCTACAAGCTATCTTGCTCGTTGTCTTATCCTCACGAGCCCAACCTCCATGACTCGGCCTCCTCATGTGATATCATCTTGCTATGCATCCCATCGAGTCCTACGTAGGCCGTTGTGTATTATCCATGAGCTTAACTCACCATTCCTTCCCATGAGCTCCAAGCTCGTTTGTCTTCCATGGAAAACCTGTAACTCAATCTGACCGAGTAACTTGGTCATACTATCTCGAGCTCCTCAAGGACTCAGCGTGGAGCCATGGGAACACCCCAATTTTTTTCCTTAGTACTCAAGCCACTCTCCTATATTATGCCATCTCACCGAGATGTCCAAGAGCTCAACTCACTATGTTTTATCGAGCTAATTTTTGGCTCGGTGCCCTTATGGATGTTTTACAACTTTTTCCCCGGATCCCAAATTTATTTTTTGCATTTTTTGGATTATTTCAAACCCAAGGGCTCATGAAGACTGAGTGCGATGGATTTTGGGCCCATCCACACAATTTAGCCAATTTTTTTGTTTTGGGCTGAAAGTGGGCCCGTTGGGGCCTATTTTCACTCATGGGCACACACTGGGTATTTAAAACCTAGAAGAGGAAAAAATTTCCTCAGATGATTTCAACCTTTCGAAACATCCCCAAAATTCTAGAATCAATCCCAAAACATTATTTTTGACTTGCAAACCTTGTTTTTCCTTGTGTGCCCTGCTACATGAGTCAAGGTCCCTGTCTTACCCGTTGTCTATTTTTCCCATGGGGGCCAAATGGATAGCAATTTTGGTGACTCGTGGGGACATCTAGCTACTAGATGTTCATATAATAGTAGCCTAAAGACTCCATTGGGAACATAGTCACTATTGATGGCCTAAAAAGATCATTATTATGAATTTATCCTATAACTTCTTGTAACACCACCGATATGAATTGACCGTTGTTTCGTAATCCCCAATTTCGCAAAAAAATCTCAAAGTTTGTATGAGTGGATTTTTTTCATTTGAAATTTTCCATTTTCCTTCATTTTGTCAAATTTGGTCTACTTGGGGAGTTTGAAGACTTCAATTTGTCTCCAAGACTGGAATCCATTCCAAGTACAAAGCATGATTGATTGACATCAAAGTTTTTAGTAAAACACTTGCTGGTTTTGGACATCATGGAACTTTGTTAAAATATGATTTTACTCTTCATCCGAACCTTCTTGGAATGCTGCTAAAGGATGGAGCTTGAATGAATTTGGGAAGGATGCTCCCCGAGACTAATTTTCTGATTTTTCCGAGGCACTAAAAGCTCAAATCATGACCGATATGAAGGAAAAGAGGATACAAACTTTGAAATCTTCCCGTAATATTATTTAGTTTCTTTTCATTTTAAATTCCTTGAATTTTGCAACATTTCCTACAACATTTAGCCTCCTATAATAACATTCCTTCCTGGGAGACATCTGAATTTATGTAATGATACAACTTAGAAGAAAAAAAATTGTTCCTGAAGCACTAAGGGAAACTGAAACCTAATCTACAATAAGATAATGTGTAAAAGTAATTAGAGGAAATAAAATCATAAACTGATATATACAAGGGTGAGAATATTCCTTTCAGTAGAAGTGCGTGAGATAGATTCCATTGATTGGAATCGAATTTCCTCTCCATCCAAAGTGGATAGTTGAAAGGTGGTGCTACTTTTACATCCTGTGACCATGTATGGGTCACTCCATTGGCATCAAACTTGGAATGGTTTCTTGGCTTACCCTGATCTACATCCCACTTTAGAACCAAGTCCCATTCCCGGAAGGTACTTTCTTTAGATTTCTTGTCAAATTAACTCTTAATTAAGGCCGATATTTCTACATGGTTTGCATTACGTGGTCTCTTATTTCTTCCAACTCCATCAGTTCTACATACCTAGCTTCCTTAGGCTCAAACTCAAACAATTCTAGCTATTTCAAGAGCTCCAATATGGGAAACTCAAGTGATACTGGCATCCTTACTTCCTTCCCATAGACAAAATTGTAGAGAGAGATACATGTTCACCTCTTTGGCATTATCCTATCAACCCACAAGGCTTATTTGAGCTTGGTATGCCACGTCCTTTGATTTTCATCTAGATTCCTTCTAATGATTCTAAAAATATTATTTGTGGAGTCTAGTGGACCATTACCATGGGGGTCATAATTTGAGGAGGTGATTGAATAAATTCAATTCCTAACAACCCATTTTGTGATTTTGGTACTTATGAATGCTAGAGTATTAAATAATATAATAGTGGCTAAGACTTCTAATCTTGTCACTATTCCTTCATAGAAGTATAGTATCTTAGACTCATTTTCCTCTTTGAGTGTTATTGCCTTGATCCACATGGTGATGTAATTTATTTCCATTAGGATCCACTTGGGGCCTTGGCTAGATTTTTGATTAATGACCCCAATGAAATCCAATCCCCACTTCATAAATGAATGATCAACTGAAATAGAATGAAATGGAAGTCTTTGTTAGCCTCTCCTTGTATGTGAATAATGCACATTTTATGCATTTATTTATCCATGCGTAGTAATCACTAAATAATGTGGGTCAATAATACCTAAATTTCATTATCTTAAGAGTTGTTACTCATAGAGCGAAGTGGCCTTCAAATTATCCATCGTGAAACTCATGTAGTACATTTTCAATATGATTTATTCCAACGCATCTCAAGAGTACACCATTTACGTCCTTTATGAAATACACACCATCGATAAACACATATAATATGGATTAGAGTCTAAAATATCTCCTCTTTTCTTTTCTCATCTCCTGAGGGCATAAACCTATTTGCAAGAAATGTACCATATTTTTAGTCCAACAAGGAGTATACACACTACCATCTGTCTATTCCTGATTATCTTGCAATACCAAAACAAGTTCTTCTTCATGGTTTGCCTCAACATGTTGACCAGAAGCTAAATTCTCACATAATCCCTTTCCATGACTAATTTTGTGACTTTTATCTCTATGTCATATTCCATCACACGAGTGATCTAAACTTCCCGTTTCTTGTTCAAGTCTTTGTTCAAGAGGAAATCCTTGACCCTGATATGAGACACCAATAGCTGAATTTAATTTTTTGAAACCAAGTGCCTAAATTTATTCAAGCTCCTAATGCAATCGAGGACATGTTTCTCAATGAAGGAATACCTCACTTCATAGTCATCCAATATTTGACTAGAAAAGGAAACTGGTTTCTCATATCCTCATTATTTTTTTGCACTAAGATTGCAGAAATTATTTTTGAACCATTGAGGGCATAGAGCATGAAGTCATTCAAAAATTCTAGATTGATGAGAGTTGGGGCTTTGGATATTACATGTTTGATGGCCTCAAAACTCTCATTTCCCTTTGTTCTCCACTTGATTTCCACACTCTTCTTTAGCGTCATTGTCAATGGATTGACAAGAGTGAAAATATTTGGAAAAATATTTAGACAAAGTTGATCCTCCCTAAGAAGATCTAGAGAGCCTTCTTATGACTTGGAAATAATAGAGCACAGATAACTTCAACTCTTTCTAGATCAATTTTCAATCCCTCCTTAGACACAATGTGGCCTAGGAGCTTGCCTTCATGAGCTAGGAATATACATTTTTAGATTCAGGGACACTCGAATCTCCTACATCTTTGGAATACTTACCTAAGGTGAAATAGGTGACTTGACATTTTCTTGGAGAATACAATAATGTTATCTAAGTAAAAAAGAAGTATCTTGTTTATCTACCCCTTGAACACCATGTGTATAACCCTCTGGAATGTAGCTCCAACATTTGATAACCCAAATGGAATTTTCCTATAGGCATAAGTTCCCCATTTGGTGGTGAAGGCCATTTTGAATTGGTCCTCTTCTTTCACCATAATTTTATTATAGCCCGAGTACCCTTCTAGGAGAGAACCTTTTAAGCCGGATACTACCTACAATATTTTATCCATATAAGAAAGTGGATAGTGGTCTTTGAGAAAAGCCATGTTTATGTCCCGAAAGTTCAAACATAATATGATTTTTCCATTTATTTTCCATAACAACACCAAATTTTTAACCCAACTCAAGTGATTGATTGGAAAGATGAATTTTCCTCTATCATCTTGTTTAGCTCTTTCTTTATAAGAGGCTCAATATGAGGGTTGAATAGTATTTGCTTCTGTCTAATAGGATTAGCCTCTAGATTTAGTTCAATAGTGTGTTGTGCTAACTTCGAATTAAATCCTCTCAAATATTTGCGGCTCCAAGAAAAGAATTTTGGGAATTCTTGGAAAAGTTGTATGAAGTCAAATTTATCTTATAGAGTGCTCACCTTCCCAATTTGGAGTATTTTTCCTTATTCAATTGCAATCATGTTTGACTCTTCACCCTTGACTGGATGTTCTCCCTTTCCTATTTTGAATTGATAATTTGGGTTGAAAATTGATTACAAAGTTACTAATCCCTTTTGAAATTTTTTTGTTCATACCGCACTACCGATCCCCTGCATCACCGCTCTAATTTATCCTAATTCCTAGCTAAGAAAACCTCCTCTTCTTGTAATAATTTGATTATCTATTGGTCACTTTAAAACATCTCGCTAGCTTGTGTTGTTGTTTGGAACAATCGACCTCACAATCACATGGATATGGGGCTATGATTTATCCCTTTCAATACTATCAACCACATCAAAAGTTTCCCATATTGCTGCAAGTTTGTTCACTTTGCTTCATTTTTTTCTTGGTATAAACTTGATGTTGAATGCTTTGAAATATTACAAGTATATCTCATACCCCGATTTTGTATCCTTTGAGAAGATCATTTTTTTTCTATTTCAATCCTCTAAGCTGGTTCACAATTAATTCACTATCTTCGAACACTTGAAAATTTTTGATACCTATTTTCCTTTCCCAATGCAATCTAGTAATCAAATCCGATAAATCATTGTATTATTTAAACAAGTGAATTGTAAATAGGAAGCGAAGTAGTATTTGAATTCATGTGGTGAAAAAGCACTGCACCTCCTCTAGCACCCTATCTACTCCTTAAACCATTAAAGAAAAATTATCTTATGTCATTATCTTCCTTATCTTCTAGCTTGGTGAGGCTAGGAATGGGTGAGTTTTATTCATGCATACAATAGATTCCTAACCCAAATTCATCCATTTACCTCTATGGATCATATATGTGCCTTTTGTGAGCCCACTCATCAAGTGTCATATCTACAATATTCCCGATATTAGTGTCTGCTTCTTGGACCTCTAAATGATTCTAGATCAAAACTACACAATTGGAATTTATCAGACTTGGCACATGGGGCTCAATGTGAAATTTGGAAATAGGTTATCATCTGATTATATCCTTGGATCCATATCTCATTCTGAATAGCATGTGGGACTAATAAACTAATAGGTACCCACCAATTTTGGCCATGAAATCCCTTGACAAACACAAGGCAAAAATTGGTGGAAAATCAATCATAGATATATCCTGTAGGATCTGTAACATTCATGAATGCATGCAAAGTGTAAGGATTAATCCTTTGATCACCCCAAATTTTCCTACTACTATCCCATCTAATTGAACCACCCCTTTGGATATTGGTTCATACTCTATGCCCAATCGATCAACAATTTGCTTAGGCATTACTGAGATATTCTTTCCCCATAATCAATAATAAAGTTGTGCATTAACTTATCTCCAATGATCAATGACATATAAAATGGTGGAGGCTTCAAATTTTTACTTGGGTGACCTCCTTCTTGCTGTAATGTGTTAGTAAGAACCTTATCTTATTGCTAGATATCTTGTTTAAAGAAGACCAATTTTCCATAGTGATCTGCAAAAATCTCATTATCCTAGAATTGCCAATGATTCCCACATGGAAATATATACATTTGTCTTCTTCATCTAATCTATGATGTTGAATTGGGAGGGGTTATCCTTATGTTTCCTCCATCTTGGTTTAACCCTTTTGGGAACTTGGAATGGTACATGGGCTACTACAATTGGTACCACGGGCTGATTTTGCACATTTTAAGCTACACTTGACTTGCTAACACCTTGTGGCATGGTAGCAAGATGTTAAACCACTATGTTAGATGGCTTCCCCTCCCGGATATTTCCCTTCTTTGATCATTTTTAGCTACTACACCTTGAAAAGGAGGTTGATTAAATCCACAAAAATCTTCCATTTTCCAATTGACTAGTGTGGTTTGTTGGACCCTAAAATATTGGATAAGTACCAAGAGGTACACATGCACAAGATCGTAGATAGAAGGACACTTAGGAAAAAACACACAAGAAAAAGGGGTTTAAGTTAAACCGGTGGCACTACGTGTGAGGAAGAACAAAGATTTAAAGGACTTATCCATATTTGACATCATAGAGTCACTTGAGGAAAACGTAAGGACCTCGACTAGGCATGATGAGTAGATAAGATGTTATCCTAGAACCTTGAAGGTCAAGAGAAGGATACTCCATGCGGGAAATATTCCTAGAGACATATTTATAGTTAGTGGAAGGTTTGCGAAGTGGATAAACATTCACAAAAGGAGGACCACATCGACACTTGACAATGATCGATCTTCTAAGAGAAGTTATGGAGGTGGTAGATGATACTATTTAAAGAGGTGCTTAGGACATGATTAGACACAAGAAGACATATAGAGAGACACGAAGAGAATACATATAAAGAGAAGGAGATTAACGAAGTGCTGAAATGCTAACGGTTTAGAGTAATTAGTGCTAGAGGGTTGTAAGGGATACCATAAAATATATGTATGGGTACTAGGATCTATAAAAAGGTAAATAATGGGGAAAAGTATAGTTAGGATATCTAATCGATAGGCTTATAGGATTCTAGTCTCTTTCATTTTGTGTATATGGTCCGAGATGAAACTTTTGAATGTAGTATGAATACTAATACACATGGATCTATTCAGTACAAACTACTTACGGGTGTAACCCCTTATGTTATATGGTTTATCATGACTCGTATCTAGTTTCTTGTACTTCTTACAATGTTATTTAGCTTTTGTGATGCATTAATGTGTAGATATGTTAGTTATACCTTATGTCTTTCAAAGTAGATGAATGTACTTATATTTATGTAGATAATCCTCCATTAATGGTAGAAATATCTTTAAAAACTCACATAAAGTAAGGTCTTGGCATGCGTACGCACCTCGTTTAAAACCCAATGTATCTTTGGATGATAGGCCGACGTACTTGGGGTTAGAAAGAAGTATTAAGGGTAAAATAATGACTACATCTTAGATTCGTTATTGGGACCTCTTTTGAAGCTATTGTCAGAGGAATGTGTGATGACAAAGTGCTTGAACATGGATAGTATCAAAGCATGGCTCAAAAACATGGAGGATGAGTTTTCTTATAGGATCAATATTGGATCTACGTTTGATGCATGAAAATGGGTGGAGGAGATCCTGTATCACGAAATCTATGAGAAATTCTTCTATTGTTTCCCAATAGAGTTGTATGAATTTCTATCAACATATGCATAAAGTACGAGTTGTTACTATAGACCTCGTGTTTGGATTTAAGAGGAATATCAATAGCTACATGATGCTAATCTGACATGGACACGTGTTTTTATTGACTAGTGGAGTAGATTTTTGACTAGTTATACCTTATAATACACTATTTCTATGTATTCTTGCTCAAGATTGCTTGAGCTCGAGTTCTTGAAGGATCCTAGAGGATTGTTCTTGTGTTATTCCACCTGGATATCAATATACTAGTCATTACTTTGAGTTTGGAAGCCTTTCCCATGGATGGATAATTTCCTTCTAGGTGCGAGGCGCGAAAGATGGCATGGTAGAAGGATGATGGACCTTGTGGTAGAAAAGGAGAAAGAGGAGAGGTGACTCAATTATAATGAATCTTGGGAGAGGGAGTGAGTAAGACAATGTGAAGTTGTAGGAGTGATGGATTTATGGAGGTAGACATTGTGGGAAGGATTTAAGGTTCACACAGAGGACATAGAACCTGAGCAGTCTACGCTACCCTGTCTTGGAAAGCATGGAAGAGAAACCCCCTCAGCTTCTGGAGAGAGCTCATAATATGAAGAAAGGAGAAGATCCATTGGCACGCATCTCGAATCTACCAGTGATCAAAACTTGGCACTTATTTTTCCAAATATAGATATAAGTATTACTAACCTAGTTGGTATTGGTAGAAGTAACCAATTAGCACCTATGAGGTATAATCTTTCATTTGGTACAACCATGACTACACAATCATTTCTTGTGTTTAAAGATATATTGTCTAGTACAAAGTTTGGACAAAGTACGGTACAAAAATATTTGGTATCACATCCGGAAGTGGTGTGGGACATACATCCTGGTAGTGGTGTAATATCACAGATTGTTGGCACGTAGTTTAAAGTGCTAGTAGCGCATAAGGCATGACCAATTTAGGACCTTTATCAGCTACGAGAGGTGGATTTAGTGGAAAGGGTGAAGTAGGAACTAATGGACTTGGTGGACCTAGCGGATCTAGTGGGTCGGTGGGGACAAACATTGGTGGATCTAGTGGTGGAGGCAACATTGAGGGGAATATAGGGGACAAGGGCCTCAACCACCTCGATAAGTGTTTCTTTACATCTTCTAGATTATAAAAGTGTTGAGGATGTTGTAGAGCATGTAAATAAATGTGAGTTGATATGGCACGCGAAGGGGATCACTACGAGAAGTAACAATGTGATGTTAAGGGCGCACACATAGTTAGTACTAGAAGTATGATCATCACCAAACAATGAGATTATACCATGTTACGTGATTATTTCTTAGCTAAATTCCATATTCTTGAGTTTGAATAGAAGAGCATTAGTGCATTGAAGGAGATTTAACAAGGTATGGTAGAGAGTGTACATGAGTATGACGCTTTCTTTAAGACTCTCTTGTCAAAACTATCTTATGATATTCATCATTTTCAGCATGCTCAATGGTTTGTTGGAGGATTAATAACCCCTTTCGGGAGAGTGGTGTGGCATTAGACTTTCGGCACTGCGTGAGGCCTTGGATGTTGCCCTGCATTGAGATTATGGGAAGCATTGATACCATTGTTAGTCCTTTTCTTGAAGCTCATATTACTACCATGGAAAATTAGCTAGAGAAGCTATCTGTGAACTCATCCCATGAGACTTGTAGTGGCCTATAGTGTATGGATTGTGAGGTGGAGGGGCATACAAAGAATAGTTGTTCCCAGAGATTGGTACATGCCATGATGATAGATCGTGATATTTTCCACAAAGATCATGATACAAGTAGGTGTCCACTACTGCAGTGTGCAATCCATAAGAATGTGTCTTGCTATTGTAAAATTTTCACCTCTACTACTCATGAAACCAAGGATTATACATTGATCGACCACATACATAATTTCATTGATATTGGTGTGCACTAGAATAACATTGCAAACTATTCCAAGGATGATGGTCATCACTATGAAGGACATGCAAAAGGAGGAGCTCGTGGAAGAGGATTTCACTGAGTATTTAGAGGCCGTGGAAATCGGGAGGCGAAGAGGTGAATTCCCTCAAAACTTATTATAATTTTGGTTCCACAAAGCATTACAAGTGCAAATGTCCTAACTGTTATAATGCTCTTGTTATGGGAAGAAGCAAGAGTATGAGGAGTTCTCGAAGATATTTGGACACATGAGATAGCAATAATGGAGAGACAAGGGCACCGAGATGGTAAGCGTGGAGAAACCAAACCTGACAAAGTGAATGCCAAGGGTAACATGTGAGTCGAGTTAGAACCTATACCGATGACGATGTAGGTTGAGGCTATGCACTCTAGGAAAATACCAAAGTAGAGACCACTAATTACAAGAGAAGAGGTGGTATATGGGAAGTATTCGGAGCCTACCAATCGAAGAAAGTCTATCAAGAGACCATGGATGTAATCAAAAGTATAAAAGGGGAAATTTAGTGTCTAGAAGAGCAATCCAGAAGTTTCAATAGAAGAAAAGAGCTGAATACCCCGAGTTAGATATAGATGATGTCGAGAGGTGTTTAAGATGCTTGCACCAAGATAATATCATTCCTCCGTTATGAGAATGGTCGAGGGATAAGATATCAAGCATTGGAGCATAGTGGGAGAGATAGGGTTTGTATGTTAACCTTCTTCCCCATAAACTTGACTATAATAAGGAGATTACTTTGAATGTAGTTGTTTATGGATGGTTCCCAAGTAATATTCTGATTGACACAAGCATGGAGGTTAATGTTCTCACCCTAGATGTCTGGAATCTAATAGGAAGTCCCCCATTACAGCCATCTTCAGATGTGTTGTATATGGCTAATAAGATAAAGAAAATTGCCATTGGTGTTCTAAAGGATCATGTTATCACTATCTAAGGGGAAAAATTCACCTGAGGCTTCGATTTCTTAGCACTTGCATAGGTGGACAACTTTCCAATGTTACTTTGGTGCCCCTAGTGCTATATAAACAATGTTGAATTATGTTTCAATAAGGGGTATATAAGTTTTGAGAACAAAGAGGAATGTTTTATCTTTCCTTTGACAAATGGGAAGTCAAGACCTATATTGAGCCTTTAGGAGAAGAATACCTAGACATAATTTATGTGCGTACTATTTGGGACCCGAGGTTGTGTAACCAATAAAATAAATCATTATTTAGTGTGAAGATGCTCAATCTATAAGTGATACAACTAATGTGGTATGTGATAATTGGATGCACGTGAAATATGAGTTAGTCAACCTGATAGTTAAGAGGCTCTATGAGGAGAGTAACAAAGGCGTGCTTAGTCAAGCACCTAGGAGGAAAGAAGTTGCCAAGTTATTCTGGGGGAGCCAACCCTAATGTTTTCCTATGAGAAATGGAGACCTAGTGGAGATGTGAGATCAAAATGAAAAAAATGCTTAGCTATGCCTTTCTTAGGACTCGCAACACATTGGTGGGTGACCCATCTCGATAACCTTCGAGAGTGGTGCGAAGTGAGAATTGCATTCTTTGTTAGGTTTTTCTAGAACAATGCACCTACTATGATATAAGATTACCATGGGAAGGAACCTTCCTCATTTCACATCCAAGCATGTGAGAAGGCTTGGATGGAAGGTGGGGAAGCATTACCTCCATCTTTATGGGTGTATAAGTTTTACTCCACTTTATAGGGTGCGCACGTACATGTTACATTCCCTTAGAGATGCATCGTCGGACATGAAACTGGAAGGAGTTGATGGTTGACCTCCTCGAGATTTCAAATAACAGAGTACTAATCCATTGATGTATGAGGCAATGTAGGTTTTTAAGTGCCTAACTATGGCGAGATAGTGCCATGACGAAGGATATACTACTGGAATTATTGGGTGAACTGGCTTAGAAGCACATTTTGATGAGAGAGAATAAGAGGAGATACAACTTGAGCGTGCATGCATGCATGGAAAACGAGAAAGGAAAGTTGTTCTATGTGATTAATGGTGAAGATGTGGAAAAATTAGATGTTAACCATACTGTGGGTACACGTGACATTATGGATAGTGCTCATGAGAAATCACACACCTACCATGAACCCCTAAAAACCAAGAAGGTTAACATTGGTTCGTAGGAGGTGGAGCCTAAGGAGGCTACTATCGGGGACTACTAGTGAGAGAAGCGGTGTTTCAAAATCATCAATATGTTGCGTGAGTTCCAGAATTTATTTTCATAGTGGGTACCACAAGCGTAAAGGAGTTCACCACTCCTTAGGAGAAATGAAGATCAAGTTAAAGGAAGGTTCATGCACAATTCAGATGATACCTTATCAAATGAATTTGAATCTATGTGTCAAAGTCAAGGAGGATATTGACAAGATGAATGCATCGAGAATACATGAGGCTATTAAAGAATCAAAATATATAATTCCAATGGTCATTATAATTATAAAGGATGGGAGGGTAAGGATTTGTGTTGATTATAGGGATCTGAATGTGGTATGTGTTATTGACCCTTTTCCAACCCCCTTCACTAAGGAGATCCTAGAAGGAGTAGCTGGGTGCGAGATCTATTCTTTCATAGATGGATTCTCGTGGATATCATCAGTTAGAATTACAAAAGGAGGACTAAGAAAAGAAAAATTTCACTACCGAATGGGGAATAGTTTCCTACACGGTCATGCCTTTTGAATCAAGAATGTTACTACTATGTTTTCACGCATTATGGTGCGTACATTTCAATACTTCATCCTTAAGTTTCTTCAAGTCTACCTTGATGATTGGATGGTATATGGATTAGTGAGGGAAAATTACGACAATATGAGGATGATGTTTGAAAGATGATGATAATTGAGGATATCCCTCAACATTAAGAAATATGTTTTCATTATGCAATTTGGAACCCCGTTGGGAATATCATATGTAAGGAAGGCTTCTTTGGTGGATCCTACTAAAGTTTTCATTATTGTGAGATTGGGGAATCTACCAGCCAAAACATGATCCATGGATTCCTTGGGCATACAGGGTATTACCAGAAATTTGTTAAGAGGTATGCTAAGATCACTGCATTGTTGGAAAAAATTTTAAAACACAAAAGTACATTTCATTGGGGAGAGGCGCAATAGATGGAGTTTGATACATTGAAGAATAGGCTTATCACTGCACCCATATTACGCTTTCCTTCTTGGAATAAGCCAATCCACGTACATGTTGATGCTTTAGGGATGGCGATTGGAGCAATCTTAGCATAACCTAGAGAGGGAATTGTTGACCACCCCTTGTGCTTTGCTAGTAGGAAGCTAACCCTAGTAGAACATAACTATATTACTACTGAGCATAATTCTACTTGCTGAAAAATTCAAGAAGTATATGTTGGCAACACCCTTTATATTATACATGGACCACATGGCATTGAAGTACTTGGTAAACAAGCCCATTTTATAAGGGCGCATATGCAAGTGGATCCTGTTGTTTCAAGAGTTTGAGTTTACGGTTGTTGTGAAACCGGGTAAGAGTAATTTGGGACCTGACCATTTATCAAGGATTGACTCAAGGGAGGATGTGCAGAGCATTGAAGATACAATGCTAGATGTGTAACTTTTTAGATTGTTTCATGTGCACTTTGACTTGGAAGATATTGTTGTGTTTCTCAAAATGGGTGTGGCACCAGAGGGAATGAAGAATTTGGAAAGGAAGCAATTAGCCATACACGTCACACCCTACATGTTAATTAGTGGAGACTTATACAAGCTAGGATACAATGAGGTTTTATGTCGGTGCGTGTTAGAGCATGAACGTGTTACAATTATGGAGGAAGCACATGGTGGAATTGTAGGATGACACTATGTAGGAGTGCAACTCGTGCAAAAATCCTTCTAATAGGATTTTTATGGGATATGGTTTAAAAATATTATATCGAGTATGCAAGGGCTGTGACCACTACCAACACCTTGGTAAACCAAGAGAAAAGAGATGAAATGTCATTAAGACCGATTGCTAGTGTAGAAGCATTAGAGAAGAGGGAAATTGAAATTGAACTCATAGGCCCTCTTTCCCTAGCTATGTGAAGAAAAGTTTCATGCTATATCATTACATATACATACTACCTTACAAGCTAGGGAGAAGTGATGTCTACAAGGGATTACACAATGGTAACAACAACTAGGTTCTTGTGGGAAAACATAATCAACATATATGGATGCCCGTTGAGCTTAACAAGTGATAGGGGTACTCATTTCTTGAATGAGACAGTTAGGATCTTATTTGTAAAATTCATGGTAGCCCACCACAAGACTACCCCTTATCACCCAAAAGCTAATGGGATTGCTTTGAGGCATTTAACAAAATTCTGAATCACACGTTAACCAAGATTTATGATGTGGGAAGAATGGATTGGGATGATAAAGTTTCTCCTATGTTATGATCATATCAGATTACTTATAAGATACTAAACAAGGTCACACATTTTTAATTGGTGTTTGGCATAGAAGCTGTGTTACCTATTGAATTCATGTTACCATCACTACGTATAACATGCACATAAGGATTAGATGATGAACAAGCACTTGAGGAGAGAATTGATAAGTTAATGTAGTTAGATTAGAGGCATGTTATTACTCGTTGGAGTCGAAAACAAAAAAATCCAGGAAGAAGGCATGACATGATAGACACATCAAGAACAAGTAGTTTGAGGTTGAGAAGATGGTTCTAATGTATGATTCCAAGTTTTTGTGCCATCTTGGGAAATTCAAAATCCATTGGATGGGCCCATACATTATATCTTATATACTTGATTTAGGTGCTTTCTAGTTATAAGTGTTGGATGGAACATGGTTTCTAGGCCATTTCAATGGGATTAGGATGAAGCCCTACTATAAATAAGTCTTCTTTGTGTTTGTAAATAAGGTAATATTGCACGAGCCTAGGTTTTTCTTTGTTGTAGTTTCTTTTCTTTGTGTTTCCCTTTCTCATTGCTTTGTGTTGTGTGCATTTGTGTTTGGTAGCCACTTATTATTTTCAAAAAAATTCTATGCATAGAGGACTGTGCATCCATTTTTGTGTGGGGTGGAGTGATGTGACAAGTATTGGAATCTATGGTTGTGGATGGCCTAGGTGTGATGTGAAAAGTAACTGGAAGCTATGATTCTAGATGGCTTAGGTTGAAAAATATAAAACACATGGAATAGAATATCATGCATGGAAAAGGTGAACATAAGGGAAGATTGGTGTCAAAAGGATTTGAGAAACAACATACAAGGGTAAAAACATAGGAGCAACATGAGATAGGAAGCAAAAAGAACTTGGTCCAAGACATAGAGGAAGAATTTACTTCGGTGCAGGAGAAAGCACAAAGAACTCTATGGTCAAGGAAATTGCACACCGTAAGGTTGTATAAGTGTTCGCATAAGATTGAGCGCGAAGGAAAATCACTACAGGTTGGCATTGCAAAGAAAAAAATCCACCTGTATTGTGAAAGTACATTGGTAGGTTACATGTATTTTATTACGGAGAAAAGAAAAATTATAAATAGAAGATCAAGGGTGTGTTATTTTCTACCTTTTGTTTTAAGTTATCAAAGAGCTCTCGTGAACTAGGGCATCCTTGTGAAGAAAGTTTGAGAAGAGTTGTGAATATTTGTGTGCATAGCTAGTTTGATCAATGTACAAGAGTGGAAAAAAGTACACAAGCGTAAGAGGAGAAGGTTGTGTGGAAGAATCCCATGGGTGTTATGTCATCTTGTGTAAAAAGGGTTTTCCAGGTTAGGGTTGCATAGCTAGGGCATGAGGTTTGAAGGAATTTTTGTAAAGGAATGGAGCCACAAAGTTGAGTAGAGCCAGAACCAGGAGAGAGGAAGAATTTTTAAGGACCGAAGAAGGAATGAAACCAAGGAAAGTAGAAAATGTTTCACCAAAGAAAGGGCAAGGGAAAGGGAAACAAATTGTCTGTATTGATTTCAATGAATACGGTACGTGTACAACATATTGCTTGGTAAATAATGGGTGTCTCAAGCTAGGAATATGGTCGTGAATGCTTACACCCATTGAATAAGCACCACAAAGAATGAAATGAAACTAGAACTGGTGAAGAGGACACCAGAATAAATTCCCATCTATGATGACAAGGTAAAGCTAAAAATGGAGAAGGGTGGGTTGTTACAACTCTACAAGTTTCCCTATTTTGGAAAGCCCGAGCAACTATACCAATGGTTGATGTCACGCATGCATGAAGACCACTTCTATTTCATAGGCTAGAGGATGCGCATAACCCCCAACTAATTTCTAAGTTCACTAGCCTTATCTGTGAAGGAGATTCATTGGACGATGATTTCAAAGACAAGGAAGCCATTAAGAAGACCGTTGAGGCTTATGACTATAAGAAGGGTTCATGCTACTTTGAAATTTTTGTAATTACTGACCCAATGATGAGGATGGTTGTGCACTTGGTTAAAAGATGAATGCACAACAAAGATGGACACGGATCAATAAGGCCTGGTTAAATGTGTTCCGCAAGATATCGAGGGAACCGTCTATAACCTCTTAGCTTTCATTACAAAGGAGATCATAGATGCCATTCTCAAGGGAAAGAAGATCATGTTTGGTAATGTCCTCCTCACCATTGTATTTTTAGAGATTGGAGTGCTCGATGGGCCGGATAAGTTTTTATGGGAATACCTAGATGAGAACCCCTCCCCCACCAAGAGGTTTGAATAAGATACTATGTAGACACCTATAATTACGCCCAAGTAATTTAAATACTTAAATTGCACTAATTATCCCCTTTCTCGCAAATCAACAACATATCGTCAAAAGCACTCATTTTCCCTCATATCATCATTAATTAATTACACTAAGCTAATTAATTAAGTTGCCTATCCAAAAAATACCCTAATTAACGACCTTCCATTAATAAATCACCCCTTCTACCTAGACTAATTAATTATTATTAATTAATTAGCTTTCCCTTCCATTTAACCAATAAATCAATATTTAATTGATTTAATCCCCTTATAATAGCCTAAATCATACTAATATTCCTCTAATTATCTTCTATAAGCTTACATCTACCTATTAGTTAATCACCTTTGATTAATTAAAACACCCCCAACTCCCATGACTTGCTAAGCATAAATTAAACCCTTCTAAAGTAAGGTTACCTTTAATAAAGCAACCTTATCCATTTCTAATCATGTTTTACCTTTATCCCACATTCACGAGAATGTGTTGAATCCTTTATCCTTTTGGCTATATAAAGAGCCCTCCACGTACCTTTTACTTACGCCTAAACTCCTAAGAGAGAAAATGCAAAGCATATAGTAAAGAGACTAAGAGCTTGCCTTTTGTTTTCTTGAGAGGTCACCATTGTTAAGATCTAAAGCTTCCTATTCTT
Source organism: Taxus wallichiana var. yunnanensis (assembly GCA_018340775.1). NCBI lineage: Eukaryota > Viridiplantae > Streptophyta > Pinopsida > Cupressales > Taxaceae > Taxus > Taxus wallichiana. Next base: position 203,919,909 of record CM031236.1, read on the forward strand.
GCAATCTTTAAGGATCAAACAAAGTAATTTTTGATTGCCATTGGAGATAAATAGGTCCATTCATTCTTGTTGGTAATCTAGGAGAGTAGAAATGTTAAAATAACATGCATAGTTTTGATCTCATGTTTTCAAAGTTATAATGTTAGTTTAGATCTTGTTTAGTTCTCTATCTTGATGGTGTTTATGCTTTGTTTTAGTTAAATTGTAGAACTATTTTAGGTGGTAGTTCTTGCTTCATTTGATTTAGCATTAAGAAAAGTATACATGCACACATTTGAAATGCTCGGTGGGACTTACTCCATTATCCTTTACACTTAATTTCAAGTTTTTGTAGTTACGTTTCATTTTTGGTTACTAACCCTCTTTTACACATGTTGATCTAACTTGTTTTTCTTAACTTGTTTTGTTGAGTTTACATGTGTTGAGTCTTCCTTGTAGGTATAAATGAGGTGAAGTGCTGTCAAAATTAGAATTGATGGGAAAATTTCAAGATTTCTCCATGTTTTCATTTTTAGAGCTTACTTTTTCAACATTCTACATGCTAGTTTTGTCAATTTCTTGAAAATTTTAAATTCTTGAGCATGTAGGTTAGTTTTTTATAGTGCCGAGTCTTCTATTTACATATTAATGTGGTGGGTTGCTGTCAAAATTTAATCTTGGTGAGAAAATTTCAAGATTTCATCATGTTTTCATTTTTAGAGCTTACTTTTTCATCATTCTACATGTTAGTTTTGTCAATTTCTTGAAAATTTTAAATTCTTGAGCATGTATGTTAATGTTTGATAGCGTTGAGTTTTCTATTCATATATTGATGTGATGGGTTGTTGTCAAAATTGAATCTTTGTTGGAAATTTTTTTCCCATTTTACAGATTAAGAGACGTTTTTTTTGACATTTTTTGAGTGCATGTCAAGTGCATACCCATGAGCATAAGAGCATATGCGTAACCCATCTTCCAAAGGCCATAACATTTGCTCCCGAACTCGAAATGACTCCATTTTTTTGCGTTGGAAAGGTATTGAAGTTAAATATGAAATGAAAACATAAATTTAGGATTTATACTTATAAAAATTACAAGTTTTTCTGTTAGTTTAAAACTGGTCATTTTCTAACATGTCTAATGTTTTGATGAATGTTGTATTTCCATGCTTACTTGATTTAGACCAAAGCATGTGTATACTCTTCTCTTACACCTTTTGGTGATCTTGAGAATCAAAACAACTTTGATCTATATCTTTTTAACATTGGGATTAAACTTAGAAATTTGATTATTCATTTTACTTAAGGGAATGAACCTTTTACAAAGCATTTTTCAATGGTCCTTTGATTTGAAGTTTTATATTTCTATATAGTTGGGATAAAGTTTGTGTATGATCTTCTCTTGCACCTTAGGGTGATCTTGAGAATCAAAAGTAACTTTAGTCTTCATTATAGAACATTTGGTAAATTGGAAACTTCATATTTCAATTTTGGTTTAAGGGAGTGAACATTTATCATGAATTTTGTATGGTTCATTGATTGAAAAGTTTTTCTTTACTTTTTAGTTAGATTATTTGTTGTGTATACTCTTCTCTTGCATCCTTGGATGATCTTGAGAATCAAAAGAAACTCTTAATCCTCTTTTAAATAATGTGATTTTCTTGGAGAACTACTAATGCTTGAGTGCATGACCTAAAAATGCTTGTCAAGGAAAGGAGGAATCAAAATGAAGTCAAAAACTACTAATACAGTTGTTATACAGGTTGCCAAAAGGTGTTCAACCAAACCACACCTAATTAAACAAGATAAAAAGAACAACATATTCAAAAAACTGTATTGTAGGTTTCAGAAAAGGGTACATCCCTCTCCGCTCAACTGGAACATAACCCCTTTGGCATAACGCCTTAAGCTACAACAATGGGGGTCATTCCAGGAACCCCAAAGTAGTCCACGCAAGAGGGAACCTTGTGGACGAAATGGGAAGTGCTCTACACTACCTACTTGACTAGTGATTCCTTTGTGAGATATCATTATAGGTTTTCTATTGTGGTGACCCCAGTGATGGTACATGTAGATGCACTAGTTGCCTACTATTCTTGAAGGGGGTAAAGTAAAGCTGAGATACTCCCAAACTAGTTAGTGTGACTTTTTAGGTAAATTGCGCTCGCTCGTGGCAACTTTGTAACACCTAGGGTGAGAGAACCACCTAGGAGAATATACTTTGGCCAAGAGCCCACTTTGACCATTTTAAAACATAGTGTTGAGTTGTGAACCTTATTTTTGAGAAATGTGTGATGTATTACTTTCACCTAGTTTTTACTTGCCTTAGGGTGAGGTGAAACTCTGCTGAAGTGAGGCTAGCATTTTTGTCATTTTTCTTGATTTATTTCCTTCATATTCTTTTGACATTTTGTTGATCAAAAGAGGTGTGATCACCTTTGTGTTTCCATTTGAATTTTCTCACTTTTATGTCTGTTTACATCCATCCATGTTCATGGGTTGGGTTAGTTAAACGTCTAAATTAAATGGAGGCATTTTCACGTCATTTGGTATCCATTGTGATCTTGATACCCACATCAAGATCGTCATTATAGTTAGGTGTGGTTCATCACCACAGACTTCCATAGAGGAGTTAGCTTGTTTGTCTCGTATCATTACAATTTTGATATTTATGTCTTGTTTCTTGTAAAATCGACATAAATACCTATATATTGTACGGTTACATTGCACACATTCTTAACTATTCTTAGCTATACTTTGATATTTTTTTGTTTGGTTTTATTATTACCTCGATTTCAAAAGGTGCTGTGCACTACCATTTGTACGTGTTATATCAATAACACCTCGATATCAATACTCTACTTTCTTACAAAGTGGGTTAACATATTTTGGTGATATTGTTGTGTCATTCACAAATCGTAATTGGCACTTTTTGAGATATAGGTCTTAATCAGACTTGAGCTTGCCCGTTGTATATCTCGATTGGGAGATCACATTTAACTTCATGTATTTACTTACGTCTTGTTCATTCCTTTGAACTTGGCATAAGTGGAGACATATTTTTAATCATCTGGTGTCGCAAATTACTTTGAAACATAGTCTAGGAAGTAATTCATTTGATTAAGTTTTGGTACCAAATGATTGTTTCATTGGTGACTTTATCACTCTATCACATTGGTATTCTCACTTTGTTAATTTACTCTTAACACGTACAATTTGTGTTTCACTTAGGGGTAGTCATTGAATTTTGAACAAATCTACAACTTACCTTAGTGAAACTTATCACGAACACATAACTCCCAAGACACATCTAGGGTTAAAGAAACAAACATATGAGGAACAACAGTGCAAGCTTGGGAAACCTCTATGCAGACAAGGGTCAAACCCATTTATCGAAACGATCTAGGACCACTATTTTCTGTAGAAAAGGAAATAGAAGAAATGGTTGACCATAGTGGAAACAAATTAAAATCACCATGCGCGGACTTTGATTTTTTACGAATTTCTTCTTAGAAACAAAGATAGAGTGTTGGCCCAGGTCGTTGAATTAGGGGCCAAATTTCTCATCGAGAAGGAACCAATACTACAAACATATGACACTATTGAGGAAGAACACCCCCTTATCAATATGGAAGATATTTTAATAGGCGGGCATGCTTCCACTTCTTATGCAGAAAATGATAAAGTGGTAGGGAATAGAATACCCCTCCTCAAAATGCCACGAAGAAACAAAATAGAACTTGAGATAGAAGAAGAACCTCCACAGTACGAAGAGGAGGAACCTTTAGAAGAAGAGGCTATAAACCAAGCCGCAATCCAACAACAAATCATCAACCTAAGCGATAACTTGCTTTGATTACTTCCTATGTATAGAAAGATGCAAACAAGAACATTCAAAAGGTAAGGCCTAAGGTTAAGATCAACGAACTCCATCGAGAAAAACAAGGAGAAGAAGACATAGGGTACCATCATGTTTACATCCCTACTTCTCCCACTAAAGAACAATTGCTCGCACAGGAAGTGCAGTCTATGAAAGTGACGCTTGTGAGCTTACAAGAGAGAAATATAGGGAGCATCAAGAAATATCAATATGAAGAGCTATGCCCCTATCCTTTTGACAAGACAATGACCCTTCAACCCTTTCCAAAGAAATTTGATATGCCAAAGTTCGACAAATACAAAGGAAAGGGAGACCTAAGAGATCATGTTAAATATTTTTACATGGCATGTCAAGAATTGTCTTATAGTGATAATTACCTTATCGACTTTTTCCCAAGAGTATTAGAGGTCAAGCATTGGAATTGTTTACATGCTTGCCACGGGATGAATTTCCACCTGACTAGAATTAGCAAAAATATTTGTGCGTCACTTCTTGTATAACATAGAGAGTGACGTCACCATGGCAGACTTGTGTGGTGCCAAACAACGCCTAAATGATACCTTCGCTAGCTTCCTCCAACGATGGAGAGGGATAGCCAGTCGCTTCCCTTATGATTTCCCTAAAAAGTAGCTGGTTAGTATCTTCATTCCCAATCTCAACCCAGATATCACCTTCCACCTCCAAATGCATTGTGTCTGTACTTTTGAGGAGGTTATTGAGAAAGGGATTCAGATAGAAAAGGATATCATTGCTAAATGAACCCTTAAAAACCAATATAAAAACAACCAAATTTTCAAAGTGGAAAAGTTCAAGATCTTCAACAAAAACAAAAATGTGGTGGGAGACAGAATCACTGATTCTAAACACATTCAAATGGTCCAAACTGGTCAACCTTTTAAATTGACCAAGGGCCCAATTCAACCACCACCAAAATGATGAACATTCACCTCTCTCAATGAACCATTGTCAGTCATACTAAAATAGTTGGATGCGGCCCACATGATGACCTATCCTACAACAAAACCATTTGACGACAATGCTCCCAAACCTTAATGGTATAATGACCATGAATATTTCAAAATGCATTACGTTAAAGGTCATAAAATAGACAAATGTTTACGACTTCGCCACTATATTCAAGACCTCATTAATAAAGAGAGATAGAGGTGGATAACCCTAGCCACATGCAAACACCTAACGAGAAAATGGGTAATTATAAGGAACCATTCCCAAGCATGATAAGTCGAAAAGGAAAAGCTGGATCAGGGAGAGTCATCCTAAACCTATAAAGTCACGAATTACTTGTATACTAAGAGAGATAACAATCATTACGATTCACTTATTGGATGTATTCACTCCCTTGTTGACCGTGTCAACACTATCCAGATTAAGGGAAAGGACTACGTTGTGGTAACAAGGCACACCGCCTCATAATTCTAGACCCCTCTCCATCGACCCCGCATACTGGTAAGTATAACCTTTTAGAACAACTTGAGAAGACGTCTGCTAAGATTTTGATCTTAGACCTTCTCAAGATTTCCAATGTGCATAAGGACATCCTGTATCAAACTCTTTAGGGGTCGGGAGTGCCTTTAGAAGTTGATCCTACACACCTTCAAGCTGTGGTGGCAACCATTGCCCCAAGTGAGCATCTTACTTTCAACCATAGGGAAATCCCTGCCACGAATCCTACACATAATCTTCCCTTGTACATCGAGGTAGTTGTCACCCATAGGAAAATCAAATGGGTGCTTGTGGACAACGGATCGGGATTGAACATCTGCACACTTAAGCTGGTCAAACAATTGGGACATACAAAGGAAGATCTTGAGTCCCATATTATTACTATCACCGCATACGACAACGCGGAAAGAGAGTCAACAGGCACCATTACGTTGCCCATGGAGGTGGGCCCCACTTGTCATCAGACAAAGTTTCACATCCTAGACTTGGAACTTCCATATAATATGCTTCTAGGTCGACCATGGATTCATGCCATGCAGGTCGTGCCATCAACGTTTCATCAAGTTGAAGCATGAGGGACATACGATCACAATACCAAGAGATTTAGAGCCCTTTGCTCATTGTAGAGCTCTCAATAGCTTTGCACAAAAGGGTACATATGCATGTCCCTCCACAGATATAGTTGTTCCTCTTCAGTCTAAGGCTATGGAATCCCACATGGATTCAGATTCACTTAGTTCTTGCACTCATGGGGCATCTACTTCAACCTCTCCATTTGATTCATGGGAGATGAAAATCCTAGAATATGGCTGCAGGGAGTATAATGTACAACAAGCACTCCTGGTGTCAGATCTCTCTTTGTCACCCAAGACTAGAGGTCGACCCAACTACCACTTTAAGAGACCTAGAGATGAACACACTATTGGGTCATTCCTGCTTGGAGGCTTGTTAGCTGAGGAGAAGTTGCTCGATCCACCTACTACTTGGGACCTTGAGGACACTCACCATCTTGTTACCAAACTTTGAAATATGAAAAATCTAGCGAGAATGATGTACTCCATGGGCTAGAAAGTCCTAGGATGTGGGAGGAATGAATAAGAAAAAGAGAACTAGTCCCTCTTCCACATTTCAAAATAGAAAGATACGACATTGCGATTCTTCCTTACGGAGCGCACCCCAATGATAAAGACGTAACTTGTTATGAGCGTGAGGATAGTTCTCGATTACCTAGATAGCGATCTGATTCTTGTTTTAGCCAATATGAGGATCTCGGTCTCCATGAACCTTTTATGAATAACTCTATCCTAACCATCACCCCCACCGAACCAACCCTTGACCTTGTATACCCTTCCCTTGTTGAATGGGACAAAAACATCACGTGCCACTAGATGTATTTGAGAACGACAAGGCTATTGCAGAGTTTATGGGCATAAGGGATACAATACCCATTGGATATCATAAGAAAGGTTTCTTTATTGACTTAGACACCTACGCCTAATTCGGCGAGGAGGATAAACTTCGTGGTCGCAAAATTTAAAGAAAAGCAAGGGAAAGAGATCTAAAGAAAAGCCTTGGCAAAAATCAAAGTCCAAGTCACACAGTGAAAACCTCTTTGAGGCACTGGCTGATAAAAAAAAAAGAAAATAAAGGACAAACAAAGTTACCATGCCAAGGATGAAAATCTCGTAGAGACATCCTTGGATGAAGATCTCAACCTACCTCCCGATCCTACGCGTATGGAGGATTTATCAAAATTGTTAGTTGAAGAAACCATTGATGTCAACATTGGTACTGAAGAAGATCCCAAGATAGTAAAATTGGGGGCATCACTCTCAGCTAGAGAACAAAAGACATTCACTATGTTGTTGCGAGAGTTCATTGATGTGTTTGCATGGTCTTACCAAGACATGCCCGGCCTAGATCCAACTTTGGTCATGCACAACCTAGTCGTGCATGTAGACACCAAGCCTATCAAACAGAAACTCGAAAGATGCATCCAAGAGTGGCCTTGTTGGTCAAGGAAGAGTTGGAAAGGTTGCTTGCAGCAAGATTCATCCGACCAATTGACTATTTTGAATGGATATCGAACATTGTTCCTGTCCAGAAGAAACCTGTCGGTATCTGAATTTGTATGGATTTTAGAGACATCAATAAGGCTTTCCCTAAAGATTACTTTCTGTTACCCAACATTGATATGATTGTGGACTTAATAGCAGGATATGAAATGATATCACTCATGGATGGCTTTTCGGTTTATAATCAGATTAAAATCGCTAAGGAGGACTAACACAAAACAACTTTCACAACTCCTTGGGGCACCTTTTGCTATCAGGTGATGCCATTCAGCCTTAAGAATACGGGAGCAACTTATCAATGGGCCATGACAGTAATATTTCACGATATGATTCATGACATCATGGAAGACTATGTAGACGACATCCTAGGAAAGTCCAAAACAAGAGAGGATCATCCTATCATTTTACGGCATATCTTTGAACGCCTACGTGAATACAAAGTCAAGTTGAATCCAAAGAAGTGTGTCTTCGGTGTGCTATCTGGGAAACTATTAGGCTTCATCATGTCAAGATGAGGTATTGAGGTAGACCCTGCTAAAGTGTCTGCCATCACAGAAATGCCTCCACCTGAGAATATCAAGCAACTGCATAGCTTATAAGGAAAATTCAAGCCATTCACTACTTTATCTCCCAACTTGTAGATAAATGTCACTCATTCACTCATTTGCTTAAGAAGGATGTCGCTTTCATCTGGGGACCTGAGCAACAACAAGCCTTTACTTTACTTAAATAGACTGGCTAATCCACTTGTCCTCATACCTCCCACTCTAGGAGAACCACTTTTGCTCTATATTTCCGCTACACAATATACTATTGGTGCACTTCTCACCTAATACGACCTTAGCAATAAAGAGAAAGCAATATACTATCTGAGTCGCACCCTCATTGCCTATGAACTTAATTATCATCAGATTGAAAAGGCTTGCTTGGCCATTGTTTTTACCTTTCAGAAACTTCACCATTACCTGCTAAATACTAAGACCAAGCTCATATCCAAGGTCGACCCGCTCAAGTATTTCTTGTCCAAACCCGCCCTCACGGGTAGAATGGCTAATTGGATCATTCTACTCAGTGAGTTTGATATAGAATTTGTCCATCAAAAATCGCTTAAAGGACAAGTACTTGCCGAGCCATTCAGCGAAGCACCTTTGCAAAGCACAGAACCTTTGAGTCTGGATCTGCCAGATGCATCTTTTCTCTACATTGAAGAATCTGTCGTATGACAGATAAATTTTGATGGATCTTTTACGTTTCATGGTTCAGGTGTAGGAGTGGTCCTTATTACTCCTTCAAGTGATCCTATACCGCAAGCTTTCCACCTGGCCTTCCCTTGGATGAAAAACATTACGGAATATGAAGCACTCATTGCAGGGATGAAGCTAGCCATCAAGTGGAATATTCAACATGTTAAGGTTGTAGGTGATTTGCAACTAATCATCAAACAGGTTAATGATGAGTATAAAGTTAAGGATGACAAGCTCATACCTTACAAGAAGTTGGTGGAAACTCTGAAGGAGTATTTTGTGTGCATTACCTTTGAGCAGATCCCAAGAGTGCATAATAGATCGGCAGATGCTATGGAAATGGTGGGATCTATGCTTCGTATTCTACCAGGGAACAATGATATGCCATTTTTCGTAGAAAATCTACACCAGCCCATGTATGACGTGCCGGAATCTTGCCTGGCTTGTGAGGTTGTTGGTCCCTATTCCCTATGGTATGAACCCATTTTCACCTATCTTAAGGACAATACTTTCCCTCCCAATATCTCCCATTCTGAAAATCAAAGCCTGATTCACCAGATATCCCATTACACCCTTTTAGGAGGTACATTTTATCATCATGGCTATGACAGGAATCTGTTACGTTGTCTGGATGTGACAGAGTCAATCCAAGTAATTAAATAAGTACACAAAGGAGTATGTGGAGCACATACAAATGGAATGGTCTTGGCTAAGAAACTATTAAGAGTAAGTTACTATTGGCCCACCATGGAAACTAATTGTTGTAATTATGTTAGAAAATGTGTGCTTTGCCAAAAGTATGGAAATTTCATCCATGCTCCATCGCAACCATTACAACCAATCACTACCTCGTGGCCATTTTTCAAGTGGGGACTTGATCTAATAAGGAAGCTTACTCCTACCTCATCCGATGGTCATACACATATCATCAAAGCTACAAAATACTTTACAAAATGGGTCGAGGTTGTCCCTTTAACCTATGTCACAGGAGCACAGATTTCTAAATTCATCATGAATCACATTATTTGCCGATATGGTATCCCTGCAGCCATTGTCACAGATAATGGGAAGTCATTTAAGAACAAAACTATGAAAGGTCTTTGCCAACGGTTCCAAATCAGATTGAAATGGTCCACACCATATTACCCTCAGGGTAATGGACAAGATGAGGCAACAAACAAGACTTTGGTAAGGATAATGGAGAAGATGGTTAGCAAAACCGGTCAAAACTGGCACCTACAAATCCACCCAGCCCTCTGGGCCTACCGAACATCAATTCGCACTCCTATGGGTGCAACACCATATTCCCTAGTGTTTGGGACAAAATCTATCATCCCTTTAGAGATCAAACTCCCATCCCTACGAATTTCTCTTCTGGGACTATTTGGATAAGGATGAAGATTATCGAGTGGCAAGATTGGTTGAGTTAGAGCTCTAGATGAGAGGTGCATTCGCACTCTTAATCACCTGAAGGTATATCAACACAGAATCTCCCACAACTACAACAAGAGAATCATCCCTTGCCAAGTTGGGGTGGGTGATTTAGTTATGAAGTAGAACAAATTCAACACCAGAGCAGAGCGAGAAAAGAAAGGGAAGTTCGAACCACACTGGTTAGGACCCTATGTCATAGTTGCCAAGTATGGCACCGGGGCATACAAACTGGCTCACCCCAATGGTGATGAGCTCGAGAGCCAATGAACACCATGCATCTTAAGAAGTTCTATGCTTGAACATGGCACAAAAATAAAAAAATACAAAAACATTAAAAAAATCAGAAAAAGAAAAAGAGAAAACAGGTCATCCACTAGTGAAAACCACACAATTGTGGCACTTTGGACAAGTCCTTGGGTGAAAACTAGTTTCGGTGCCTCGGGAGGATTCGTTGTTCACAAGAATTCTGTATTAGAAGGGTAGTTGTCTTTGGCCTAGACCTGGTTCTGCCTTCAAGTTTCCTTGTGCACACCATCTTGTCCAGCCTTGATCCGACTTTGCCTTCTTCTATTCATCTGTAAGGGACGTGGTCTTTCATTATTTCCCATCTTACGCTAGGGGAAACTCAACAACTTCACCTTCTTGTCCATAAGCGCGTGGCTTCGCCCTTGTATATTCTCCATCTAATCTTTGGGGGCATCCATGCTTTCTTGGTTACCTGCACATAGCTTTGGAAAACTGTTAAAACCACAAAAACAATAGAACATTGTTTTGAGAAAACACAAAAACAATAGAAAATTGTTTCACAAAACACAAAAACAATATAAAATTGTTTCACAAAAACCTAAACAATAGAAAATCGGTTTATGAAAACATATCTTACAAAAATATTTACTTGCATTGTCTTGTTTTCTTGCTTTGCTTGTTGCTTGTATAGTGTTTTGCGTGCTTGCTTTTGAGTTGTTTGTTGCTTGGGTGTACTTTGTCATAGTTTATCTTTTCTTTCTTAGAATAGATTCATTCTTTCTTGTGCATATTGTAGTGGGTTTCGACATGCTAGTGTGTTAATTCATTATTTCTTTCTTAATGCATTTGGTTGTGTTTTGTTACTTGTTAATAAGGCATGGTGATTCATGGTGTATTACATTAATTCCTGGTGTTCTTTGTAGCATTTGGCTGTGTTTCTTGCATGTGCTCTATTTTTTTATCATTCACATCACATTACCATCACTATCATCACATCTAGCATCATCTATACATCATATATAAACAAAAATGCTAAGTTTTACATCATGCATATATGCTAAGCTAATCGTCGGATATCATATCATCAATGGGGGAAAGAGGGGTTGAGCATAATCAAAAACCTATCCCCCTACACCAATATCATCATATCATCCCATCCATATACATCAAAATATGGATGGGATACTCTCACAAATTTCCCTCACCCACGTGCCTCTGGTACCCCTGCATCTACGTCGGCATGCCTCAAAAATCACGTGTGATCACCATCTCTCTTGAGTGTTAGAGCCTCATGGTAAGTTTTCTAAACTGAGCAGTTAAAATGAACTGATTGCGATGTTTTTACCCCCTTGGGGGTATATTAACTGTTTTTCACCGATCGATGGATCATTTGGGACACCCGTTTAGCTCACCGTTTTCTCCTCTGTTCACTGTGGAATAATTATTTTTCTCTTATTTTTCACCGTATTGGGGCATTTTTTGTCCAATACCCCTTTCTTCTCCCCCGGACAATTTTATTGCTCCCTAGAAATTTTTATTCTTCTTCACACCCTCGTAAATAATTATTTTTCAAATAATTATTTTTTCTTAATTTTTCCACTAAACAAGGACATTATTTGTCGTTTGTTTCTCTTTTCTTCCACCTAGGGCACTTTCTGTTGCCCCTAGGCCCTTATTTTTCTTCTTCTCCTTTCTTCTATTGTTTATCATGGTTCAAAAAGCCAAAACAATACAAACATTTACTATATCAAAAAAATCCAAAAACAAGGCAAAATTTTTCAAAAAATCCTAAAAAGTAAAACACCCTACAAAATGGTAACTTGCTTCTTACGGCTGAAACTTGTGTCTTGCGCATGGTATCTTCTCCACATCCATTGGTTTGTCTCACATCTTCCCCGATTAATATGACTCGTGGATCACCGATTCACAACCATTCACAAAAGCTAGTTGCTTGCTTCATCTGTACTCTGGGGCACTTTTGGTTGCCTGGTGCTATTTCATTGTGCACAAACGCTTTTCATGGACCCCGTGTCCATTTTCATTTCCCCTTGCATGTATCCTTGCTTGGGGCATCATTTTTAACCCTTTTCATCAATCATGAACTTGTGGATCTCTCCAGCACTGATAACAAAACATTTGTACAACTGTCTTGACCGTTGTTGGGTTGGATATGTGCGTTCGTACTTGTTTTCCCTGTTAGATGAGCTTGTTTCCTTCTCGTATTGCATTGCATTTTTGTATGTTGCATGGAGTTGGTATTTTCAGCAATGGAAAATTGTTCGTATTATGGATTTTCATGTCATTCTACCTTTGTCGTATGCTTATATTTTTCATAAGGACCGATGACGTAGTTCCTATGGCAATATGATGACATCCAAATTGTTTCAAACAAATACACGGCTAGAGGCTAATCTCTTCTCCCCCTCGTCCATATTTCTTCTACACCACTTCCCTTTCACCCCTAATTCTCCCTCTCATCAAGGCATCCTGCCTCATCCCCCTTCTTCTACCTATATCTCACCTTTTTCGATCGTCGATCGGCTTCTTCCATCACCCCATCGACACTCGAGGGGGCATCTCTCCCTCCTACTAATTTTTCTTCTATCCCTTCAAAATCTCTTCTGTCTACTATCTTTGAAGTGGCATCACTTACGCCACCCCAAAGAGGGGAAAATGTAGACACCTATAATTATGCCCAAGCAATTTAAATACTTAAATTGCGCTAATTATCCCCTTTCTCGCAAATCAACGACATATCGTCAAAAGCACTCATTTTCCCTCATATCATCATTAATTAATTACACTAAGCTAATTAATTAAGTTGCCTATCCAACAAATACCCTAATTAATGACCTTCCGTTAATAAATCACCCCTTCTACCTAGACTAATTAATTAGCTTTCCCTTCCATTTAACCAATAAATCAATATTTAATTGATTTAATCCCCTTATAATAGCCTAAATTGTACTAATATTCCTCTAATTATCTTCTATAAGCTTACATCTACCTATTAGTTAATCACCTTTGATTAATTAAAACACCCCCCAACTCCCATGACTTGCTAAGCATAAATTAAACCCTTCTAAAGTAAGGTTACCTTTAATAAAGCAACCTTATCCATTCCTAATCATGTTTTACCTTTATCCCACATTCATGAGAATGTGTTGAATCCTTTATCCTTTGGGCTATATAAAGAGCCCTCCACCTACCTTTTTACTTACACCTAAACTCCTAAGAGAGAAAATGCAAAGCATATAGCAAAGAGACTAAGAGCTTGCCTTTTGTTTTCTTGAGAGGTCACCATTGTTAAGAGCTAAAGCTTCCTATTCTTGCATTCTTTAAGGATCAAACAAAGAAATTTTTGATTTCCATTGGAGCTAAATAGGTCCATTCATTCTTGTTGGTAATCTAGGAGAGTAGAGATGTTAAAATAACATGCATAGTTTTGATCTCATGTTTTCAAAGTTATAATGTTAGTTTAGATCTTGCTTAGTTCTCTATCTTGATGGTGTTTATGCTTTGTTTTAGCTAAATTGTAGAACTATTTTAGGTGGTAGTTCTTGCTTCATTTGATTTAGCATTAAGAAAAGTATACATGCACAAAGATACACGCGACACCATAATGTGCACTCATAAGGTGTTCCTAGAAAATTCATATAAGGTGATGTATGATGCTTTCAGGATAAGTGGAGAATACCTGAATAGTTACGTTCACTAGTGCAAGGAGAAGCGAGTACTCCATATACCAACATTTTGACATTAAAAATTTACTTTGGTACATGACACAATGTGTCCTTTGTGTAAATTGCCTTTCTCCTTCACAAAGACAAGACTTTCTAGCCGAGGTCAATCATTTCAAAGAGGAAAAGAAACTTAGATTTGATCTGAGTGTAGTAGATCAAGACTACTGCGAGCTACACAGGAAACTAATACACCCCAAGAAGCGTGCCTATGTGGATAAGTATGTCTCTTATGACATGCACATGTTAAAACCAGTAACATTACCTACTGCATGGAGGACAATAATGAGGGTGTATTTGTGCATAAGGACTAAATATGAAAAGGACACTTATGTAAAAGATGATTTATCCATTCCTAAAGATCCCACCACATAGTAAGAAGATTGCGCTAATAAAAATAAATAGAGGAGAAGCTCCTAAGCAAAAAGGTGTTGAGTGTGTAGACTCGTGTAGACGGTAGGGGCATAGGAGTCGGTGCGAGCACCCAGTACTTATGTGTCTACTGTAATAAGTCTCCTGTGAGAAAAGAGTTGCTATAAAAGGAGGATTCACCATAGAAGGATGAGTCATCGATAAGGAAAGAGTCACCGAGAAAGAAGAAAATAGATTTCTGTGAACTAGAATCACTAGTAAGGAAGAAGCAAAGGGTGACAAAAGCATTGGACTTAGGTGAAACAAAAATCACGGAGGCCGAAAAGGGAAATGAATATGATGAACAATGTGACGAGTCTCAAAATCATCCTGTGTATGATGTACATGAGTTAGAGGAAGAAGTAAATGAAGATAAGGATGAGAACAAAGGATCCACTCATCTTAAAGAATAGAGAGAAGAAGTAAACATGAAGGATCAGAAGACCTCAACCCCGACTAAGGAGTAGATGGATAATACCATAAAGAGGGAAGTGGCAAGAATTATCCAATAGTTGGTGGAGCACAAAGTTGAGTGAAGTACCGAGGAAGTAATGAAGGAAATGAAGGAAAGAGCGAGTGTGGGAAATGAGTATGGAAGCATGGGTGGAGACCCCAACTTAGTAGTAAGCTTCCCAAAGGTAGTGTGCATAAGTGGAAAGGGCATAGTAGTAGCGTAGGAACAAGAAATGACTTACATTAATGATCCAAACAAGGTACTATGCACGTGCTTCCAAAGTACCATGCCCATAAACTAACTCCTTGCTTGGTATTATTTTGATGAATAGGGTGCGTACTTGCACACAAGGAAAATGCTATCTTGGGATTTTGAGTCCCACGTTGATGAACCTGAATTCAAGGTAAATCAAGATGCATTGATGAAGATACTAGATTCCAAGGGAGTAAACCCTCTAGTAAATTCCCAACAACTGTTTGATGAGAAATTTTGCAACATGCTCAATAAAGCATCGGTGGAGGTGGAGGCAAGACTCTTCGGCATAAATGACAAAATAAGGGTCTTGGAGGAAGATCTTGAGAAAAAATAATGAGGAGATCATTGAGTAGGATAAAGAGATAAAACAAAAGGAATTGATCATTGTGTTGTTAAGGAATGAACTAAGAGATGAAAAGGAAAAGGTGTGTGAAATCCATAAGAAAATAGAGGCCATTCAAGACATCATAATATTGAATCACTTGGACCTTTCCCTCCTAAGTAGAATTATGAGTCAACCATTGAATGCTTGGAAGACTTGATCCACATCCTCACCATGGAAAGGTGACCACTCACATTAGAGTCAACAAAGGAGGTGGTGGCACACCACAAGAAGGAGGAAAATATTAAGATCGAGGAGGCATTGACTTAGTACTCCTAGCTCCTCTGCTGCAGTGATAAATACTGCAACACAAATGGTTGAAGCCATGTATGACAACTGTGCCAATAGGGATAGGGTAGCAAGCATATTGGTTGCTACACATGAGGTGGATCTAAAATAATTTCAAGAAAAACACAAAGGTAAGAGGCAGAGCACGAAATGATCCTAGGTGAAATTGAGAATAAATTAGAAGTAATTGAGACCTTTTGGGGTTCAATTAAGAATAAACTAAATGAAATGTACCCCCAAGTCACTCGTAAGATGGATGTATTAGGTGATCTTAGCAAGTAGTTGGAAAGAATTGTTGATATGTTGAAAGCTAAGAGTAAGGAACTTATTTTTGATGAAGTAAGCACATTAGTGGGTGACCTACTTCAGTAGGCATAGGGAGAAGTAGATGCATGGGAGAAGATTGAGGCATCGTGAAGAAGGAGTTCCCACTCCTCATGCAATAATAGCACATTCTTCTATTCTTCCATTTTTTCATCCTTTCATTCTTTGATTGTTTTGATACCTCTATTATTTATTCTTTGAGGAAGCATAATGTTTCCAAGGATGGAGAACATGCATAGTGTGGGGTGATGTTGGACCCTAAAATATTGGCTAAGTACCAAGAGGCGGGTGCACGTAGGATCAATAGATACAAGGGTGCTTAGGGAAAAGTGCATAGGAAAAAGGGGTTTAAGAAGGTTTTAAGTGAAACTGGGGCATGCGTGGAAGGAAAAAAAAGGTTTTAAAGGACATATATGTATTTGGCATCATGGTGTCACTTAAGGAAAAATGTGAGGACTTGAATAGGCATCATGAGTGGATAAGGTGTCAACCCAGAGCCTTGGAGGTCAAGAAAAGGATATTCCACACAGGAAATATTCCCAAAAACATCATTACATTTAGTGGAAGGTTTACAAAGAGGATAATATTTCACTAATGGAGGACCACATCAACACTTAACACATGCTCTTCTTAGAAGAGAAGTCATGGTGGTGGTCAATGATCCTATTTAAAGAGGTTCTTGGGACAAGAACCAAAACAAGTAGACATAAAAAGAGACACGAAGAGAATGTAGAAAAAGAGAAGGAGAGTAATGAAGTGCTACAGAAATGCTAAAGGTTTAGAGTTCATAGTGCTAGGGTTTAGAGTACTTAGTGTTAGAGGGTTGTAATCAGATACCATAAAACATATGTATGGGTATCAAGATCTATAACAAGGTAAATAATGGGGAAAATTATAGTTAGGATGTCTGATCAGATAGGCTTATAGGAGTTGAGTCTCCGTCATTTAGTGTATATGGTTTGAGATGACCCTTTTGAATGTAGTATGGCTACCAGATACTCTATTAAATCGATATACAAGGATTTTTTTGGTACAAACTACTTATGGGTGTAAACCCTCATGTTATATGGCTTATCATGACTCAAATATAGTTTCTTGTACTTCTTATAATGTTATTTAGCTTTTGTGATGCATTAATGTGTAGATTTTTAAGTTATACCTTATGCCTTTCAAAGTAGATAAATTTACTTATGTTTCTATAAATAATCCTCCATTAATGATAGAAATATCTTGAAAATCTCACATAAAGGAGGGGCTCGATGCCCGCACGCACCTCAGGTGAGTGCCTATTGTATGCTAGATGATAAGCCGACATGCTTGGGGTTAGAAATAATTATTAAGGGTAAAATAATGATGATATGGTTTTAGTCTGCACGAGGTGCCTCTTGTGGAATTATTTGTTGTTGATTTTCCTCTTGAATTGCCTCTTGAGACATGCCAACACTTTATACCACTAAGGCCTTATTTGATGGATCTTAGAAGTATGTTGCTTGATTTTAAGGTTGGCCATATGGGGGATACCATTCATACTCCTTTGCAAGGTTGTTCTAAGTTGGAACTAGAGCCCTTGATGTTGATGTTACATTAGGATTATAAGGCTGAAAAGGATTGACAACATGAGGTTGCCCCTAGTTCTAATTAACAACTTGAACCGGTGGCCTATTTTTCTAATATGGGAACTTGTTAGGTTGATACTTCGAGGTGGGTAAGGCTTAACATTTTGAGCCTATTGCCTCTTGAGTGCCACTAATTCATTCCCAAAAGTTTTATGCCCCTTGATTATTTCTTACAGCACTTTCTTAAGTTCTTGGTTTTCAAAAGGATTGCTAGAAGAAGTGGAGGCCTCACTATTGCTTTCATTTCTAAGAGCTTGAACATGAGCTATATCTTGTTCTTGATAGGTAGTGGGATTTCTCATTTCCTGATAGAGAGGCATAAGTGGCCCAGTGCAATCTTTTTGGCATGAATTAATAAATTCTTGGCCCTAATAAAAGAGACATAAGATCTTGGTAGAGTGACTCCTCCCATAGACTGGATAATCACTGATATGTAATAATTTAAAGCCTTTAAGAAATATAAGAATGCACCATCTACCGCTAGCCTCACGGAAACCAGAATCTGGTCCCATGTCCACTAAAATCAGAAATTGAAATCTACCATTTGCTCATTCAGATCCCTCTTGATTGTAGTTAGTTTCTCCAATAGTGACAAGTTATCTACCCTTTCTCTCGAAGTTATTGCGCATAGTTGAACATGATGCATCCTAGTAGTTAATTGACCTAGTGGTGAGACCTTGAAACCACTGCAATGCCTTAGCCTTGAGAGAAGATGAAAAAACTTGACTGCAATATCCATTTCATTGATTTCGTGAATTACATAGACATTTGCAATATCTTGAATGTGATTGACAAGTGTTCTCGTGGTTTCTCTAGTGAAGTAGGTAATATTTTATAATGCATGGGGTCTTGAGCATTTAAGGCAAGTAGAATAATTCATGTGATATTTACAAATGGGTTTGGTGGTGGTTATTGAGCCATTCTTATTTTCCTAAGGACCCTACTAGATTGGAGAAAAGGTATACCAAGTGGAGGTGTAGACAAGGACATTTCAGGTGGAGATGGTGATCTTTGTGTTCTTTTTCCTTTGCTTGGAGATAATTACATATAATTGAAAACACCGTCTCTAGTCCTTGAACGAGTTTGGATCCATCTCATATAATTGAGCAAATTATGTTGTTACACCACTAAGTTTTACCCCTAGGAATCACCAAATGTGTTGAATTTGAGCTTCCAAAGGCTAAGGTTTCACTAAGACACACACCCAATATTTATAAAAAATAAAGAAAACAAATTTGAAATGCTTGTGTGTTGATTTTTAGAAGTTTAAACCATGTTTTCTTCTCCTAGTCTCCAAAATTATGAATTGTAAAGAGATCCCCAAAATGTCCGAAATGAGAAAACTTTGAAATTTGAAGTGTAGAGGAACCTCCAAAATCTGAAATTATAGAAGGCTGAAATTCCAAAATTTGAAATTTAGAAAAATAAAAAATTCTGAAATCTAAAATTTTGAAAAGTCTGAAATCCTGAAATTACAAATAACCCAAAAAGTTTAAAAATTTGAAATTGGAAATTAAGGCCTAATTTGTATACTACAACCACTGATCTATCTTTTGGTGAAATTTGGGCTTGTTTTGCACATAAAAAATCCTCTAAAAATTGATTTTGGAACTCTAACCCTATAATGTAAACTTAGAAATCCAAAATCTACTTTCTCTAAAGTCAAAATTCCTTGCAAGTTGCTCCAAAGTTGTGGTGATGACCTCTATCCCACTGAGCATGCTAAAATTGTTATAGCAAAATCATAGCACCCCTGAATTCTTACAAGTGGATAATTGGGTAGTCAATGTGATTTGTCAAACATGGAGCTTTTCCAAAGTGTGGGACTTTGAAAACGAGATAGCTCTCCAGAGAAGGAAAACTTTCTTTCCTAACCTAGTGCTAAACTACTCAAAAGTGCAGAAAACAACTAATATTACCCTACCCTATTGATTTCTAAGGAGACAAGGATAAAATGATTACATGAAAATGAAATATAAAATAAAGAGAGGTGATGCACCAAGAAGGAATGTTGAACAATCTAAACTACATGAGAATGAAAACAAGTAATATTGAAGAGGGTGATTAAACACCAAAAAATCAAAAAACCTGTTGCAAACCCATTTACTAGTAAACACAACTCTACCAAAATGTTGTGATGAAAACATAAAAAATGCACTATGACCTTTACATGTAATGAAAAGACCAGAAAATATGTAATAAAACACAAAATAGGGTTGCAAACATCGACATATCTGATTTTTTTCTCAAATAAGTTGATACAATTCATTACATTTTGGGGAAAAAGGCACAAATTTTCATTACAGTGTTCAAACAAGAAGGTTTGAAACTCCATATATTTTCTTCAAGAAATAAGGGAGGGGAAAATGTATTGTGTCCAACCTTTTGAAATGAGCCCCTCCTTACAATGTATAAGAGAAGTATTGAGAGAGGAGGGATAAATTCAAAATTTAAGAGTACATGGAGTTCCACGCCTACTTAAATCATCCCTTTGTGTTGCTCATGTTTCGGTACTTGGCCCCATGTAGAAGAAATGCATTCCCATACCCCATTAATGGCTCTCCACCTACCCCTATCACTATTCATTGTTCCTCAATTATGGAGGTCTAGAACCTCCAAACTTCTACTTTTCATGTTGTCATTGGAAAGGTATTGTTTTCACAATTCCAATAACTCTAAATTAGTGCAAATTAGAGTTACAAGGCTTAAGATATACCCATTTTTGTTAATGGGTATATTTTGGTGCATTGGGGCTCTACATGGTTTGGTGGCGACTTGAATGTTTAGCTCATTTGCTACTCGGCGAGCTAGGTGAGATATTAATTTTATATCCATGGTGGTTACTTATTTTCCCACTTATTGCTTTGGCCCTAGTGAGTTTGAAGTCGAAGCACCCTATATGGCTTCCTTGATGCCTTTCTACTCATCTATCACCTCAATTTTTTGTCGGTTCAATGATCTCCCTTGATGCCACCGAGTATCTTAGCTCTTTCTCCATCGTCCGACATGGATATATATTCTCGTGCCTTTCAATGTTGAAATCGACACAATTTTAGAGATTGGCGTTCCCTCATGCTGCCTCGTCCAATCCCTAACCATGCCTTGAAACCTGCACCAAGCTACATGAGGAACCCACCGACCCACTATCTACCTTGTATTTCCAATGACTCTCTAACTCCGAGCAAGTTCCACATTCCTCATACTAACTTGACTTAACAATCTTCTCCACCTACCATGATGCATTCTCCAATGCTTTAGACTTTCAACATCCTCTACTTGAAGATTTACTTTTTCAGATTTTGGGGTTTTACCTTTGCCCAGCCATGTTACTATTTATCCCCCAACTTTCCCTAAAACTTCAAAACTCTGCCACTTTAAAGTCTAAATTTCGGGCTTTGGAGGAAAGCTCTTCGTAAATTTTCCCTCCCTCACACACGCCAAGTTATGAATTTGTAGCCTTGTTGAATCGAAAAGTGTGTTGACTTGAAATAACCCCGAGCTGATTAGAGATTGGATTGTTGGGATTTCAAGATTTTTCCTTGGCTCGATCATTTTTTCCCTCGTGAGATCCAATGCCTAAAACTTGTGAAGTCTAAATTTTTAGAATCCACCAATATTCACCTCACTACAAAATACCTTGGTGAGTCATCCCAATTTCCATGCCAAAGCTTGTTCTCCCATCCATGATGTGAAAATCTATTCACCTCTTCAATCATGGCCAAATCCATGACCAACTTGACTCAACCAACCTTTGTCAATCATGTTTCACTCTTTTCTCGAGCTAGTCGGCCTCTGCTCAACTTTTTGTGGAAAGCTCACAACCCGAGCCTCCTTTTGGATTCAACTCACTCTTTCATGTTGTCCACCGGTCCCTTGGCTTTCTTTCATCTTCTAATTTAGCTCTTCATTGAGCTTGTCTCAAAAATGTATGGGACAACCGCATGTTCAACTTTCAAGATCAATGTTGAGTTTGTCCACTTACGTGTAGAGCCGACCCATCGAGCCCTTTGACAACTCACCTAAGCCACTTCTTTGACTAACCAACACCTCTCCTTTGAGTGGACTTGTGTTTTACGAGATGGGCTCACTTTCCATATGATTCCTGCACCATCTATCCTCTCTCCAACCTAGCTCTTTCCATACTCGAGCTATGTCGGCCTCCTATGTTCGCTCGATTTGTACATGTTATGCCTATGACCTCGATGCCTACGAGATGAGATTACCTCCATGGCTTTCATGAATCACTTTCATACTTGCATTATCGCCAATGTGTGAGTTCCCCATCATCTCCGAGTTCACCTTTGGTGATCTACGAGCTAGCTTTTCGTTGTCTTATCCTCACGAGCCCAACCTCCATGGCTTGACCTCCTCTCCCGAGATCATCTTGTTATGCATCCCCTTGAGCCCTCTAAAGGTCATTTTGCATTATCTATGAGCTTAGCTCACCATGCCTTCCCATTAGCTCGAGCTCATACATCCTCTATGGTGAACCTATGTAACTTGATCGACTAAGTAGCTTGGTCATACTACTTAAGCTCCTCAAGGACCCCGCCGAGCCGTGGGGACAACCTAAAATTTTTCCTTAGCACTCAAACCACTCTCCTATGTTATGAGTTTTCCAATCTCTTCAAAGAGCTCAAAACTCTGTGTTTTATACAAATTCACCAAGCTACTTGGTGAGATGAGTTTTGCTCGGTGCCCCTTATGGTAGTTTAACAACTTTTACCCTAGACTTAGGATTTATTTTTGTATTTTTGGATTCTTTTGAACCCGAGGGCTCATGAGGACTTAGTGAGATTGATTTTGGGCCTGTCTTCATAATTTAGCCATTTTTCTTATTTTGGGCCCAAAGTGGGCCCGTCGGGGCCTATTTTCATTCGTGAGAACATATTGGGTATTCAAAACCTAGAAGATGAAAAAATTTCCTTGAATGATTTCAACCTTGAAAAACATACCCAAAATGTTGGAATCAATCCCAAAACATGTTTTCTGACATGTAAACCTTGTTTTTCCTATGTGGGCCCCCATTCGGTTGTCAAGGTCATGTCTTACCTTCTTTTCTATTTTTCCCAGTGGAACAAAATGGATAACAATGATAACAAGACTAGTTGTTTAATCTTGTGCTTAGAAGCTAGAAGTAGAGGCATTTTGTCTAGGGGGAGTGTTATTTTCTTAAGTTAAGGCATGGCTGACCTATAGGTGCATGATGAAAATGGTCAAAATTTCACTAATAAGTCTATTATGGTCTCACTATATTGGTATGGTATGAAGAAGACATAATATGCCATGTTTTGCATGTTTTAGGCCTAGAAATGATGGCTCATGGTCAATATTGATGGATAAATGATGAGGTAAGGTTTTTCATGACATTTTTGGCATGTTGAGGGTGATGTCACCCCTATCCCATGACTACTATAGTACCATTAAGGAGCTCAAAACATGGGTATTGAAGAAATTTGATGTTTTTGCTTGCCTAGAGGATGAAAAATGAAGTTTTTCTCCTAATAAGGTGACTTTTTATCTTTCATGGTGCACTAATGCTTTTCAGATGATGGAATTGTTCTTTCTAGGGGAGCTTGGCATTTGCATGCTTGAATGAAGGAAACAATAAACTTTTACAAAAATAAATAAAATGGAGAAATTTTAGACCTTTGGTTGATGTTTCTAACCAAATAATGGAGGTATGAAGTAAAAAGAGTAGCTACATATTTTGAGAATAATATATTAATTCACCCTATTTTTTTCTTAAACATCCGAGATATTACAAATATATATAGGAGTACATTTTCCTATTATCTAGGAAACCTCTTATAACTTCTCCAATTATTATTGATGAGTTGTTAATACAACTCTCAACATACTCCTATAATAGTGTTATTGTTACTCAAGTAACAATACACACTCTAAACAATAATATTATAAAAAATCGTAATATGAGTTGTTATTACAACTTAATTAAGTTAGCCAATGTAAATATTATATGTTCTAACATTCCCCCTTAATGTTTACATGGTACAACATATCTCGTTCGCTGATTGTAGCCTTCCACCTTTGTGTGCTCATGATCAACTTTGCAAATGTGCAGTATTGGGCTTGCACAAAACTTGAACATGTGCCAATGCACATTGATGGTTTTCTTCGGCTTCTACCAACAACCTTACCAAATTGGTTTTGCAGGTGTACCAATAACCTTTCACAATTGGTTTTGTAGGTTTACCAAAAACCTTACACAATTGGTTTTTACAGTTTACCAAAAACCTTACACAATTGGTTTTACAGGTTTACCAAAAACCTTTCAATTGGTTTTCCTGGTTTACCAAAAACCTTCACATCATGATTGCTACAATACTTTTTGATCAATATTATACAATGTCTCTACAACAGGGAATCATGTAGGAAATACTACTTTCAAAACTGAACAATAAAACATAATGGAAATGGAACAATGAGACCATGTTCCCCCCCTCAATGTGAACATTTCACTTATTCAATCCAAAACAGGAACTCTGAAATCATACTGCACACAACAAACTGCAATTCTGAAATGAAAGAAAACTCACACACACACTCACTGCCACCACAGCTTCATACGGCCCCGTCATTGGCGACTGACGAGAGGTTGTTGAATGACCTCCATCCTCCATTTAAAAATCATCTAGAAGAGAAAATCTTCATCACTTTGATGTGTGGTATTTTCTTCCTCTTCATTTTCTCCTTCTTCATCAACAATCATGGCATTATCTTGTAGTTTCCCATCGAGTAAGTCTTGTGCTCTTTTTCTGCAATTGTTAGATATATGACCAGGTTGTTTACAATAGTAGCATGTAAATTGTTTCTTCGGTCCTTTAGAGGTTGAACCGTATTTGGGATTTTTCTTACCAAATGCTTTCTTGTTTCTGCTAAACATTGCAGTTTCCTCTGGTTCAATAACCATAATTATTTTTTCTTCATCTAACAAAGAAGAAATAAGTTCTTCTAGACTTGGATTTATTTTGCTTAATGTAAAGACCATATTAGAATAACATGAAGGCATGCTATTTATTAATATTGCTTTAGCATCATCATCAGGTACATCTAATTTTATACCAACAAGTTGATTACAGACAGAATGAAACTTACTGATATGCTCCACCATGCTCTCACCTTCTTCCATCTTGAGGCCGAACAATATTTGCTTCAAAGATATCACTGCGATTCCCATTTGTGATCCAAACAACTTGTTTAATGTCACCCAGATTGTATGAGAGGACTTTTTTAAGTCTATATGATGTAGATAAGCATCTGATAGACCTAATCCGATAATTCATTGTAGCCTTTTGATCTCCGTTGTTTCATTTCTTTGCTTCATCTGCATTTGTTGGTTTTTTTCTTTTCCATCAACAATATCCCATAAGTCTTTGTTGATTAGGAATAATTGAGTCCGCACTTGCCAGGTATGAAAATCTTTTCCTTCAAATTTTTCAATGTGACTCAACTTACTCATTATGAATTTTCACACAATTCAGACGTCGGATTCTACCGAGAATGCGTCCGTGCAAAAACTTGTAAAAAGTAATTAAAGATTAATTTTTAATACAATAGAATGATGAAACTTACCACTGATACTATAATTAAAGAGCCTTAACAATTTTTCACAAACTACAACATGCTAGTTAAGAGTAACTAAGAGCCATAATTGACTTGACCTCTATAACATGTGTATGATTTGAAAATACCTTTGAATATTGGAAAACCACTCGTGTGTCTGGTGAGAAGAATTTAGATGCACCACCACTTACATACATGTGCATACAGGTTTCTAAATCAATATTTCCAACCACATAATTTCATTGAATACTAAGACTCGGGATTGCAGGTATAGGTGTAATTACTATAGACTCAGATCAAAGAAGTGTACAGGTTGTATTTGAATGATAGAAGCCCACGATTGCTAACTGGTCCAAACTTTGAGTCACTCTGTATGTCAGATCCAATATGCATTCCTTACTTTGACATCTGTAGCATGTCGAATCTGCATGTATTGGTTCTAAGCTTAATGCCTACGTGCTTCAATCATTTCCATTTTTGAATATTAAGATCTTGTAAATAGATTTGGATTACAACTTTTCTTCACTAGAGAAATGCATAAACGTTGAACAATGTAGGACATGAATCTCGATGCAAGGAACCAATTCGAAACCATGCAATCACCAGAAAAAAAACGTGTCTACACAAGAGAATATTAACACCAATGATGAACTTCAGATGTGTATAACTAGATCTAAAAGATGACTTGCGTTTGACATATGCAGGTTGGATCAACAAATGATCAAATCCAAGACAACAATGAGTCTATATTTGACTAATCTTCTTCCAAACGGATTCAAAACTCAATATGCTGATAGTGATTTAAAATGCGGCAGTCTAATTTGTTATCTATAGACTCACTAAGATGCAACTAACTCAAATCCAATGAAGATTCCTGAAGCTGGATATATATGCAAGGAGAGATGTCTTACTAGTATGGCTTGACTGCGGTTAAAAAAAATGACTTGCATGTATAGGAGCAGTGAGCGAAGCACTTCCTCCCGATTTTTTGAACTTCCATCTAGCAAAAATCCGCTCCGATACCAAATAAAAGAGTAGCTACATATTTGCACAGAATAATATATTAATTCACCCTGTTTTTTTCTTAAACATCCGAGATATTATAAATATATATAGGAGTACATTTTCCTATTATCTAGGAAACCTCCTATAACTTCTCCAGCTATTATTGATGAGTTGTTAATACAACTCTCAACATACTCCTAGAATAGTGTTATTGTTACTCACGTAACAATACACACTCTAAACAATAATATTATAAACAACTCGTAATATGAGTTGTTATTACAACTCAATTAATTTAGCCAATGTAAATATTATATTTCCTAACATGAAGCTCAAGAAGGTGAATAAGGTAAGGTCCAAGTATTCCTTTTTCATTAATGTAAAAAGGGGGAGAAGTTCAGGGTGTTTTCCATCAATGAAAAAGGGGAGATTGTTGGCATGGTGTCCTAATAGGTGTTGTCATTGATGCAAAACCACATTAATGACAAAGTGAATTTTGTAGGATGATTTCATGATGTTTTTTTGGTAATAACATACTATTTCAAATGTATATCAGCTGCTACAATGGGATTTAGTGAGGTATGCTTGCTCTTGCAAGCCTATACAGGTGCCTAGGAGGTGTAGCTTGGCAATGTGAGCTTCCTATATGCTTGGGAAGCATGTTGGCATGATGTATATCATTATTTGAGGGTGCTTGAGCACTCCATGATAGTGGTATAGTGTAGGTACAGGTGGTTCACGTTTTTACACATGCTCATTGGGAGAAGATATAATAACTTGGAGAGCTGTGACAATGTGGATTTGAGCCATTTGAGCTCATGGAAGAATGAAAATAGGTATATCATGGAATATGAGGTATTTTTGGGTCATTTTTAGAGGTTTAATGTTTAGTTAATGTAGTATTTCGAGTTGGCCCTAGTTCTATATAGTGAGGATCTACCATGCATATATAGGTAAGTCTTAGTGATTGGAGATATTGGACTATGTATTTCACATTTTAATGATTGGATATGTTAGAAGGATGAGTCATGATGCTCTCAGAAAAAAATTAGATGTCCATGTTGTGTATTTTTCCAGATATGATTGATTTTGTGAGATAGGGTGAAAACAAGGCAAAATCTAGCTCAAAGTGCAATTTCTCATGCTCGTTGTGAAAAAATGATTTTCATGGGATATTAATGATTTCAAGGATGCTTATAAGGTGAGTTTAGAAGGTTTTAAAAAAATAATTAGGTCATTTTATTTTCACATTTTTATGAACAAATGTTAAGAAGGTAAAGAGGTCTAAAACCCTAGTTAAACCCTAACTAAGAGCAATTGATAGGAAAGTGAAGTGTTGTGACCAAGTTTTGATTGATTCATAAAAATTATTTATTAATTGTTTAGAGGAATCCCTAGAATTTATATAAATTTATGGTTGATGTCATGGTGATATGTGGGCCCTACCTAAAAGTAGAAGCGAGAGAGAAGGTTATAGGAAAGGATGGTACAAAGGAGTAGCATGAAAAATTAATGTTTCATGATGAATGAGAGATTGAATTTATGTACATAGTTTTTTAGAGAAATTTCATACAAGTTCATGGGGTTTTGAGGTCCAAAAAGGTTGAGTTGTCAAAGGGTAGTTTTGGTGTCTCAAATAGCGAGTCTAGTAAAATGGCTATAAATTGAGCTACAGGTCGATTTAAGAGGTGATTAAAGTTATGTTGGAAAGTAGATATATAGAAATTTCTAGTGATATATGTATTTAATCATGATGAGGTAATTTGGAATGGTATTTAGGGAATTATTTAAGTAGGAAATTTTTGGTAGTTTAAGATAGAATGTGTTATAGTGAAAAAGTTTCATGATAATTGAAGAATGAGATGGATTGTGTGATACTTCATATCACCAGGAATGTTAATAGGGACGAATTAGGCATCTAATAAATCCATTTTAGGTCTATAATTTTTATAACTTATTTTATGAGCTATCGTTTGGAAATAAGCTGTTTTGGAAGGTGATCTCGTGAAGGAAAATGTTATTGTGGTTTGAAGTGAAGCATGTTTAACAAATTATAACTTGATTGGAAGTGTTATATAGGTTCTAAAATTTATTGTGATTGGTCACATGGCATGTTTTTGTTGAGTATAAATTATTTTGTGATCAAATGAAGTTTCCACAATGCTTAAGGGTGTAGGAAACAACTGTATTGAGAAGTACAAAGAGCTTTGGGCCCCGTAAAAAAAATAATTTGATTAGATGAGATATGTTGTAACTACATATAATGTTTAAATTTCATTTTAAACATGTTGTATTATTTTTAGATCCTGGAAAAAAATATTTTTAGGATTAGGAGATTTTTGTCATCTTAATCCAAGGGTTTTTGAAATTTTTGGTGCATGGATGAACTGTTTTAGCTAGGTCGACCTACTTGGGTAAAATGTGACTGTTCATATGGATTTTATTGAATGTTATAAGAATGTATAGGTTGAAAATATCATGAAGGAATAACCTCTTTTTGAAAGCCCTTTTTGAAACCCATTTTATATTCTTTTGAAGAATGCTTTTGATGAAAATCAAAATCTTTGGGCCTAGCCCAAAACACCTAGAATCTCATTCTAGGACAGCTAATGGTTGATTTTTCATGAAGAAAATTTGAGAAATTGAAAAGTTGGCATTGTTTCCTTGAGAGATAGTTAGGGAACGAGGGAAAATTTGAGTAATTGAGTTTAGATGCTATCTTCATAGGATGTTGATGTTAGTTTCAGGTTTCTAAGGTGGATTCAAATATGATATTGAATTTGAATACCTTCTAAAAGTTGTAATTATTCATATGTGGTGGACATTGTTATTTAGAGCACTAGGTTGTATCTTTTCCTTCATTTTTGAAGATACTACTCTTATGATCAGATTTGAGCATCAATATAAGTTTTGGATATAATTTTATTAAAAATATATGTCTTTGAGATCTTATTATGTTATTTGCATTGAGTTTACTTCATTGAAAATGTTGTATTATTTGATGTGTTGTATATGAGCATGTGTGGTTGGGGTTTGAAACAAAAGTGTGAAAAATGTTTAATTGGAGATTGATTCACCCCCCTTTCAGTCATTATCACCACCAACAATTGGTATCAAAACAAGCCCTTGGAATTATCCTAAGCTAGAGGAGATATTTGGTGACAAGATGGAACCTCTAGCTTTGGAAAGCTGTCTTAAAGAACCATCCATCTTTTTACGCTTGATTATTGGTTCCCACCAAGGTGATACACTTGGGAGGATCAACCTTTTTGATAACAACTCATGAAGTTGATATTTCAATTCCAAAAAATTAGTTGTATTCATTTTGTATGGCACTTTTAATAGAGGTTCGGAGTTCTAGGTTTGAGGTCTATGATGAATTCAAAATCTTGTCTTGGTGGTAAACTAGGTAGTTCTTCAAGAAAAACATCTCTGAATTCATTTAAAAGAGGAAAATCCTCTATTTTGGCTCATTTTATTTTCTAGAATATGTTATATCAAATGCATATAATATACAACCTTTATTCATATACTTTTTTAGCTACATGACATAGATTTGTCTTACTAAAAAAATATTTTTGTACCTTGTATTATTTTTGTTATTTTTTTATCATCGACGCATAATATTAGTTTTCTTAGGAAATACATGGATGTGTGGTGCTTGAGATAACGAGTTCATGCCTATGAAAACAAATTAATCCCTAAAGTAACTATAAAAATCTTCATTTCTGTAGTATACTCGGGTAGTTGTAAGGTTGCTTCAAACAAGCATTGTTTAAATCTATGGATAACATTATTTCCATATTTAATAGTCCTCAAATTTTCCACGTATCCATAATTTCTACACAATTAAGAAGCTATCTTAGAAGAAACAAAACATCTAATTGCTCCAATACCAAATAAAATAGTGACGAGGTAAGCCAAATTACTAACCCATTGACTTCAACGAGAGTGGCCTATTTCTCTACCTCATAATTTCCTACAATGACATGTATCCTATATTGACATGATTTTTGGTCCCAAAGTTATTTTTCCACTTCATATTATTCCCTAGTTTATTAAGGGATAGTTACTAGTATAATGATCACCTCAACATTTAAAACATCACCCAATAGATCCATTCCTCTCAAACATATTTTGAAAACATAAATTGTCCTATCCTTTTTTGTTACTTGTATATTTTACTGCAATATTGTTTTCAAGTTTTCCCTTTTATAAACTCTCTTTCACCATGTATTTTCTGAAAATGAAGGAAATGAATAATTACTTATTGTTTTACATTTTTCCTCTCTTAAAGAAAATATCCCACATAGTTTTTGTTCCTATTTTATATCTTTTTCAAAAACTTCCTCCATAGTGGATGGTCCATGCACATCCACTTCACCCCTATGCTAGGATTCAAGCCCAAAATGAACTTATGAATCTGAAATTTCTCATATTTTTTATATTGGGAACATATTTATAAATTCTAGTGAAGTGTTCTAATACCAGTTCTGTGAGTTTCCCTTAGGTTAAACTATGGAATTTTATCATTTTCTTATCAAAATACTATAGGAAAAGCTAGTGTTGATGAAAGTATCTCTTAAATTTCTCTAAGTTATGGATGATTTCTTAATTCCTAGTTCAATTTTACAATTCATCCCACCAAGTGGAAGCTTCGAGAGAGGCGAAAAGTAATCCACATAGCCTTGGTTTATTCAGTAGAGAAGTATTTGACCTCAAGATAGTTTTCCATTTCAATTAACTAGTTTTCTACTCCATCGCCCAAGGTAGTCCCATCAGAATTTGGTGGACTAACTCTTTTGATATCCTTAACCAATTCAACAATCATGCGAGCTTCCTTATTTTCTCGCTTATTTTAATTATCTTTTTCTGGGATGTTCTTCTTCAATTTCCTACTCATGTTCCTCTCCTTGTTCCTCGATATGGTCCTCCTTTTGGCCACCAACTTGATGCTCTAAGGAAAAAAATCTGGTTACATCTATCTTGAATAACCAAGAGGATCTCATCCAATTTTAATTTTTTTCCCTCGGGGTTTGTTGAACTAGTTGTATCATGATTGTTAATTCTTGTCCTTAGCATTATATCATGTTAGAACATGAATAAAATAACATTAGCTTAGAAAACCCATTAATTCCAAGAGCTGGAACATTTAGCTACGATACAAAAATGTAACATCTTAATTATTTCCCAAAAAATGAAGATTTTGTTTTCCTAAAAATCAATCTTCATGTTCAATCACAAGTATGAAACAAAGTCAAATTAGAATATACTTGTTGATAGTCAAGTATGAAACAAACTAGAAAATTGAATATAGCGATGGAGAGATCTAGCGATGGAGAGATCTCTAGGCACGGTTTTCGCGATTTCAGCTTGATTTGGCTTGAGAATGTCTGCGAACCACGGTTAAAAATGCTGAGGAAAGGCTGAGCTATAGCCCATGTAGGGCGTTTGAAGACACGGGTAAGAAACGTCGCAAAGCGGGAAATCGGCCGGTGCGGTCTCTGCCCGGCGCGGAATCTGCGCAATATGACAAAACTTGCTGAGGAAAAGCAGATCTCAGACTGCAATCGGACGGCTAGCAAATGCAATATGACAAAACTTCGAGGAAAGAAAATGAGAAATCTTGAGGTCCACACCTTTGGCTTGGAATAAGCTTTTCAAAGCCCTAACCTCAAGAGTGGTCGAAAAGCTTGAAAGCAGTTTACATGGGAAATGGACAAAGAGGGTGCCACCTGTCTTAGGGTCCCAGATGGTTTTGTTGATAGAGCTTTAAACAAAACAAACCTCTCCCTCGTTGGTAAGTTTCTTGGCTCTAGACCTAATATTGATTTCATTAGAAAATGGGCTATGAGAAAATGGAAACCCAAGGGAGCCCTAAGCATTACCATTATGCCAAAAGGTTTTTTCTTGGCTAAATTTAACCAACAAGAGGATTTAGATTCGGTGTTACTTGGAGGCCCCTGGTGGTTGGGAAATATGGGTCTTTTTTTGAAAAAATGGTATCCGGGTTTTGATCCAAATACAGAAAATATAAACACCATTCCAATCTGGTGTAGGCTGCCAGGACTGCCATTGCATCTATGGGATGATGAAATACTGTTAAATATTGCAAAATCCCTAGGCACACCTATTGGGTTAGATGGACCCACAAGAAACAGATCCAGGCTTGCTTTTGCTCGGTTCTGCATTGTCTCAGCTATTGATCAGGAGTTTCCAGAGCACATAATATTGAAAACTAGATTTGGATCCTGGACTCAAAGTATTGAAGTTGAGACCTTAAGATGTAAGCGGTGCCAAAGCATTGGTCACTCTGATGAAAACTGCAACAAGAAGAAGACCCCTCTTTTGGTTTCTGATCAGCCTGGGATTGACTCAGATCTAAACAATGTTAACAGGGATCCAAGCAAGGAAAGGAAAACTGAAGATAAAGGTCCCAGCCAGAGGAATGTGCAATTAAATAGCAGGGGGAAAAAAAAGAAAAAAGGAGGTTTTAGAACTCATATTAAGAAACATCTTGTCTGGCGTCCCAAAGATGCTACAAAAGCTTTGCTGAACCCCCAACAAAGAAGTAGTGGAAAAGCTGGCAAGGCATCTCGGGCAAACCTTTGAAACACGTGAAGGATGACCTTGTTAAGGTTTCCTTGGAAGTGAGCGAACAAGAAGGTTAATCCCTTACAGTTCGAGAAGAGAAAGAAATCTGTCATTCATTAGAGAGGAAGCTTGTAACAAGGAGAATATGGATGTGAGTGAACCTCTGGAGATCCTCTCTCTTTGGAGAGGCAGTGCGGATCCATTGCCTTACCTCGACATTTCATGGCGGCTGCCTTGGGCTGCTGCGGCATCAAAAGCCTTACGATCATACTCTGGCGGTTTCCTTAAGGAACAAAAGGAAGGGGGGATCACGCCTTCCATGGAAAAGAAGACCTATTTAATCCCTTACGGTTGAAGAGAAAGAATCGCTATTCGTTAGAGAGGAAGCTTGTATCAAGGAGGATATGAGGGTGTTTGAGCCTGGAGTCTCTCCCTCCCTCTTTGGAGAGAAAGGTAATGCGGATCCATTTGCCATACCTCGGCATTTCAACGGTGGTTTGGCAGTGCATTGCAATCACACTCTGTCGGAATTCATAAGGAATAAGAGGAAGGAGAGATTACGCCTTCGAGGAAAAGGAAGATCCAGGACTCGGGTTCACTTTGGTCATCTCAAAAAAAAAAAAAAAAAAAGAATGGAAGGATTTGAAAGGATCCGGAATCACTTTATAGTGAAAAGAAAAAGGAAATTGACAATTGGGAAACCTCTACCTCCGGAAAAACCAGATCTTGGTTAGGCGAATAGCTGATTTTGGAGGAAGCTCGAAAAAAGAGGAAGGCCCTCTAAAAAGTCTCTCGGAGCAAAGAAAGCAGAGAGGGATATTGTAGATGGTGTTCGGTTGTGGCAAGCTGAACCAGCAAAAGCAATTCCAACTACCAACCATTCCATATGAAGATCATATCTTGGAATATTAGAGGCCTTAACGGTTACTCTAAGCAAAGAAACATCAAGGAGTTACGGGACTCCAGTAACCCCAGCATTTTGATTCTTCAAGAAACTAAGATGAAAGCAATGACCATGGATAATATTAAAAAAAAATTTGGGACAGCTCTGAAATGGCGGCTGTTGATTCTCAGGGTGCTTCCGGAGGGCTGGCTACTCTTTGGGATAAAAGGCACTGTACTGGTATGATTCTTAGTGATAATATTAATCATCTTGCAATTAAATTTGTCACTATTGAAAATAAGTGTGAATGGATCTTGTCTAATATTTATGCCCCTAACTCTGCTAGTGGTAGAAGAAAACTATGGGCTGATCTTAAAATCTTTAGAAACCAGCACAGTTCTGTTAACTGGCTTATCATGGGAGACTTCAACTCCCCTCTAAACCCAGGCGAAAAGTTTGGGGGAACCCCCACCTTCTCTAATGGTATGGAGGATTTTGCTGATTTTATCACTGAACAAAACCTCATTGATGTGGATCTGCATGGTAATAAGTATACTTGGAATAATAGAAGGTTGGGAAAGGAGCTCATTCAGGTGAGACTGGACAGGGCACTAATCTCAGCAAACTGGATCTTAGCCAAGACTTTTACCTTTCTTCCCTGCCCAGAATTGGATCGGATCATAATCCGATTGCTTTAAGCTTTCTAAATTGGACCAAACCTGCAAGAAGCTCATTCAAATTTGAAAAAATGTGGATGGAGCACGTTGATATCTATGATAGAATAAAGGAATGGTGGGATTGGAATGGGGAAGGCACTGCCCAGTACAGATTGGTCCAAAAACTCAAAAATGTCAAAAAACAAGTCAAACTTTGGAACAAAAATGTGTTTGGAAACATCTTCGGAAAAAAGAAAGAATTAAAACAGAAGCTTCAGGATCTTGAGTTAAAGATGGATACTATGGGGAGATCAGTTGAAGATGAAGTAAATGAAAAGAAAATTCTTTCTGAGTTGCACACGATCTGCAGTAGAGAAGAGTCCTTTTGGCGCCTTAAATCTAGGGCTATCTGGCTTAAAGAGGGGGACAGGAACACCAAGTTCTTTCACATGACCACTCTAAAGCACAGAGCCAGTAATAGGATCTTAGAGGTTTCTAAAAGCAACGGAAGTATCACTAAAGATCCAAACAGCATTAAGAAACAAGCACTTGAATTCTACAAAAATCTTCTTAGAGAGAGTAATGTCAAGCAACCGGAAGCTATTTCCTTCATGCTGAAGCCATCCCTCGAGAATGATATTGAGGACTAGAAATTCGAGAGATATCACTAAAGCGGTCAAGCTTGATGAGCTAAAAAAGGCTGTTTTTTCTCTTGAGGGGATAAGGCTCTGGTAGGATGGATTCTCCATTAATTTTTTGAAATTGCAGGAAATATGCTCGGAGGATCTACTCAAAGCGGTTAATGAATTTTATAGATCGGGAAATCTTCTAAAAGAACTCAATAACACACACATTGTCTTTGGCACCTAAGAAAATGGATGCAAAAGATTTCAAGGATTTCAGACCTATCGGTCTTGTTAATGCTATTTTTGAATCTTTACCAAAATTATTGCTTCAGGCTGCATGGCTCATAATGAAGGATCTCATCTCAAGGCGCGAGTGGATTCATTAAAGCGAGGATAATACAAGAGGCGGTGTGATTATGGTACACGAAACTATGCATTCTATGGAAAATAACAAAAAGGCAAACATGATTCTTAAGCTTGATATGAATAAAGCTTTTGACAAAGTTTCTTGGGTCTTCCTTGACAGGATTTTATCTAAATTTGGGTTCACAGAAAAGTTTAGAAAAATTGTTAAGTCTTGTATATCTACAGCCAGGTTCTCTGTGGTTGTTAATGGAGAACTGTGGGATTCTTCGCCGGAGAGGTCTCAGGCAGGGAGACCCCATCTCCCCCCTACTCTTCATCCTTCTGGCTGACAGCCTTAGTAGAACAATTAGCAGAGCGGTGGAAGTCGGCCTTTTAAATGGTTCTAAACCCACTTCTCTCAGCCAAGCTGTCTCTCATCAACAGTTTGCAGACGACACCATCCTTCTTCTTGGCCTCGGTTGTTGAATCTAAAGCTATCAAGGCTCTTACTGCAGCAGCTATATGAATGCGCTTAGGGCAAGAGATCAATTACGACAAAAGCATCCTTTTTTCTTTAACACCCTGAGGAAAGACGGCTCAAGATTGCTAAAATTGCAGGAGTTTGTAAAATTGGTACTCTTCCAGCAACATACTTAGGCCTCCCTCTTGGCACGAAGAAAGTCTCTCACACGGTGTGGGATGATTTATTGACGAGATTTCAGAAAAAAATGGCCGGTTGGAAAGGGACCACTCTCTCTAGTGCTGGTAAGTGCCTTCTCATTAAAAGCACACTCCAAAGTTTGCCCATATATATCATGTCACTATTCAAAATTCCTTCCTCCTTCAGAGAGAAAGTGGAAAGGATTCAGAAAAAAATTTTATGGCAAGGCATGGAAGAAAAGTTCAGATTTCACCTTGTGGCCTGGGATAAAGTCTGCACCCCAAAATCTAGGGGAGGGCTGGGAATAAAAAATATTGAGAAAATGAATGAGGCACTCATTGCTAAGATGGGCTGGAGATTGCTTTCTGAGAAACAACCCTGGATTGATGTTATTAAAACAAAATACTTGAATCAGCAAGCTGTTTACTCCTATCTGCATGATGAGCAACTCCCCAATGGTTCCATATTTTGGAATAATCTGGTTAAGAGTAGAAACTTCATTAAGAAGGGAAGCAAATGGAAAGTTGGGGATGGCAGCGACATAAACACGGGAGGATAACTGGTCCAATGATAATCTCTTGGAGAGATTTGGGATTGCTAAGGACAGCCT
Organism: Taxus wallichiana var. yunnanensis; assembly: GCA_018340775.1. Lineage (NCBI taxonomy): Eukaryota > Viridiplantae > Streptophyta > Pinopsida > Cupressales > Taxaceae > Taxus > Taxus wallichiana. Next base: position 203,956,667 of record CM031236.1, read on the forward strand.
TATAAGAAAGTATGGAACTAAAGTCAAGGACTACATTGATGGAAATGGCACCAACAAGAATTGGAAAAAACTTACTATGGAGCGTATTGAACTGAAACAAATTATCTCCTCCCTCCAAGACCTTTTAGATCTCTTTCCTTTGTGTCAGTTGGATTCCAAGGATGAGCTGATCTGGATCAATTCACACGATGGCAAATACTCAGTCAAATCTGGTTATACCAGTCTTTTCCACAGTAACCAATCAGATTTTAACTGGAACTTAATCTGGATGCCTGAGTTAACCCCCAAAATAAATTTTTTTCTTTGGCTGGCCATCAGAGGCAAAATTCTCACCACTAACAATTTGATGAAAAGAGGATTTATCATTCCCAATTGGTGCCACCTTTGCAGGAATAACTATGAAGACATTAGCCATCTGTTCATACATTGTGATTATGCCTTTAGAGCTTGGAACTTTGTCCTTTCCAAATTTGAAGCTCTCTGGGTGATGCCGGAGGATCTCATTCAGCTATGGAATCAATGGAACCCACCATTCAGACATTGTGCTATCAAAAGAATCTGGAAATTAGCCATCCCGCATTTAATTTGGAGGATCTGGAAGGATAGAAATAATATCGTTTTTAGAAATAAGAAGCAGAATTTTAAATTCACTACTGGCAAGATCTCCCAAGGCATCAAAGAGGACATGGCCAGATTTAAACCTCCCAAGAACAATTGTTACCCTGAAAATGAAAAGCACATCTTATCAAATTGGCAGATCGGATATTGGAGCAACCCCGGGAATAGTGTGGATAGATCTTTGGTTAAATGGCATCCCCCTGAATCCAATTGGTTCAAGCTGAACTTTGATGGAGCCTCTAAGGGGAACCCTGGAACAGCAGCTGGAGGAGGAGCAATACGGGACCATAAAGGTAATTTGATTGCTGCATATGCTGGAAAAATGGGAATCCAAACCAATCATTTTGCAGAAGCTTTATCTGCTCTATGGGGATTGAGAGTTGCACGGGCCCAAAATATCCAGAACCTCATTGTTGAAGGGGACTCCCTTAATATTATTAAACTGCTTAATCAGTCCTCTTCTCCTAGCTGGAATATCAAAGATTTTATCTCTGAATCCATAAGCATCAGTCATACCTTCAACAGCATCAGAATCATACATTCTTACAGGGAGGGAAACAAGGCGGCGATGCATTGGCCAATTATGGCATTAATATAAATTTCACTATTTGGGATAATGATAGTATCCCTAATCAGCTTCACAACAGCATACATGCGGACCTTCACACGCAAACAATCTCTAGAGACATGCCTTAATCTTTGGAGGAAATCCATAAATTCTTCCACATGTGCTGTTTTAATTTATTTGGCGTGGCAAATGATATCTAATTCAAATGATAGCAAGATTTTGTTTAGGAACTTCAAGTGGAGTGGTCTAAATTTAAAAACAGCGCACTTGGAGAAGTCTGATAGCTGTTGATATTCGGATGCCTAGCTCGAAAACCGAAGATAACTACAAGGTGAAAGGCGGACGAGGAAAGGGTTTTCACGCGCGACTCCACGCTTGAGCTCGGATCGGCAATCATACACCATTCGTGGGAGGACCAACAACTCTGATTCCCATTTTTATGCGACCCATTGATAGTGAAAGCGAACCACTCTCAACGCCCAAAGGTATTCTGAAAATTGTTGTAACCTGCACATCATTGTGAAGATGGGAGGGCCTCCCTGCCAGATTGAGCCGTGCGCGGACCCTGACTGGAAAGAAAACACTGAGCTCTGGAACATTCTTAGCATCGGCGGATTCACCAACTTTGTGGAAAGAGTGCAAGGACATGATCAAAGCATTTCTGTTCGCTTTGCCAAGGAGTGGAATGAGAGGACGGTCGACTATGGAGGGCAGAAAATTCTTATTAATGAGGAACTCATAGCCGAAGCGACTGGCCTCAGCTTGGAAGGATACCGCTTCTTCAACAAGAGGGTCATCAAAGAGGTTGAAGAGAGAAGATTTGTGGAGGAGGAGGAGAAGCTTATATTCAACACTTGAGTGCCTTATTAACTCAATTCCATCCCCAGTATGATGAAGTCACCCGCATGATGATTCGCTTCATATCCTTAGAAGCGGGTTTATTCTTGTCCTGCCAAGCACCTTGTCTTTTTGAATCACTTTCGTAGGAGTAGGTTGGTTTTCTTCCCTCACTTATCATTAAATTCTCTTGAACGCTCCATTTTGGAGTTCAGGAAGCATACACAGGCGGTTCCCTTACACAAGGGCTTATTTTCTTATTCACAAACCTTTGCCTTGTTAAATTCCCGGTCTCCCTTCCTCTCGGCCCGGCTTTGTTGGGTTCATTGCTGCCGATCCTGTCTCCCCCTGCTTTGCCCCTGTTACTGCCCCGCCTTGCCAGTCTTTGCTACCCCATGCGGCTGCTCATGCTTCTCCTTCTATTCCTCCTGTTGCTGCCCCTGCCACCCACCTGTCTCTACCTCTAAACGTGTCACCGGGGCTTCAGGAGACTCGACCTTGAGTCTCTTCTTTGGAGGTTGAACCTTTAGAGGACATTGCTCGTGATCTGCTTGAACATTAGTAGTGCCGGTCCCGGGCGGCACCAATGGATAACCCTTCAGGAGATTGGAGGCCTTAGAGGTGAGCTTAAATTGCTTTGAAGGATGAGGTTAAAAACCTTGCTAAGCAAAAAGGCAAACAAAGCATTGAGGTGGAAGGGAGCGTTGGCAATAGCAGATGGATGACATATACAAAAAATGACCTCCTTAGACTCCGCCTAGGAGATGAAGACTAGGCATGAGTATAATAGTGCAGCCTTGGGGCCATCGAGGAGTTCATCGAAGGTCATGCAAGAAGTGTTTCACAACTTAGCGGTGTCCGGCTACACTTTGGGGCAATGAGAAGAGAGCAAAAGAACCAGAGAGGAGCTTGATAAGACGGATGCTGCTCATATGACCACTTGTTGGGCATGTATCATGCTTGGAAAAGAGTAAAGATGAGTATTGATCAAGAGGCCAAGAAGTAGTCCGACTACTTTTGCTGGTCTTATGCTTCTTGGTTTTCACAGGCTTGCTTGTTTTTTTGCCGTTGTTTCTTTGTTAAGTCTCGATCAAAGTCATTACGGGCTTCGTTGTTCTTTCTTTGTAACTTTTGTGCTTTCTTGCTTCTCTGCTCCTCTCTCTTATTCCAGCTTTTAGGCCTTCTTTTGTACACAAGGGTATAGTCCCTTTCAAAAACTATTTACCAATATTAAAAAAAAAAAAATTTTAAACAACTAGTTATTAGTAGGTTTGATCCATCCATTAACTCTTCTATGTTTAAACCTTGTGCGAGATGAGAATCATTTATTATTTTCTCCCTTCATTCCACTCTATGCACGTAATCATACAATCTTTAGTATGTTCAGGTTTACCTTTTTCATAGTTGATACAACTATATGTTTTCCATCCTTATATGTCTACCACAAAATTCAATCTTCATATTCTTGTATATGGCATATATAATATAAACATACGATGAACATATAATGTAATCATCTACTTGCATTAGTTTTGACAAACTTTCCCACCATTCATAAACAATGTAGTTTGAGACCTCAAAAATCCTAGAGATATAGTCTTTCATCACCAAACAATTAGCACGACACCGTTATCTAGATATTTTTGTTTATGAACATGAACATGTTAAGAAAGGGGAAGTGTGTTCTTTACAAGACCATCTCTATAAATGAAAAGAATCAAAAATTAGTTTGGGTTCTTACGAAATAGGAAGAGATGACATAATGTAATTACTTTCATTGTGTCCTCTTTCCCTCTTCCGTAACTACCCGTAGTTAGTACTATATCAAGGTAGTTGTATGATGATGTGAGATTGCATCTTAGCTATGTCGTATTTAAGGTTTTGTTGTAACCATCTTATAGCTTGTGACTATTTGTTGACGACTTAGGCTGATTCTTATTTACTTAATTCATAATCATTAAGTATTATCTATGACTTCCTAAGTCATTTGAATTATGTTTCCCACAAATTTTTAATTTATTTGTGTTATGGATTAAACTATTAATTATCCTTTTGCAAATTCATCTTCTTGAATTTATAATTTACCAAGTTAAGAGAGGTTTAGTTTACCAACCACTATCTTATTTTAAAGATGATAGTATCATTTTCCCAAAAATATTAACTTAATAGTTCATAAGGAAATAATATTAAGTGGTTTAATTTACCATATATTTTAAATATGCCTTCACACAAATGTAAACAAGGTCCAAATTTTTAAGATTGTCCAATTTATGGACAATTAAAATACTTGTAACTCATTCGAGCTATCCAAGTAAGGCTTATGCTTACCACACATAGAGCTAGCACAATATATATGTGTCACACAGTTATATGAAACACTATTACATGCCAAATGATCTAGTAAGTGATCAAATATCCTTACAATCATTATCCAACATATGATAACATAAATTTAAGAGAAATGTTGGTGCGAGTAAAGACTCCCATATATTAATTTTTCTAACCCAACTCATGGTGTATTGTCCATTTGTGTGGTCATCAAATTTGGGACTTAGAAAGAGTGGGGTACTACATACTCCCCCTAAAAATATTCATCATCCCGATGGCATATTCATGCTTTTAAGAAGGATAAATAACTTGACCAATACAAAAATCAATAGTTTCAAAAGAAAAATTGACTCGGTTTCAATTTTTCCAAATAAATCACTTTTAGAATTTCTTCAAATCGTAACAATTGTTTTTGATAAAAATAATAATTAAGAACTTAATAAATAGTCATGAGTTAGATGGCCATTAATAAATTCAACTCTCTCTATTTATATTTGATCAAACAAAATAGGAATAGGAACATGTGTGTCCTCCACATTTTCCTAACTCATAATTTCTTGATTACTAGTCCCATTGGACCTTACATTGTGAAATATCACAATTTTTAATTTTCAACTTGCATGTTTCAAAGGTTCGTATAGGTTCAAATGTGATGATCTTGGGATCCCTGAACCTATAATGAATCACAATTTGATATATGAGTTACATCAACAACATTTTTTAAAGAAAAGATACATAGAAGACATCATGTATTTTGGATAATGTAGGAGGTAGAGATAGCCTATAGGCTATAGGACTTATGACATATAAAATTTCAAATGGTCCAGAAATTATAGGTGATAATTTAGAAGACTTGCTAAAATTAATGGAACTCTTTTTGAGTTTCAATTTCAAAAAGACTTTATCATCCACATAAAATTTCCTTTCAACTCATTTTAAATTAGCATAACTCCTTTTACCATTTGTTTCTTTATTTAACTACTCATGGATAAGTTTCATTTGTCTATCCATTTCAATTAGAATATCATGTCCTACAACTTCCCTATCTTCAATGTTATCCCAACTGATATAGGTGTTCTAAACCTTTTTCCATTCAAAGCTTCAAAAGGATCCATTTTTAGCAATGAGTGATATGTATTATTATATGAGAAATCAACCGGTGGAAGATCTTATTCCCACTTATATTTTTGATCCATGCTATACATCCTTAGCATATCCTATAGGACAAATTTACCCTTTTAGTCTTTCCATTGGATGTATGATGTTCATTTCTATCTAGAGAACCATCGTTGTGTCTACAAAAATTAAATTCCTTATGAACCTTGTAAATCCCTTGCCAATTTTTGTGTTCTATTCTTTTACAAAGTACATTCCCTTCCTAGAAACTAGATAAACATGGTGTATTTTGAATGGTTTCACACTATCAGTCATTGTATGATTATTTCTAGAGTTGTATAAGTGTGAAATGTGTGAAAGAACTCTTGAGGCTTGATAGAGGAATATTCGAGGTATAAGGTGCAAAGTAAAGATATACCCCAAATCCCTAACGAGAACATGTGTAAAAAGGTTATTGGAGTGTGGGAGCATGCATCTTATTCAATTTTACATTTTAATCCCAATGAAGTGTAAAGTACAATCACAAGTCTGAAACCTAACTTGGGACACGTGTCACTTCTCCAAGTAAAGTCAACATCGGTTAAGGGTTCAACATCGTATCTTTGCACCCTATGAAAACATGAGAAAATGTGTGAGAAAATTCCCAAACCTCGTTGTTATTCACATAAAAACACATGGATGTCCCACATTTAAAAAGGGGAAAGTAAATCGGGCAATGATTTTCAAAGAATTTATTTCTTCCTCCATTAATGCATTTTGCATGAATCAAGGAAAGGTTTTTAAAAGTTTCAAGGATTATTTAAAATCCTCACATTTGTATATGAAAAATTGGAAAGCCCTAAATTTGCAAATCCGTGATATAAAGAACATACATTAATATTGGAAGAATATGTTTGAATCTAGGAATATGAAATTTCAGTGCAAAGTGGAAGCTACGAGAATATGCAAAGAATGGGTAAGTTTTTGTATACTAGAATATAAAATTCATATTTTTCCTATTAATCAAGTCTACAATCCATGAAGTTTCGAGAAAATAAGTTAAAGAGTAATAAAAAAATGAAGACCATGGAATCAAGAACTCATGTATCTTCCAATATATCCAAAGTGATTTAAATAAAATAATAGAAACAAATTTGATAAATGTTGACTTGGATGATTTTCTGTGACAACTCTGTTCTCCTAATAGAAGTGATTTCATGATGGCCATTGATGCTAACTAGATTTACCTATCTGCTACCTTCCCTCTTTACGTGCATTTTCCAAAACTAGTAAGGATCTGTGTTGAAAATTATGATCTAGAAAAGAGGGAAGTTTTAGATGGAAGTGGTGAGAGAGTGTTAACCTTAAGACCAAAATCATTTAGACTAATGATAGGGCTACTAAGACTTGAGAAACTATTAACCATTAATGTAGAATCTTCCTTAAGTGATTATGAATCCAAATAGAGTGATTATGCCAAGTTTATGAATACTAAATGGTTGCTGACAGACAAAAGATATGCCAAAAGAATCCCTAAGAAATTTCTCAAGTCACATTTTGTGGAAGAAGTTGAGGATATAATTGTGTTTTTAAGTAGAATTGTTGGTATGGATATGGCCTATGTATTTCAAGAATGGATGTGTCCATATATATGGGTCATTTTGGAAGATAAAGGAAGAATTTTTGGGAAAACATCATAGCCACATCAATTAATTCCTAAGTCCTTGAGGTGGCCAAAAAACTTAGGATGGAAATCACTTACAATATTGATTTGTATATGATGTCATACGTAATTTATAATATTGTAAGCCACAAGATTTTTTTCCCACAAAGGGAAAACATAAAAGATCATAGGGTATATGATGTTTATCCAAAACTAAACTGGACAATTGGAAAGGAAATGTCAGATAGATAAATGATGCATTTTTTGCACCTGTAATATGTCTTTTCAAACTAGAGTGGGATAAATACATGATTTATGCTAAAGAAAAGAGTGTAATACAAGAATATGGTTGTTATTTTATTCAATATAGGTTTTTTACTTATATTAGAGTAAGTGGATTTAATGGACACCCATGCAAACTACCCAGATACTTGGATGATAAATGGGCCCTTTGTGAACTTTCAAGGAAGTTGGCACCAGTGCAAAAATTGATTATAGGAAATCACAAGACGAACATAAAATTCCCTATCAAAATTTGGAGGTACTCCTGCCCTTCAATTCAAAAATCTAAGCTATTAGAAGAAGAGACCGAAATATTCAAGATAGACAGATTTGAGCCTAGAACAAAGTATGATATTAGATGGGTTGTAGGTTCAGTCTTAGTGAGCTCATATGAGCATAAGCCTCACTTTGAATATTACTAGATGAATTACTGAGATATGTAGAGGAATCGGGATTAGAAATTTATCTAGAATTATCCTTAGGTAAGTTATTGATTTGAATATAGAAGTATGCATCGATTCTATAGACAATAAGCTAGGTAAGATGGGGCAAGACCAGGAAATATTTACCTACGTAAATTTGGGGTCACTTATCCGAATGCATTATTTTTATCAATGTATCTCTAAGGAATCATTCACTCATGATACTATTAAGAGGTTTGTTAGTGTGGAGCACATGATAACCAAATGATCAAAGAATATTAAGAAGAGAAAAACTATAATGTGGGAATTTGATTAGATGATGAAATAACAAGACTTGATATTCAAATATCTATACATGCTAGATGAAGAACATATCCTCTATATATTCAAAGAGTTTATACACATTTAGAAAGGATATCTGAAGCACATGAGGATGATGATAAAGAACTTGGAGTTGGTCCAGTGTGCCTGAACAAGTTTAAGGATTGTTACCTCAAAACTCTCTTTTCTTTATTTTGTTTATCTTCATTTTTGAAATTGTATATTCTTTAGATTTGCATATTCCAAAAATGTATGTAGTATGATGTACTAAAATATGATTTCATTATTATTGATATAAATTTATATCCATTTCAAACATGAAACACATTGTAATATGTTTTGAATATTTTGTACTTGTAAGAAAATCAAAATGGGGATAGTATAAGGGCCCTAACCTAGGAAATATTTACATACATTTTGATATCATGACAAAAAATAAAGAAACATTTTCATTCTGTAACTATAAAATCCTCCTTGAAAGGAGGAATTCAATTCAAAATCATATTCTTCCTCAAAATAAATTCTTCAGTCTCTTTAACACCTTGAATAAATAGAATATCTCTAGAAAAATGATGAGACATATTCAACACCATGAGCTTAGTAATACTTTCCATAAGATTTCCCAAGATTTTAATCAGTTCGAATTTATTCTCATAAGAAGAAAATAATTTGAAAATATTTAGGCCAACCTTGAGATCATATTTTTTGCTTGTAGCTTTTGAGGTTGAAGGCAATAGAGAAATATTTGCAGGAGTTGAAGGAGAAGTTGTGGCAAGTCCCGGAGTTGGTTGGCCTAGGTGCTTTGATCTTGATTCACCTCTCCTAAAATTTATTAGAAAATGTGGTGGTGCTCTAGAATCCTTTGCATAAAAAGGCTCTGATGGTTTGTTCTCCAAAAGAGAGACATTTCTCAAGTTAATCCATTTTGCAGGAAATTGAAGAGATGTTATCCATAGAATCCTCCTCATGAAAGACAAATGCATCCACATAAATTTCTTTCTCATATAGTTCCTCATTAAAAAAGAGAGGAGAAGAATCAATGGTGGTATTAACTATGGCAGGCCTACATCAGATCCATAACATTTTTAGTTGTTTGGGAGTTTTCTGATCCTCCCATTGAAACAAATGAAAATACATGACTTGAAAGGAAGAAAAAATGGGTTTATCTTAATCAACCTCCGAATCAATGCCACCCTAACAACATGAGCTATTAAGGGCCCATCACATTCTTCCTAGTCTACAATATCAAAAAACATTCTCACGAATTCTTCATCAAGAGTGAATAAGTCACAAAATTTATGCAAAGATTCGGATGAGAGCTCTTTCAAGCTATTTTGCCAACTCTACCTCTCCCATTTTACGAAATGAATTTATACCAAGTCCTTCACACTTAATATTAAAGAAAAGATATGAGCTTATGAAGAAAATGGTGAGAATTTATAGAAGAAAGGGAGTCTAGGAATAGCTACATAGGAAATCATATCTGAGTTAAATGCTAGATTACTTTTGATACTCACACGAGATGATGAAGGTGAAATGGATTGGCGCTAATAAAAAAGGGGTCATTTGGCTTGATGTAACATATCACACAGAAGGAAATTCAATACAAAAGAAAGTAACAATGATTGTGTGCATCTCGAAATGGATTCCCAAAAGGAGAAAATAGTTAGTGTCAAATCAAGCTACATTGGAAAATAAAAAATAATCATCAAAAGCTTCTCAAATTTCTCAAAATGGAGATAATTAAATTGATGTATAAAATAATGTCACCAAAGGGAGATTGATGGCATGGCACCCCGATCATCAAAACAAGACAATAGAATACAAACCCACACCGACAATTACCTATCTAATGGTTTTCCACCGAGAAGTGTGGGAAATAAAATGATTCCAAAGGTGTAACAGAAAAATCAGATATTTCCATTTGAAAAAAGTATATCCCTATTTGATTTTTTTCAGTGAAATTTGAGAGAATATTCACTAAACATTTTGGGGAAAAAATAGTTACAAAAGAACACAAAAATTGTATAAGTATGAGGGTATGTCCTCATACGAAAGGGGGTTTTTCTTAAGTTTTTGCAAAAAGGAAAACTTGAAATATCTTGTTATGACACTGCACAATGTTCTTGAAGAAATACATTTTAAGTTTTTAATATTTCAATTATGATGTTAATATGGTTACAATTTATAGCCATTAACAAGCATTGAGATCATTTGTTTTCATGTTCCCTTGTCAAGAATTTGGTAGATATTAATGAAATATGTCTGATTATGAGCTTGGCTTACATATTTTGGTTTTTGTATGTTGAACATCTGGTTAATAAGTTACATTTTCTGTTGTAATTTTGTATTTCTTGTTTTCTGAATTACACTAGATTTGTCCTTAGTGATTAAGATTTGGTTATTTGTTCAATATTGTACTATGAGTACTTACTTTGCAATATTGGATGAAATTATAAAATCCTTACTGAAATCATTTTGTTGATGGATTTTTGTAAGATTTTGAGTGAATCTTAAGTGTATGAGATTAGAAGCAAGAAATACTTCATTGAAATATTTGCATAATCCTTTGTGCTAAGTATTTTAAAGGTTGTGTGGAACCTTTGCACTAATTGAGTATCAATGAATGCAAATCTTCCTTTAAATTGAAATTGTGATTAATTGATGAAGTGTTCTTCCTTTTCCAAGATGTTATATTATCTAAGTGAGTATTGCAAGTAGTTTCATTAGGAGATCCATTGTCATACAATCTCCCACATTTAAAAATAAAACAAACATCCAGTTTTTATCACACAATATGAGTCCTTAGTTGGTCATTATGTTGTTTTTCTTACAAATATCAGTAGAAGGAACCTTTAATTCCAAGTTATTTTATAATAAAAATGAAGAACATTGAATCCTATCTGTCTAGAGTAACTTGAGTCTAGTTGGATTGATATATGCACCATTTAGTGTGATAACTCGTGATAGTTAAATACTGCATTCATTGGTCATGATCATCCAGGACTAACCTATGTAATTTGAGGGAATTAAGAAACCAAGATTCCATTTAACCCTTCACATTTTTATGTTACATAACAATTCCTCTCACTCTAGTCAAAGGAAGGACCAAAATTAGCAAGGTTGGCCATTCCTTTTGTACATGTCACCCAATCGCTCTAAAGCCCGGTCTCTATAAGTTTTCCAGACATCTTCCTTGGTTATAAAAGACATAAATCTACAATTATTTAATTTTTAAACCACCCTAGTTTACTTGTTGATGCTTCTTGGTTCAAAGGAGGTGTAAGATCAGTGGTACATACACACTTGACACTGTTTCTAGGAACTATTTCTAGAAGTAAGACATATACATGTCTCTGGTAACATTTACAACATGTTTAGTATATGCTCATGTTCAAAACCCATTCCTTTGTTGAGATTTGCTAAAATAGAGCTTGATCTGAATTAATTGGCTCAATATTTTCCCAGTATAAGAAATCTTTCCATTAAATTTGACTTCGCTAGGATAAGCATGATAAAGGACACCATGATTTGTAAATATTTGTTCACTGTTTGTAAATTTATCATTTGATATGTTTTTAAGTTGACCATCACATCTAAGGTGCAATACCATAATGGAAGCTTCATCTTTTATAAAGAAAATATGGCACATACTTGCACACAAAACTTTAATTCTTATTGATTTACTATTTAATTATGTAAATCTAGAAGGAAGGAGATCTTTCTTCAAGTCGATCCTACCACAAGATTGTTCCCGAGGTGGGAAGTATGATTTTAAGAAAGAACCAAGTCTAGAAACTAGTGGATGAGAAAAGATTGGAGGAAAGACTATTCTAACTCCGAATATGATTATCCTTTCATAGAAGATCACACTAACACTTGTGATAGCTTTGAGTTTGTTATACCTCAAGCATATATTCATACATTGTTTCTGAAGGCCTAACATCTATAATTAATAAAGGTATACTTCATTTTCCATATTTTTTGATTCGTGAGAACAAGGTATTTTTTGAAACATAGTCATTAAGGGATAAATACTTTGAATATCAAACCTCCATTTCCCCACCATTTCAGTCTAACTATTGAAACCCTTCCACTTAACAATATTACTCAACCTCCACCCAAGGATCCCTTTGAGGTAAATACTTATAGACCAATCAATTTCCATGGGATGGTGGGTTACCCAATGAAGTCCCTCATGAAATTAGAAATATACTATCTAATTTTTAAGGGAAGAATGCCATAAGTGGAGATCAACATCTTAGAGGCTTTCAAAATATCATGGAAGATTATGAGGTAGAACATGAAGATTTTTATGTAAAGTTGTTTATACATACCTTGGGGAAGATGATAGAGAGTGGTATAATTCACTAACAAAAAGTTCCATTGATTCCAAGGCAGAAATGAAGAATGCCTTTAAATTGCATTATGGTGATAAAAGCGATCCTAAGTTTTAACTAATATAGTTTGAAAACATAAAAAAGAATCCAAATGAACTGTGAAAGATTTCAATACGAGGTTTAATAAAAACTTAATTAGATTACCAATGAATCTAAGACCTAGTGATGATTCTCATCTAGTTAATTATTCATATGCTTTTGAAAAAAAAAACAACTTATTTTACGAAGGATAAAAACCCTATAACCTTGAGGTGGGATTTTTCTATGGCTGTTCAAATTGAGAATAATATCAAAACAACTGATAAAAATCCAAAGAGGGAGGGTGTCAAGTTGATTAACCATGAGAAACCTTATACAAGTAAGGATTTATATTTGGAAAAGGTGGTAAGACCTTAGCAGGGGATGGTAAAAGAAATTTTGTATAAGCATAAGGAAGAATCAGATTGGGATCAAATCTTCAAGCTCAACAACAACCATAAAGGGAAAAAAATTTGGAAATCATCCCAGGGGTGAACAAAAAGTTGATGATAGAGTAAAGGGACCTACAGGATTAGGGAGTAAACATCTAACCCCTAAGGATATTAAGATAGTTCCTATTTCACTAATTTACGTGAGTATCATTAGTAGAAGAAAATTGTATCATTGAATGATGTGATAGATTTTTTTTTCCCACATTCTCCTTGTGATCCTACTAAGGAAGATGTTGATGTTTCTGATGAAATTAATTTTGGTGATGTGTGCATGCTAGAATGTTTTGATCACTCACCACAAGGAGCCACTTCCACATAATTATTGAGTGTTAGAATTGTGGAGGGTTTTTGTAACTACATAAACTGGTTATCTTCTTCACCTTCTACAACTAATGTTGATGTAGATATGTTCCAATCATTTGATTTTCCTAATCATGATTTTGAATATCTAAGATATTTGATGATTAAGAAGTATGACGGTGGTATCCCCTCTAAGGAAGATAGGTAGATATTAATGAATGTTCTCATGGCTCAAGAAAAGGATTACAACCTTCAAAGAAGAGTGGTTAAGGGATCTGGCCCTCCTCCTAAACAAAAGGTACATCTCTTGACCAATATTCCCAAGAATGCTCCTAAGAAGGATCTGCCTAATAAGGGCTCTATCATTGCTACTAAACTAAGTACTTCCGCTACTACTAAATTAGTAAAAGAGTTCATCCCATCATTAAAGTATATCAAATTTCCTACCACTACATATTTTGCTAAGTATGCCACATGTGATATGGCTCGATATTGAGTCAAATAAAAATCATTGTACCAATTATTGAGTTTCTCAGAATCCCTGAGCACAAGAAAAGAGAATTCAAGTATCTGGGATTCAAAGAAGAAGAAGTTTCCACTACTAAGGAGGTAAATAATGTGGATATCCCTCCTACCATAGCTGAGATAAAAGTACCCGAGGAAAAAGAAAGCATGGGGAATCCCCATAGGTATATTTAGGTACTTCTTTGGTTGAGTCACAACTAGATGTGGATCCATTTTTCACCACCTTAATTTTCAATGAGAGGCTTATTCATAATTGTATGTTTGACTCAAGAGCTTCATGTAATATAATGCCCTTGGAAGTTATGAATGAGTTGGACATAAAGATAACAACAACATTTGGAACATGTTTTTCCATGGATTCAAGGGAAGTTCTTGTTATTGGATATGTGAAAGGTTTGGTTGTTCAACTTACGCTTATCCTCACAAGTATCTAATGATGAATTTAGTCATTGTTGATTTCCTACTAAATGGGGTATGTTGTTATCTAGAAAATGGGTTGTAAGTGTGGGAGGTAGTTTCCAAATGGATATGTCTTATGCTACTATACCCCTGGAGGGAAATATGGTAAAGTTACATGGAGAAAATAAAATGTTACACCTGATTGAGGATCCAATGAATGTCTCTTATGAGGTATTGTTTGTTGATATATATTTAGGGAACTCTGTAGGGTATGCAGACTTTGAGGATCATTGGATAGATACTAGTACATTGGAATATGTTGGTATTCCTTGGACCATGATATTTGATGGAGCATGTTCTAGTGTAGGAAGTGGAACTGGAATAGTCCTCACCTCCCTAGATCAAGAGAATTTTAATTTTTCATTCAAATTAAGCTTTGAATGCACTAATAATATTGCAGAATATGAGGTATTTCTCCTTGGTCTAATATTTACTTGGAAGTATGGAATTAAGGACATCATTGTTAAAGGATACTTTGAGTTAGTTGTGAAACAAGTCAGAAAGTTATATGCAACTAAAAATCAGAGAATGAAATAATATAAGCATGTTGTATGGGACCTTATTGAGGTGTTTGACTCATTTAATATTTTGTATCATGAAATATCCTAGAATGCAGCAGCTGATAGACTTGTAATCCTTACATCCCATTTTGATAATTGTACATGGCATCCCTATTGTAGTTATGATGTGGAAGTGTTGGATAGACCATCTATACCTGACAACATCAAGAATTGTTAAGTATTTCAATATGATACTCAAATAAAGATATTTATGAAAAGTAAAGGTTAGTTTACAAAAAACATATTGATCTTGAGCCATTGGTTGTATTTTGTGATGGAAAAAAGACCCTCTTTGGGAAAGAGGTAATTCAACTAAAAACAAACACTATCCCTAGGGGGTTGGTTACCCTTGAATCAAACTTTGACAATGTTGATAGAGTAATAAATAGATCCATATCTACATCAAGGGAGCTGGAAGAATAAATTTTTGGACTCAACAAAACCTCCGGGAAGGTGCGGCTAGGTGTAATCTAAATAAATGAGAAAATAAATCCTATACAAAGTCTGCTAAGAGAATATCGTGATTTCCTAGTATGGTCATATTCGAACTAAAATCCTATAGAGAGGATTTATTTCAACATGAAATACCTCTGGAACCTCATTCCAAAAATTTCGGGAAGAAACAGAGGCCCATCAACCACCTCCTCCGAGTCAAAATGCAAGAATATTTAATAAAATTTAGGGATGGAGAAATCATACTGACCTACGGGTATTCTTCATGGGTGGCTAATCTTATGCCGGAGTAAAAATATAATGGGGATATAAGGATTTGTGTAGATTTTAGGAATCTCAACAAATCATCAATCAATGACAATTAGCCTTTTCCAAATATGGATAATACGCTGCAATTGGTCACAAGGTTAGAGTTATTTTCAACATTAGATGGTTTCTCAGGGTATAATCAAGTGGTTGTGAAGTAGTTTGAATAATTTAAAATTACTTTCACTACTCCCTAGGGAACATATGTTTATGTTAGGATTCCCTTTGGACTTATGAATGCGGGGAAATTTTTCAGAGAGCAATGGATGCATCTTCTCAGGTCTTATCAATGACTTCATAGTTGTGTATCAGGATGATATACCATTTTTAAAAAAGAAAAAGGTGACCATTTGGGACATCTAGAAAAAATGTTTCTCAGATGTAGGGAATATGGGATTTCATTGAATCCCAATAAATACCACTTAGGACTCCAAAAATTTAAATTATTAGGGAACATTGTATCAAAATAAGGGGTCATGATAGATCCTGAAAGAGTAGAGGCAATTAGTAAGGTCCCTATACCCAAATCCAAAAAGGGTATTCAATCTTTCTTTGGAAAAATAAATTTTATTAGGAGGTTCATCTCAAAATTTTCTGAGATCACTATTCCTATTACAAACATGTTGAAGAAAGATCAAATTATCAAGTGGGAAGAAGGAGTTGTTCAAGCCTTTAATGGAATAAAATAGTCACTAAAGACCACCTCTATTTTAGCAAGCCTTGATTATAAGAAATCATTTAAAATGTTTTCCTTTGATTCATAGAATACAATTGCATCTATGTTGTTATAAAAGGATGAAGAGGGAAATGAGAGGCCTATTTATTTCTTTAGAAAATCCCTACAAGGAGATGATCTAAAGTATACAATCATTGATAAACAAGCATTTTCCTTAGTAAGAGATGTCAAAATTTTCAGATCTTACATCTTGAGTTCCAAGATTGTGGATTATGTCCCCCATACAATGGTTATATAAATTTTATCATTAAAGGAGATCTATCTAGTAAATGATTTTGTTGGGTGAATAAGTTGCAAGAGTATGATATGGAAATATATACCAATAAATTGGTTAGAGGTTTGGGATTGGAAAAGTTAATGGCTGAAAGTAATTTGTAGGTGATGGAGATAAATGTAATTGAGGAAGGTAGTTTGGATCCCCATGAGAAGATGAAAAATTCAATTTTGTACAAGGACATAGTATATTATTTAAAGAATTTGGATTATCCTGGGCATTTAGACAAGAACCAAAGAAGGAAACTCAAACTAGCCTCCCAAAAGTATGTCATGACTGACCATGGGTTAGCTTGGAAGAATCTAGAGGGAGTGCTACTTAGATGCATCACTGAGGAGGAAGCCCCTAAATAATTATACAATTTCATGGGGAGTATGTGGAGGCAATTTTTCTAGAAGATTTACTGCTCACAAAATTTTGAGGGTAGGATATTGGTGGCCTTCATTATTTAGAGATGCTCCAGTTTTGGTAAAAAAGTGTAACAATTACCAACATTTTTCTCGGAAGGTTGAAAACTTTAGGTGCCTTACCTCTACAACCTATCAATTGAATCTTGTTTCAAACAATGGAGAATGGATTTTATTGGAGAAATATCATATTCCTCAAGTGTTGGAGACATATGGATATTGGTTGCTACAAACTACTTTACTAAATGGGTTGAGGCCATTCCCACCAAGAAAGCAACTCACTAGGTAGTCATGGACTTTATTTTGAATAATATAATTTGTAGATTTGGGGTACCTACCAAAATAATTACTGATAATGCTATGATTTTCTAGGCGAAACCATTAGAAATTATGTGTAAATAATATGGTATCAATTTGGCCTATACATCAAATTACAACCCTCGTCGAAATGTACACACTAAATTAAATAACAAAAATACTCAAGATACTCAGAAGGACACTAGAAAATAATAAGAAAAAATGGGGTGAACAACTTAAGTTTTCCTTATGGGAAGATAGAGTTACAACTAAGAGAGCTACTAAAAAAGCCTGAGTTGGTTTATGGAGTCCAAGCTCTTTTTCCTCTACATATGTAATTATCATCTTATCAGTTCATGCAAAAACTTGGGGAGGAGGGGGAAGTACGTACTTGCGAAGCAAAAATAAATCAAATATTAGAGTAATAAGAGGAAAGAAGAGAAATCCACTAAAAACACCTAAAGTTTAGAGAAAGGCTCAAAAAGATATTTGATAAGAAAGTAATTCCAAGGGTGTTTAATGTCGAGATTTGGTCTTGCTATGGGACAAAAAACATGAGGAAAAGGGTAAACATGGGAAATTTGATTTCTTATGGATGGGACCATATTCCATTGATAATGGGATTAGTGAGAATGATTTATTTCAAAAATGTCTGGAAGGAAATTTATTGGCGTTGCTATCAAAAATATGCATCTTAAACACTTCTTGGATTAAAATAGATGCTTAGGTATGACCTTGTACAATATGTAGTTTTTTTATTTTCTTTTTTGTTTCCCTTTTTGTGGTATATTGTTGTTACATTACGTACATATCTACTCAAGTTCATGTGTGTGTTTTGTTATGAATCCTTGCCAATGGACTAGGCATTGCCTATTTATTTTGAAACACTTTTCTGTTTCTTATGGCATCGGAAGGGGTTCTCATCACTGAGTTGGAGCCAATGTTCATAATTGTTTTGACCTCATACCTTGTTTTGAAATGTTCCTCTAAAAAAATCTATCTTGTTTGCACAAGCTCTATGATATGTGAAAAATTGTTTACTGTGTAACTAGTCAATGTTGAGTTGAGAAAAACAATGTGCTTATGCATGAAATATGATGTATCATTTAATTCCCAATTTAAAGAACTATCATTTTGTGTCTACACAAAGTAAATTTCTTATGAACCTTGTAAACTAGTCGTGTAAATTCCTTGCTAGTTTTTTCTATGTCATTCTTGTGAAAAATACATTTCCTTCCCTGACATCCAATAAACATTGCATATTTTGATTGGTTTCATCCTATTGACAATTATATGAATATTTTTAGATTTGTATAAGTGTGCAATGTTTGAAATAAATCCCAAGGCCCAATGGAGGAATATTCCAAGGAATATTCATGGTATAAGGTGAAAAATGCAGATATACCCCGCTCCCTGAAGAGAACACATGTAAAAAGGTTATTGGAGTGTGGGAGCGCACATATTATTTAATTTTTCATTTTAATCCCAATGAAGTGTAAAGTACAATCACAAGTATGAAACCCAAGTTAGGACACATGTCGCTTCTCCGAGTAAAGTCAACATCGGGTAAGTGGGTCAACATCGCATCTTTTCACCCCTTTAAAAACATGAGAAAATGTGCGATAAAACTCCCAAGCCCCTTTTTTCTTTAGATAAAAACATGTGGATGAACAAAATTTGAAAAGGGGAAAGTAAATCAGATGGATGAGGTTCAAAGAATTTATATCTTCCACCAAAGTGTTATAAAGAAAAAGATCAATTGGGAAGAATTTATTTAAATCTAGTAATCGACATTGTGGTTGCAAAGTGGAAGCTCGAGAATCTACGAAGAACGTGTAAGTTTTTGTATCTTGGAATATAGCATTCACTTTTTTCCTATTAATAAAATCTACAATGCATGAAGTTTCAAGAAAATAAGTTAAACAGTAATAGAAAAATGAAGACCATGGAATCAGGAACTCATGTAACTTCTAGTATTTCCAGTGATTTGGATAAAATAATAGACACAAATTTGATAAATGCTGACTTGGCTGATTTTTCGGGATGAATCCGTGCTCCTAATATAATTGAATTCATGGTGGTCATTGATGCCAACCAAATTTCCCTATCCGCTATCTTCCCTCCCTCTGTGCATTTTCCAAAACTAGTAATGATCTGTGCTGAAAATTATGATCCAAAAAGGAGGAAGTTTTAGATGGAAGTGGTGAGAGAGTGTTAACCTTAACACCAAAATAATTTAGACTAATGCTAGGGCTACCAAGAGTTGAGAAACTAGTAACCATTAATATAGAATCATCCTTAAGTGATTATGAATCCAAAAAGAGTAATAATGCCAAGCTTATGAATACTACATGGTTCTTTGACAGGACAAAATATCTACCTTAAGAATCCCTAAGAAATTTCTCAAGTCACATTTTTGGAAGAAGTTGATGATATAATTATGTTGTTAAGTAGAATTGCTAGTATGGATATAGCCTATGTATTTAAAGAATGGATGTGTCCATATATATTGGTCATTTTGGAAGATAAAGGAAGAATTTGATGGGAAAACATCATAGGCACATTAATTCAAACCTATGTCCTTGAGATGGCCACAAAATTGAGGATGTGAATCACTTACAATATTGAGTTTTATGTGATGTCATACTTAATTTACAATATTGCAAGCCACAAGATTTTTCCTGGCCTCCCACAAAGGGAAAACTTCAAAGATCATAGGGTATATGATGTTTATGCCAAAAAAACCTAGAGAATTGGAAATGAAATGCCAGTTGGATAAATTAAGAATTTTTGCACCTGTAATATGTCTTTTCAAACTAAAATGGGAGCCATACAGGATTTTTGCTAAATCTAAGACTGTAATATAAGAATATGGTTGTTATTTTATTCAATATAGATTTTTTAATTATATTAGGGTAAGTGTCTTTAATGGACACCCATGCAAACTACCAAGATAATTGGATGATAAATGTGCCCTCTTTAAACTTTCAAGGAAGTTAACACCAGTGTAAAAATGGATTGTAGGAAATCACATGACTAACATAAAATTCCGTATCAAAATTTGGAGGTACTCTTACCCTTCAATTGCAAAAGGTAGGCTGTTAGAAGAATATATGGAAAGATTCAAGATGGAAATATTTGAGCTTACATCAAAGTATGATATCAAGTGGGGTGTAGGTTCAGTCTTGGGGAGCTCATATGAGCATGAGCCTCACTTTCAAGATTATTGGATGAATCGTAGAGATGAAGAGGATGCAAATTTATATATTTATCTAGAACTACCCTTAGGAAATATATTGATTCCAATATATATGTTGCATCGATTATAAAGATAATAAGCTAGGGAAGATGATGGTAGACCAAGATAGATTTACCTATGGAAATTTGGGGGCACTTATCTTAATGCAATATTTTGATCAATGTATCTCTGAGGAACCATTCACTCATGACACTATTCAAAGGTTTGTTAGTGTGGAGCACATGATAGCCAAATTATCAAAGAAGATCAAGAAGATAAAACTATAATGTGGGAATTTGATCAGATGACTAAAGAACAAGACTTGATATTCAAATACCATGCCGAGCCAAATGAAAAACACATCCTCCATATATTCCACATATTTGATACATATTTAGAAAGGATATTTGAAGCATAGGAAGATGATGATAAAGAACTTGGAGTTGGTCCTAGTGTGCTTGAACAAGTTTAAGGATTGTTCCCTCAAAACTCTCTTTTCTTCATTATGTTTATCTTCATTTTTGAAATTGTATATTCTTTAGATTTGCAAATTCCAAACATGTATGTAGTATGATGTACTGAAATATGATTTCATTAGTTTTGATAGAAATTTAAATCCATTTCAAACATGAAACACATTGTAATATTTTTTGAATCCTTTGTACTTATAAGAAAATCAAAATGGGGATAGTATAGGGGTTGTAGCCCAGGAGATATTTACATAAATTTTTGATATCATGATAAAAAATAAAGATACATTGTAATTCTATAACTATAAAATCCTCCTTAAAAGGAGGAATTCGATTAAAAATCCTATTCTTCCTAAAAATAAATTCTTCATCCTCTTCACCCCTTGAATAAATAGAATATCTCCTACGAAATAACGAGACATATTCAAAGCCATGACATCAATAATACTTTCCCTAGGGTTTCCCAAGATTTGAATCAGTTCCAATTTCTTCTCATAAGAAGAAACACATTCCAAAATATTTATGCCATCCTTGAGATAATCCTTTTTTCTATAACTTTTGTGGTTAAAGGCAACATAGAAATACTTTTAGAAGCTAAAGGAGCAGTTGTGGCAAGTTCTAGAGTTGGTTGGCATAGGTTATTTGAGATGGATTTACCTCTCCTACTCTTTCTCGAGAAAATGTGGTAGTGCTCAAGAATCCTTTGCGAGAAAAATTCTCTCGATGGTTTGTTATCGGAAGAGAGATACGTTTCTCAAGTTCATCCATTTTACGGGAAAGTGAAGACATGTTATCAACAAAAGCATCCTCATGAAAAACAAATGCATCTACATGAATTTATTTCTTAGATATTTCATCATTAATAAAAAGAGGAGATGCATCGATGGTGGTATTAACTATGACAGGCCTACATTGGAGCCATAACCTTTTCATTTGTTCAGGATTTTTCCGATCCTCGTATCAAAACAAATGAAAATATATGACTTAAAAGGCAAAAAAAATCAGGTGTATCTTAACCAACCTCCGAATCAATGCCACCATGACAACATGATCTGTTAAAGGCTCATCACATTCTTCCTGGTCTACAATATCAAAAATCATTCTCATGAATGCTTCATCAGGACCAGATAAGTAAAAAAATTTATGCAAAGTTTTAGATGAGAGCTCTTTCGGACTAGTGACCAACTTTACCTCTCCCATTTTACAAAATTTTTTTATACCAAATCCTTAACACTTAAGCTCAAATAAAATATATGAGATTATGAATAAAATGGCGAGACTTTATAGAAGAAAGGGATTCAATGAATAGGTGTAGAGGAAATCATATCTTAGTTAAATGCTAGATTAATTTTGATACTCACATGAGGTGATGAATGTGAAATGAATTGGCACTAATAAAAAGATATCATTTGGCTTGATGTAACATATCACATACAATGACATTCAACACAAAATAAACTAACAATTATTGTGTGCATCTTGAAATGGATTCCCAAAAGGATAAAATAGTTAGTGTCAAATCAGGCTACATTAGAAAATTAAAAATAATCATCAAAAGCTTCTCAACTTTCTCAAAATGGAAAGAATCAAATTGATGTATAAAATAATGTTAGCAAAGGGAGAATGATGACATGGCATCCTGGTCATCATAACAAGACAATAGAGTACAAACCACACCTGGAAGTACCTATCCAATAGTTTTTCCACTTGGCAGTGTGGGAAATAAAATGATTCCAAAGGTGTAACAGAAAAATCAGATATTTCCATTTGAACAAAGTATATCCCTATTTGATTTCTTTCAGTGGAATTTGAGAGAATATTCACTAAAAATTTTGGGGGAAAAATCGATTCTACAATGAACACAAATATTATATAAGTATGAGGGCATGTCATCATATGAAAAGGGTGTTAGGTTAATTAATTATACATTATAGAAATTAATTATTTAATTAATTTTATTAATTAAATAATGTTGTTATATGGTTATAAACCATATTATTGTTTATAGTCAAACAATACAGATGTTGTTATATAGTTTTAACAATATTATTGTTATTATTCATTTGTGCTTCCTGGATGTGATTTGGAAGCTACTGTATTTTAATTTGGTTGTTACATTGTTACAACTCCTCTTTTGTTTGTATCCCGACTATCCAATATGTATAAATATTGTAGCCTGCACTATTGTAAATGGTTGATTTAGATTAATATATCTTACATGCTTCCATCCCTATTTACATTTGGTACCAGAGTGAATTGAAGCTCCTAGAAAGGTTGGAGAGAGGTTTCAGAGGAATAAAAATCATGGAGAAGACACATTTGCAACAACGGAGAGCTAGTGTTTCCTCTATGACTTCCCACATCTCCTTACGGCCCCACAACCTCTGTGTGAAATCCAGGTAAACGTAAAGCAATTTTTTTCCTTGGTGCCTCTTGCACTAGGAAATTTGTTCTCCTTGGATGCTTTTTTAATAAAAAAATCCCAATTTGGAGGACTGTGCTAAAAATTAAAGATTATTGTTTATTTGGAGGCTGTGTGTATGTGGAGCTTCTTACCGGGTTGCTTGGTCAAGCTCAGGCCACATTGGCTTTATTTGTTTTCTTTTGTGTTGTGCATTCACAAGGACCGCACCCTTGACCGAGCTGTAAATTCAACCCCCTAAGTCATGTTACAAAGAAGACCAAGTTCTATTTTGAGCTCCTTGCAAATGGTGAGCTAACTGTTTCTTGGTCTTCCACCCAAATTTGAGCCGATCCTTGTTTTTATTTGATGAGCCTTGTATTTTGGATCATTGGCCGTGCCAACACACCTCCCAATGGCCAAACCGATCCCTACACACAAGTAAAACCATGGTCTCTCCTCCAGCCATGTAGAACGTGGTCTCTCCTCTAGTCCCGCAGACTTGCAAAAGCCATGAAAATATCAAAACCTACGACCTATACAAGGAAAAAACATTAAAAAGTGACTAAAGCAAATTAAAAACGGTGGAAAACAATATAATACAAAGGAGTTAAAAATGTTGGAGATCCAGAAAACAAGGCAAAGCCCTAAACCATCCTCCTCAAGCTCACAGTCCACGTGGAACTCAACCAAGTCATTTTTTTCAAAGGTTAGTCATTTTTCATCTCCTTAATATTCAATATGCTTCATTTCATAGCTAAGCGCTCATAAAAGCCTAAGCGGTTAAGAGGAAAGACTTAGAAGTGGGAGGTTTGGGGTTCAAATCCCACCCCCAACATGAACTTTTGAATTTTGAAATTTGGCGAGAAAATTTGGAGAAACTGCCATAGTTGGAGGTAGATTTGGTGGAAAAACTCTGCTAAATAGCTAGTTATAGCTAAAACCACCTCTAAAATTTTAGTGAGAAAATCCCTAATTTAGGGTAAATTTTTTTCTCCTATTAAGCCTTTTTTTTTGATTTTGGGCAACATTTTCCATAGGAAGACTATTCCAAAACTTAATTTTGGGCCACTTTTTAACGGGTTTTTGCATTAAGGGTCATTCTGGGCTCCGAAGGCCACCAGGCCCCGTAAATTTTTTTTTTTCCTGCCATTCAATTTTTCCAAATTTTTGAATGCAATTTGTATACTTCAGAATATTGCACTAATTTACAGGTTGCCATAGTCAACTGCAAACTTTGTAACTGCTTAGAAACTAGTAGAATATTATACTCAAAAACAAAAAAATTGGTTCTAAAACACTCACAAGATCCTAGATCTCATTCGCAACATTTGGTATATACAATGCCTCTGGAAAGAACTTACGGGTAAATTCATCATTACTACTACTACACTTGCCTAATATAGCTACAACAACTTTGTCTCGGGCATTGACCCTTTAAATGGCGAGGAGTAATAAGGTCACAAAGCACACATTATGAGCCATCCCATGTGTCTGTGAATGATTGCTTGACATAAATCTAGACAGAAAAATTATCCAAGTATATAGCAAAGTTACACGTGTGTATGAGGATATTTTTTTGAGCGGTGTCACTAATCACATAGACCCCCTTTCAGTTTTGTCTTGGTACCACGTATTGAATTCTTTCACATACATTAACGCCTCTTTCACGTACCTCCAAGTATATAGAAAGGGTGAGATTCTTCCACGTACCGCCGGGTATATCGAAAGGGAATGTATATAGAAAGGTTTGGTATATCGAACTAATAGTATATAGATTGGGAGGCCTTATTCTGGAGTGATAAGAGCCAAACCCTATCAGTGATTTTTGCAAAATGGGCACCAATGCCCCCAAATTTTTTCTTCCGATTCACAACTACTCAGAGGAAATAACTATGCTACATGGAAGACAAAAATCAAGACACAACTTGAGTTTGAAGAGATTTGGCCTGTTGTGAATGGTACTCTGACCAGATCAACTACTAATATAACACAATGACAGTTTGATAAAGTAGATCAGAAGGCCAAACTCGTCATCTTGTTTGGAGTGTTCGACGATGTGTAACCCCACATTCGAGATGCCAAAACAACCAAAGAAGCATGGGATAAGTTAAGCACAGTATACAAGGCCAAAAACAAGAATGTTATATTGAATTTACAGAGTCAGTTACACACATTGAAGGTCAAGTAGAATGAGAAAATAGAAGCTTTCTTAAGAAGAGTTATAGAATTAAGGGCTTCACTTCTATCCCTAAGAGAAGTAGTCAAAGATGATGATCTCGTTCCTATTTTTCTGAGAGCACTCCCTTCTTCATACTGTATTTTTGTAGCAACACTAAACTTGTTAGATACAATAGTTAGTTTTGACAAATTGCTAAACCTACTACAACAAGAGGAAGCAATGCACAATAAGGATGATGAAGAAGAGAAGACACTTTCTTCACATCAAAAATGGAAAGGAAAAGGTAAAGGAAACCCAATTCCTATCAAAATATCCAACATCGAATCAATATCATGGGGACAAACAACGAAGAAATAATGTCCAATCTTCAAAATAGGACATGAATTAAAATATTTTTGGTATAATACTTACAAGAAAGGTTCATCCAATAACTCGGAACTCCAAAACAACAATCTTACAAGGGACATTATAACTACAATCAAGGGCAAAAAAAGGGGCTGGAAAAGAAGACCCCATCAACGAGGAAATATTGTTGAGTAATAAGAATAGTCGAGACAATGAAGACTACTTGTTCACCGCTCGATCAAGTGAAATATCCACATCATCTAGCGATGTTTGGTATGTTGATTTAGGGGCCACTCGACACATGACCTACCACAGAGACTAGTTTACTTTAATGAGGGACATGTCATCGAAAAATCATGTTTCGTTGGGAGATGATTCTTCATATATAGTTCAGGGGATTGGGAACATTTCTCTACCCCTTGGTTCACACAACTACAGACTATCAGATGTCTTATATGTCCCTAGGTTGATAAAGAATTTTCTTTCAATTAGTCAAATCCTTGATCACAACCTAAAAATTTACTTTGATAGTCATTCGAAAGAAAACATGTTTGATTTGAGACAAATCAAGAGGCTTGAAAATAGTTGCAAAAGCCTCTAATGTGGGATGCATGTTCCAACTTGATTTTTTTCATAGAGATGATCAAGCACTTGTGGCTAAGAACTCCACCTCAACACAATTGTGGCATCAGAGACTTGGTCATGTAATTTTCAAGTATCTCAAGACACTTCACCAGCGTAATATGGTACATGGGCTACCATCTTTCGAAGGATATAGACAAGTGTCCTCACTGCCTAGCAAGAAAAAAACATAGAGCATCATTCCAAAAGAGTACATATTGAGCTCATGGTAAGCTTGATATGGTTCATACCAATCTTTTCAGTTTGATGCAACCAAGTCATTTTGGGTTCCAGTATTTCACGCTTTATATTGACGACTATTCAAGGAAAATTTGCATTTTTTGTCTTCGCAAGAAAAGTGAAGATTTTGAAACCTTCAAAAAGTTTAAAGTAGCATTTGAGAATGAAACTGGTCATCACATCAGAACTCTTTGCTTAGATTGAGGGGGAATTCACCAGTGATGAGTTCAAATACTACCTACAAACTCATGGGATTAATCAACAAATTCCTCCTCTACACACACCACAATAGAATGGTGTTGTTGAGAGAATAAATCATACTATCATGGAAATGGTGCGATGCATGATTGATGAATTTGGACTTACAAAGACATTTTGGGTAGAAGAAGCAAAAACAATAGTGTATTTGTTGAACAGAGTGCCCACAATTTCTCTTGATAGAGTAACACCACAAGAAGCATGGTCAAAGTGGAAACCATCTATTGCACACCTTAGAGTATTTAGGTGCAAAGAAATCATGCACATACCAAAGAAGAATAAAGAAATTGGACATGAAGTCATAGAAAATTTTCTTCATTGGGTACAGTGAAGAGACTCTTGGGTATAGATTGATGGATCCTAAGACTAGAAAAGTCTACACCAGCAAAGATGTTGAGTTTTTTGAGAAGAAGGAAGTAGAGTCTCCTCCTCCAGACTCACCAAATGTATATTTTTCACCAGTTGTAAAAATTGAAGTTGATGTTCCCACATATGATGAAAGTGAAGATGGGGATGATGGTGTTGATCAGATAGAACCATGACCCACAAGAATAGTTCAATATATGCCTAAGTGGTGTACTAGCACATTATGAGATGCAAGAATGGATGCTCCACTAGATACATCCACCCCTAGACCACAAAATCGCAGTAAAGCAAGAGAAGAAGTTAACATTGCTTTAATAAGTAGAGTAATTGAATGTGATGAGCCCTCTATAGTCCAAGAATCCCTAGAGTCAAAAGCTTGGAAAGACGCCATGGATTCTGAATATCAATCAGTGATGAAGAATAACAATTGGCATCTTGTCGATCTTCCACCAGGGAAGAAACCCATTGGATGCAGATGGCACAAAGTACAAAGTAGATGAACAAGTATAAATAAATACTAGTAGTAAAGGGGTATGCACAAAAAGAAGGCATTGACTATGAGAAGACATTTTCTTCCCATAACTAAGATCAAAATGATCAAGATGATCTTTTCTCTAGTTGCATAGTTTGGTTGGAAAGTCCATCGATGGATGTAAAAAGTGCCTTCCTAAATAGAGATTTTACAAGAAGAAGTCTACATGACTCAAACCGAGGGATATGTAGTACATGGTCAAGAAGAAAAGGTATGTAGACTTAGGAAATCTCTCGTATGGCCTCAAACAGCACCTCGGACATGCTACATCAAGATTGATGAGCATCTTATACAACATGGATTTTTTAGGAATCCATACGATCCCAATCTTTACCTCAAAAGTCAAGGGGAGAGATTGTGATTATGATTGTCTATGTCGATGATCTAGTCATCATGGCGAGTTTATGATGATGATTGATGCAATGAAGAAAGATCTTAATCGATCTTTCAACATGAAAGATCTCGGATGATGCATTATTATCTTGGATTAGAAGTATGGAAAAAAGAGAATCACATATTTGTTTCTCAGATGAAATATACCAAGACAACACTCAAGAAATTCAAGATGATGGATTTCACACCATTTTCTACACCTATGGAGAATAGATTGCAGTTATCTCATTCATATCCATCTCTGGAGGTAAATTCCATTCTCCATCGGTAGTTATTTTTGGAGTCTCATTTAATTGACCTACACTAGACTAGATATCAGCTTTGCAGTAAGCTATCTATCCAGGTTCATGCAGGAACCCAAAGTTTGTCATTGGAAAGCAAAGTAAGGCGCATCTTGAGGTATCTCAAAGGATCAGTGGATCTTGGTCTAGAATACAAGAAGAATGAAAACTTATTCTTGTCAGGATATTTGGATTCAGATCATGTAGGTAACATTGATGACAGAAAATCCACTTCAGGATTTGTGTTCTTTATGGGATTTGGACCAATATCATGGGGAAGCAAGAAACAACACTTTGTTTCTTGTTCTTCAATAGAAGTCAAGTATCATTCTGTAGGAGAAGATATCTGTGAATCGATTTGGCTACGTCGCATATTGGAAGGACTTGGAATACCACATGACAAACCGACCACCATGTATGTTGACAATGAAGGTGTTCTCAAACTTGTTCGCAATCTAGTTTTTCATGAGAGAACAAAGCACATTGAGGTACAAGTTCATTTCATACGTGAACATGTGTTGAAGCACAACATCTAGCTTCAATTTTTTTAATAGCTAAACAACGAGCATATATCTTCACAAAGTCACTTGCACATGACAAGTTCGAGTTGTTTAGAGAGTTCCTCTTCTCATCTCTTGAGACAATGCACAATTAAGGGGGAAATGTTAGGTTAATTAATTGTGCATTATATAAATTAATTAAATAATGTTATATGGTTATAAACCATATTATTGTTTGTAGTCAAACAATACGGATGTTTTTATATAGTTTTAACAATATTATTGTTATTATTCATTTGTGCTTCCTCGGATGTGATTTGGAAGCTACTGTATTTTAATTTGGTTATTGCATTGTTGCAACTCCTCTTTTGTTTGTATCTCGGCTATCCAATATGTATAAATATTGTAGCTTGCACTATTGTAAATGGTTGATTCAGATTAATATATCTTACGGGGCTTCTATCCTGTTTACAAGGGGGTTTTTCTTAAGCTTTTGAAAAAAGGAAAAGTTGAAATATCTTTTTGTGACACTGCACAATTTTCTTGAAGAAATACATTTTAAGTTTTTACTCTTTCAATTATGATGTTAAGATGGTTACAATGTATATCCATTAACATGCATTGAGATCATTTGTTTTCATGTTCCCTTGTTAATAATTTGGTAGATATTAATGAAATATGTTTGATTATGAGCTTGGCTTTATATATTCGGTTTCTATGTATTGAACATCTAGTTAATGAGTTACATTTTCTATTGCAATTTTTTATTTCTTGTTTCTCTGAATTACACTAGATTTGTCCTTAGTGATTAAGCTTTGGTTATTTGTTCAATATTGTAGTGTGAGTACTTACTTTGCAATATTGGATGAAATTATAAAATCCTTATTGAAATCATTTTGTTGATGGATTTTTGTAAGCTTTTGAGTGAATCTTAAGCATATGAGATCAAGAAGCAAGAAATAATTCATTGAAATATTAGCATTAGCCTTTGTGCTAATTATTTTAAATTTTTTGTGAAACCATTGCACTAATTAATTATTAACGAATGTAAATATTTGTTTAAATTGAAACTATGATTAATTGATGAAGTGTTCTTCTCTAAATCAGGATGCTATAATGTCTAACTTAGTACTACAAGCAGTTTCATTAGAAGATCCATTGCCACGCAATCCCCACCTTTAAAAATACAAACATACATCTAGTTTTTATCACACAATATAAGTCCTTAGTTGGTCATTTTCTTATTTTACTTGCAAATATCAGTAGAAGGAACCTTTAATTCCAAGTTCTTTTATTAGAAAAATACAACAGAAATGAATCCTATCTATCTAGAGTAACCTGAGTCTAGCTAGATTGACATATGCACCATTTAGTGTGACAACTTGTGAGAGTTAAATGTTGCATTCATTAGCCATGATCATCTAGGAATAACCTACATAATTTGAGGGAATTAAGAAACCAAGATTCTATTTACCCCTCTACATTTTTAGGCTATATAACGAGTCCCTGTCACCCTAGTTAAAGGCATGACCAAAAGTAGTAAGGTTGGACATTTCTTTTGTATGTTTCACCCAATCCCTCTAATGCCTGGTCTCAATAAGTTTTCCATGCATATTCCCCAGATAAAAATGACATAAATCTCGAAGTCAATCATTCTTAAAGCACCCAAATTTACTTGTTAATGTTTCATAGCCCCAAGGAGGTGTAAGATTGGGTACCAACATGTTCTTCCATAACCATTTGGAATTATAAGAAGTGAGATACATAATTTGTTACATCATTTTTCATTCCCTTCAAAATTTATTTTTCTTTATGTAAGCTAACAATTTTGTTACCCTCGGATGACTGAATAAGGTGCATCATGAAATTATTTAAGCACTTTAGTTTTTAATTCCTTTCCTAAAGGTACATATAATTGATTTAAATATAAAATAATTCTATCATGCTCAAATTTGAAACCGCTATACAATTTTTTTATAGGATTATTTTCTATTGTTTTTTAACTTGCAAATAATAAGGATATGAATGAAGTTCTCTAACTTTATCTTTGAGCCTAGTTCTTATAGTAAGAATAGGAAAAATATGTTGTTTACGTCTTAAGGCATCTGCTACGTAGCTTTATTTTCCTTTTATATAACTTATATAAAAATCATATTTTGATAAATAGTCTAACCTCTTGCATTGTCTTGCATTTAAATTTGGCTGTGAGATAATATATTTCAAACCCAAATGGTATGTTTTTAACCCAAATGGCATTCCCAAAGCAAATAATGACTCTAAACTTTCAATGCATGACCAATAAAAGCAAGCTCTAAGGCATGAGGATCATAGTTCTATTCATGTATTTTTAATTTTCTACTCTCAAAAGCCACTACATGTTCATTTTGAAGAAGAACTCCTCCCATCCTCTCTCTGCAAAGCATCTCTTACAACTATAAAATATCCATTTTGATCTATAAAATTTAAGATTAAAGCTAAAGTTAACTTTTATTTTAATAATTTGAAGGCTTCTTGACACTTATCATCACAAAAGAAATTCTTTTTTTTCCTTTGTAAGGTGGTAATTGGACCTGCCACTCTAGAGAAGTCGTTAACGAACTTCCTATAATAACCAATGAGTCCCACGAAGATTCTAACTTCATACACATCTTGAGTAGATGGCCATTCCATGATAGCCCTTATTCTAGATGGATCAACAAAAATTCCTTTTTTACTAATTATGTGAGCCAAAGAATCCACATATTTTTGATAGAAAGTACATTGGGACCACTTGCCATACATTTTATGTTTCCTTAAAATATGCAAAACTATTCTTAATTTCTTACCATGTCCCTCCATATTTTTTTAATATATGATTATGTCATCAAGGAACACTAACACAAACTGATTTAAGTATTCTTGAAACACATTGTTTAGTAAATTCATAAAGGTTGCGCAGTGAATTAGTGATTTGAAGGTAAAGTAGCTAACTCATAATTCCCATAACGTGTTCTAAATTTTGTTTTGTATATTAATTTATATATCATTCTCAAATGATGGTAACAAGATCACAGATCGATCATTTAATAGACTATAGAACCTCTCATTTGATCAAAAATATTATTAATTCTAGACAGGGGTATATGTTTTTAATTGTTACCTTATTTAACATTTTGTAATCAATGCACAATTTTAAAGAACCATCCTTCTTTTACGAATATTATCGGTGCCCCTAAGGTGATACACTTTGGTGGAGAAATAATTTCGACAAAAACTCATGAAGTTGAGATTTCAATTCCACCAAATAATTTTTATTCATTATATATGGTGCTTTCAACAGAGGTTCATTTCTAGGTTTAAGGTCTATGATGAAGTGAAAATATTGTCTTGGTGGTAAACCAGGTAGTTCTTCAAGAAAACATCTATAAATTTTCTCAAAAGAGGAAAATCCTCTCTTTTTTCATTTTCTTTCCCAAGATATGTTATTTGTACTTCATGTAACATACAACCTTTATTCATATCCTTTTTCAAATTTGCATGGTAGAAATTTGTCTTACTACAACGTCTCTTTTTATATGTTGTATTATTGTTTGTTATTAGTTGATCATCGAGTCATAATATTAGTTTTGTTAGGAAATCCATGGATTCTTGGTACTAAGACAATGAGTTCATCCCTATGAAAACATCATAAGTCCCTAAAGGAGCTAAAAAAGGTTTAGTTCTATAGTAAAATCAAGTAATTCTAAGGTTGCTTCAAATAAGAATTATGTAACTCTATGGAAAACATTATTTCCATATTTATTAATCCACGAATTTCCCATGTATCCATAATTTCTAGACAATTTAGAAGCTATATTAGAAGGATAAAAACATACAATTACTCCAATACCAAATAAAATAGTAACATGTAAGCCAAGTAATTAACCCTTGAATTCAACAAGAGTGGCATGTTTCTATGCCTCATAATTTCCTACAACAACATGCATCCTCTTTTAAAATGGTTCTTTGGTCCCAAAGTTAGTTTATCACTACTAATTATTCCCTTAGTTATTCTTGGGATAGTTGATGGTTTAATGATCACCTCGGCATTTAAAACAACCCCCAATAGGTCCCTTCCTCTCAAATATGTTCAAAACAAAAATTATTCTATCTTTTTTGTTATTCATAGTATATTTTTTTGCAATATTTTTCTTTTCAAGTTTTCCCTTTTTATCAAATCTCTTTCACCATGTATTTTTGAAAAAGAAGGTGAGGAATTATTAATTATCTTTTTATGTTTTTCCTCTCTTGAAGAAAAAATCCCACATATTTTTTTTTCCTATTTTATATCTTTTTCAAAACTACCTCCATATTGGATGGTCAATGCACATCCACTTCACCCCCTATGCTAGGATTAAATCCCAAAATGAACTTGTGAATATGAAATTTCTCATATTTTTGATATTAGGGAACATATTTCAGAAGTCTACTGAAGCATTCCCAATACTCAATTCCATACGTTTCACCTTGGTTAAACTATGGAATTATATCATTTTCTTGTCAAAATACAACAAGGGAAGCTAATGTTGATGAAAGTATCCTTTAAATTATTCCCAAGTTATGGCAGATGTCTTAATTCCTATTTTCATTTTATGATTGTCCCACCAAGCGAAAGCTTTGTGAAAGATCTTAAGAGCACCCCAAACAGCCTTGGTTTCTTCAGAGAAGTATATGACCACAAAATATTTTTCCATTTCACTTAACCAATTTTCTGCTCCATCCCCCAAGGAAGTCCCATCAAACTTTGGTAGAATGATTCTTTTGATATCCTTAGTCAATTCAACAATCATGTGACCTTTCTTATTATCTTGATTATTTTAATTATCCTATCATCTCGGGATGTTCTTCCTCAATTTCCTCCTCATGTTCCTCAACATGACCCTCATTTAGACACCATCCCGCTTCTATAAGGTAGAAATCTTGTTACTGAGTTTTTGGAGAACCAAAAGGATATCATCCATTTTTTCATTTGTTGTTCCCTCATGGTTTGTTGAACTAGTTGTACAATCATTGTCAATCATTATCCTTACCATTATATCATCTTAGAACATGAATAACCTAACATTAGCATAGGAAATTCATTAATTCCAAGAGTTAGAACCTTTATCTTTGATACAAAATATAACATATTAATTATTTCCCCAAACTGAAGAATTAAAAAATATCTTCATGTTCAATCACAAGTATGAAACAAAATGATTTTAGAATAGACAAGTTAATAATTTAAAAAAACTAGTTATTAGTAGGTTTGATCCATCCATTAACTCTTATGTGTTTAAACCTTGTGCAGATGAGAAGGTTTTATTATTTTCTCCCATCACCCTACTCTATGTGAGTAATCATATAATATTTAATATGTTCATGTTTACCTTTTCTAGGTTGATATAGTTATGTTTTCCATCCTTATATGTCTACCACAAAAATCAATCTTCATATTCTGGTATCTAGCATATATAATGTAAGGATACGGTGAACAAATAATGCAATCAACTACTTGTATTACAATTACCTTGGCCAAAGTATTCCACTACGCATAAATAATGTATCCCGAGACCACACAAAATCCTAGAGATATATTCTTCCATCACCAAACAATTATCTCAACATAGTTATCTAGATCATTTTTTTATGAAGGTTAACATGTTAAGAAAGAGGAAGTACATTCTTTATAGGACCATCTCTCGTAAATGAAAAATAACCAAAACTTACTATGTGCTCTTATGGAATAGGAAGAGACCACGTAATGTAATTACTTCCATTACATTCTCTTTCCTCTTATGTAACTACACCTAGTTAGTACTATATTGAGGTAGTTATATGATGACATGAGATTGCATCTTAGCTACGTCGTATTTAAGGTTTACTATTGCAACCATATTATATATTGTGACTATTATATCTTGTGACTTAGGTTGATTCTTTTTACTTAAGTCACAATCATTAAGTATTATCTATTTCTTCTTACTACCGCAACCATATTTTATCTTGCAAATATTTCTTTGAGACTTAGTCTACTTCTTATTTACTTATGTCCTAATAGTGAAGTATTATTTATGAATTTCTAAGTCATTTCAATTGTGTTTACCACAATTTTGTAATTTATTTTGTTATGGAGTAAACTATTAATTATCCTCTTGTAAATTCATCTTTTTGCAATTATAAGATACAAAATTAAGAGAGGTTTAGTTTACTAACCATACTCTTACTTTAAACATGATAGTATCATTTACCCATAAGAATCAACTTCATATTTTGTAAGGAAATAATGATTTAAGAATAGTTATTTCATGTTAACCACGCCCATTTTAATTTCAACTAGTATTCTATTATTCACGTTCTTTATCACAATATATTCATATTATGAAACATAGATAATATCATTACCATTTGGAATCAATATACATTTAATTTATGAACATATTAGTGATCCCATTTTTTTTTCGAATAAACAAGTCGTTTAGTAACTCATTTCTTGCTTTTTTAATTATAAGACTAGTTGATTCAAGGAATTACAATAAGTAATAACTTAATATTTCATTAAAGGATCTTTTGACCACTTATTAAATTATTATATCAATAAAAATTTATACAAGACATAACCATTAAATAAGAACATATAAAATGTCTACCTATATACATATCATGACAAAATAGGTTAATCAATTCTTTCTAAATACAAAATCTCACAAGTTTTAAAACCCAATTTTCATTAACAAAAATTCAGAATTATAATTATACATCGAGGTATTATGCCCATATTTTCATTTAGGATCTCTTCATGAAGTCATTAACACAAACAATATTCTCATTAAAAATATATTGTATAAATGTAAGCTCGCAAGGTCATACTCAACCAAAACGTCTTAAATCATTCCAGGTATTCACTTCATAGCGTCTCCTATTTACCTATACATTAGCTAGGAGAGATAAATATACTGAGGTCGATTAGAAAGAACGGACTTGAGATAAATTTCTCATTTCCTAAGCCATAATAATTTTACAATGATAATGACAATGTAGGTTTGACCCTACATCAAATCAAATCATTTATCAAATGAAATAAACAATTTAAAACAACAATTATTATAACTTCATTTTTATAATAATTTTGAAATAACACATCTATTTAAAATATTATTTTTATTAACTAAGAAATCAAACTCATAATTTATACACATCTCTCTAAGTTCTTATAAAGTAGATTCAAAGATTTTCCTTGTTTTTCTAAAATTCAATAGTCAAGAATCTATTTAATAACAAAATTACAAATTATAAATCAATTTTCATTTCATATGTTTAAATTTTTTTATTATTAAGACCCAAAATAAAATTAGTTAATAACCAAGTTATATATTATTAAGAAATCGACAACATATGTCTACATACCCATTATTATGTAACTATCTATTTTCCTTTAAAGAGAAAACAAACATCTAACTCGAATGTCTTATTAATACTCAACACCAAAGAGAAAATAACCTTGATAATCCTTGAAACCGGACATAGATCTCAAAAAAAAATTAAAATATGCATATATCGTATATAATATGCATAATATGCATGTATATAATAAATGCATAATATATATGTCTAATATGATATAAATATATTTATATATATATATATTCCAAATTTTCAACTACCCAACATTGGGAAAAATCAAGCTTAGGAAGAAGATAACAATAGTTGCTTTACTATATCAAAATATGTCCTCATTAAACACACAAAACCTATTTTGGGTAATTGTAATAATTCTTATGTATATATATCCAAACCTAAAGACAAAGAAAAATATTGATTCCCCGCCTACGGTCTTAGAATGAATAGTTAAGTGGATAATATAAAAATAATATGTGCAATAAAACCTTATACGTAGGCCCATTATGGTTACTTTTAAAATGCATGTTATAAGATAAATAACCATAATAAAATGCAGAGTAGTATGCAGACCCATATGGATGATTACAATGCTACGGGACCATAAAAATTTCAATCCAAAAATAAACGCATAATATGCATGTCTAATTGATAAAACACAATCCAATCTCATGACCCATTATTTTTATTAAATTACACATAACAAGATAATAATTTTACATTAAAAATGTAATTGAATACTATTTTCTCATCCAATACATAATATATAGTTCGAATCCATCATTCATTCACACAATCTGCATGCATTCTCAACATGCATTCGAATATACTGATTCTAATCAATATTAAATCAAATATATTAATGCCCAATTTACATTTAACTTCTAGTCACACAAATTTATATGTCCTTCTAACATATAAGCAATCCCAAATATTTAAACACCAATTTGTATTGTCCTACTTTGAAACTCGGATACCCAAAAAAATGCATATTCAAATACATACACAAGTAAAACAAAATATCCAAGAAATGATAATATACCTTTTTTCTCACAAAACAAAATTCATCTAATTAATACTATAAACTTCAATACACACATAACTATATGTTTTTTCCACATGTAAATCTAAGTAACATGTTACTATTTTCACAAACATTGTTGATACCAAACCCATGTAAAAATAATATCAATTATTTATAACAAAATATCCTAAATCCACCATGAAAACCAAATTTAGAAAATACCCACAATATCATTACCAAATAAAATGACTAAGATTTAGAATACAAAGAAGAATCCCATGCCTATTATACTCTTTTTCTTGCTCAACTCATCTCCTCTTCTTTCAAAATATTTTCAAGAAATAAACAATAGGATTATTTTCATAAATCATTTATTTTTGTAACCAAGCCATAATATATCCTTATTTGAAATCATATTCATGGCTGCAAAATAGGCACATGATACAAAATTTCCAAGATCTCCATTACCCGTGAAAATATTAGAGAAAAAACAAACATGTGAATGAACAAAGAGAATGGCATGTGTGTGCCTTTGGAGTTGGATTCTAGGGGAAGAGAACTATTCCCAAGGAGTCGGACATGTAATAAACGGTCGTAAACCTAAAATATTTCCCTATAGTCCTTACTGCAATGTACTCAATCTAACTTATCTCCTTTTCTAAACATAGTTCACATAATAATTTCCTAGCCTTTGGATAATGTTCACAATGTTCCATTAAATATGTCATATAAACATTAATATATATGGCACCAAGTTATATATATGTTATCCACTTATATTAAGTGGTTTAATTTACCATGTATTTAAAATAAGTCTTCACACAAACATAAACCAAGTCTAAATTTGCAATCTGTCTCGATTTATAGACTATTCAAATAATACTAATTTATTTGACCTAGCGAGTAAGTCTTATACTTATCACACATAGAGTTAACATAATATGTATATACATATATACATATATACATGCCTCAAACTTATATGAAATGCTATTACATGCCAAATGATCTAGTTAGTGAGAAAATATCCTTACAATCGTTATCCAACATAAGATAACATATATTTAACAAAAAACCTAGTGTGATATAAGACTCTTGGCTATTAATCTTATTCAATGAGTGACATTCTATTGATCATCAATATGGTCATAAAATTTGGGACTCGAAAGGACGGGATGTTACATATTTCCCCCTAAAAAGAGTCATCGTCCGATGAAATATTGATGCATTTAAGAATGGTAAACACTTAACTAATATAATAAGCAATAATTTGAAAAAAAATGACTCTGGTTTCAATTTTTCCAAAAAAACTTCACTTCCAGAATTTATTCAAATTGTAGCATTTTTTTTAATAAAAAATAATAATTAAGAACTTAATAAATAGTCATGACTTAGATGGCCATTAATACAAATAACCTGTCTCTTTGTATATTTGATCAAATAGAAAATGAAAAGGAACTTGTATGTCCTCCACATTTTCTTGAGTTGCACTTTCTTCATAGTACTAGTCCCTGTTAGACCTTACATTGTGAAATATTACAATTTCTAAGTTGTAACTTGTGTGTTTCCAAGGTTATTATAGGTTCAACTATGATGATATCAGGATCCTACACTTGCAATGAATCCCAATTTAATATAGGATTTAGAACAACAATATATTTTCTAAGAAAGGATACATATATTACATTGTGCATTTTTGATACTGCAAGAGGTAGAGATAGCCTATAGGGTACATGACTTATAACTTCTGAAATTTGAAATGTTCCCAATAATATAGGTGATAGCTTGGAAGACTTTCCAAAAGTAATGGAACCCTTTTTGGGTCTCACTCTAAATAAGACTTTATCATCCACATTAAATTTCCTTACAACTCTTTTTAAATTAGCATAGCTCTTTTTTCATATGTTGCTTCCTTTACCCACTCATGGATAAGTTTCATTTTTCCTTCCATTTCAGGTCCTAGAACTTCCCTATCTTCAATGCTATAGTAGCTGATATGTGTTAAGTACCTTCTACCATACAATGCTTTAAAAGGATCCATTTTTAGTGACAAGTTCATATGTATTATTGTATGCAAAATAAATTAGTGGAATATTTATTCCCACTTGTATTTTTGATCCATGCAATACATCCTTATCATTTCCTCCAAGACTTGATTTACCTTTTTAGTATGTCCATTGGTTTTTAGGTGGTAAGCTAAACTGAAATTTAGTTTGGTTCCTAAGGCCAAATTAAGTGTCTTCTAGAATCTAGAAGTCATTATAGGATCTCTATCTAATATGATCAACTTCGATATTCCATAAAATCTAAAGATTTCATGAAAAATTATTTTCCAAAGAGAACTGAATCATCTTTTATATTCCTAAGTATAAAATGTTCCACTTTCATAAGCTTATACACCACAAAATTTTTTTATATCATGTTTATTTTTATACATGGGTAGTCCTTAGACAAAGTCCATGTAAATTACTTTCCACGTATTTTTTGGTACATTATGCGGATACACTAGTCCCACTTTGGATGTAAATGCTCCACCTTAACCCTTTGGCATTCTAACAAATGAGATACATAATTTATTACATCCTTTTCCATTCCCTTCCAAAATTATTGTTTCTTTGTGGTAGTTAACAATTTTGTTACCCAAGATGATTTGAATAAGGTGCATCATAAAATTCTTTACGAAATCTATTTCTTAATTCCTTTCCTAAAGGTACATATACTTTATTGAAATATCACATAATTTCATCATACTCAACTTTGAAACCATCAGACCTCTATTTTCTATGATTATTTTCTATTTTTGTTTTAATTTGCTAATAATAAGGATATGAATGAATTTTTCTATAACTTCATCTTTGAACTAAGTTCTTAAAGTAAAAATAGCAAAAATATGCTTCCTACGTCTTAAAAAATTTACTACATAGTTTTCTTTTCCTTTTCTATAACTTATATCAAAATTATATTGTGATAAATTCTCTAACCACCTATGTTGTCTTGGATTTAAATTTTACTATAAGAAAATATATTTTAATCCCAAATGGTTTTCCTAACTCTAAAATTGCAATGCATGAACAATAACAAGCTCATGAGGAGCATAATTCTATTCAAGTATTCTACTCTCAAAAGCCACTACATGTTCATTTTGAAGGACTCCTCCCAATCCTTCTACGCAAGCATCTGTTACAAATATAAAGTCCTTAATTTTATTTGGAACCTTTAAGATTGGAGTTGAAGTTAACTTTTATTTTAATAATTTGAAGGATTCTTCACACTTATCATCCCAAAAAAATTCTTGTTTTTCCTTTGCAAGGTAGTGATTGGACTTGCCACTCTAGAGAAGTCCTTAATGAACTTCCTATAATAACTAACCAGTCCCATGAAGCTTCTAACTTCATGCACATCTTTAGGAGCTGGCCATTCCATGATAGCCCTTATTTTAGATGGATCAACCAAAATTCCTTCTTTACTAATTATGTGACCCAAATATTGCACTTATTTTTTGATAAAAAGTACATTTGGACCACTTACCATACAATTTATGCTTCCTTAAAATATGCAAA
Source organism: Taxus wallichiana var. yunnanensis (assembly GCA_018340775.1). Taxonomy (NCBI): domain Eukaryota; kingdom Viridiplantae; phylum Streptophyta; class Pinopsida; order Cupressales; family Taxaceae; genus Taxus; species Taxus wallichiana. Next base: position 203,997,794 of record CM031236.1, read on the forward strand.
ACTATTCTTAAATGTTTATCATGTTCCTCTATATATTTTAAATATATGATTATATCATCAAGGAACACTAAAAAAGTGATCTAAGTATTCCCGAAAAACATTTTTCATTGAATTCATAATGGCTATAGGCACATTAGTGAGTTTGAAAGGTAAAAATTGAACTCATAATGCCCATAACGTGTTCTAAATATTGTTTTTGTGGATGTTTTAATATTTAATTATAAACTTATGGTAACCAAATCACATATCGATATTTCAATAGACTGAAGCACCCCTCATTTGATAAAAATGATCATCAATTCTAGGAAAGGGGTATCTATTTTTAATTGTTACTTTATTTAACTTTTTGTAATAAATTCACGGTCTTAAAGAACCAACCTTCTTTTTACGTAGATTACTAGTGCCCACCAAGGCGATATACTTGGGTAGATCAATCCTTTCGACAAAAACTCGTGAAGTTGATATTTCAATTCAGAATATCAATTGTATTCATTTTATATGGAACTTTTAACATAGGTTCAATTCTAGGTTTGAGGTCTATGATGAAGTCAAAATATCATCTTGGTCTTAAACTAGGTAGTTCTTCAGAAAAACATCTCTCGAATTTGTTCAAAAGAGGAAAATCCTCTATTTTGGCTCATTTTATTTGTTGGAATTTGTTATATTTAATGCATATTACATACAAAATTTATTCATATCCTTTTTCAGCTACATGACTTGTGAGATTTGTCTTACTAAAAAAATTATTTTTATACCTTGTATTATTGTTGTTATTTGTTGATCATCGAGGCATAATATTATTTTTCTTGACAATCTATGGATTCTTGGTGTTGAGATAGAAAGTTCATGCCTATGAAAACATCATAAGTCCCTAAAGGAGCTACAAAAAGGTTTAGTTCTGTAGTAAACTTAGGTATTTCTAAGGTTGTTTCAAATAAGCATTGTGTAACTCTATGGACAACATTATTTCCATATTTAACAGTCCATGAATTTTCCATGTATCTAGAATTTTCAGACAATTAAGAAGCTATCTTAGAAGAAACAAAACATCCAATTGATCCAATACCAAATAAAATTGTAACATGTAATCCAAAAAATTTACCCCTTGAATTCAACGAGAGTGGCATAATTCTCTACCTCATAATTTCCTACAATGGCATGCATCCTCTGTTGACATGATTTTTGGTCCCAGAGTTATTTTTCCACTTCATATTATTCCCTTGGTTATTCTGGGGATAGTTACTAGTATAATGATCACCTCAACATTTAAATATCTCCAAAAATCCCTTCCTCTCAAACATGTAATGAGAACCAAAATTATTTTGTCCTTTTTTTATTTGTAGTATATTTTTCGCACTATTTTTTTAGGTTTTCCCTTTTTATCAAATCTCTTTCACCATGTATTTTTGGAAAATGAAGGTGAGGATTTATTACTTATTGTTTTACATTTTCCTCTCTTGAAGAAAATATCCCATGTAATTTTTGTTCCTATTTTATAGCTTTTTCAAATTATTACTCCATAGTGGATGGTCCATGCACATCCACTTCACCCCCTATGCTAGGATTCAAGCCCAAAATGAACTTATGAATCTGAAACTTCTCATATTTTTGATATTGGGAACATATTTTAAAATTCTAGTTAAGCATTCCCAATAGCTTGAGTTCTTGATAGTTTCCATTAGGTTAAACTATGGAATTCTATCATTTTCTGGTCAAAATACAACAGGGGAAGCTAGTGTTGATGAAATTATCAGTTAAATTGTTCTAAGTTATGGATGATGTCTTAATTCATAGTTAAATTTCATGATTGTCCCACCAAGTGGAAGCTTCTTGAGAGAGCTGAAATGTAATCCACATAGCCTTGGTTTCTTTATAGAAGTATCTGACCTCAAAATATTTTTTCCATTTCAATTAACCACTTTTCTACTCCATTTCCCAAGGTAGTCCCATCAAAATTTGGTGGAGTGATTATTCGATAGCCTTATCCAGATTCAACAATCTTGCAAGATTTCTTATTATCTAGCTGATTTTAATTATCCTACTTCATGGAATGTTCTTCCTTAATTTCCTCCTCATGTTCCTCTCCTTTTCCTCAACATGGTCCTCTTTTTCACCACCAAATTAATGCTCTAACTCAAGAATCTAGTTACAGAATCTTGGATAACCAAGAAGAACTCATCAAAATTTTCATTTTTTGTTCCTCGGGGTTTGTTAAACTGTTATAGAATTATTTTCAATTCTTCTCCTTACCATTATATCTTTTAGAACAATAATAACTTAACATTATATTAGCGAACCAATTAATTCCAAGAGATGGAACCTTTAGCTTTGATATAAAAATGTGAATTCTTAATTATTTTCCCAAAATCAAAGATTTTTTTTTCTAAAAATAAATCTTCATGTTCAATCACAAGTATGAAACAATGTTAACTTAAAGCAACAGCGCTTAACAATTTAAAGCAACTAGTTATAAGTAGGTTTGATTCATCCATTAACACTTCCATGTTTAAACCTTGTGCAGATGAGAAGGGTTTATTATTTTCTCCCTTCATCCACTCTATGTGAGTAATCATACAATATTTAGTATGTTCATGTTTAATTTTTTTCAAGGTTGAGACAACTATGTTTTCCATCCTTAAATGTCTACCACAAAATTCAATCTTCCTATTCATGTATCTTCCATATATAGTATAAGGATATGATGAAAAATAATGTAATCAACTACTTCCATTAATTTGGCCAAAGTTTCCCACCATGCATAAAAATGTATTCCAGACCTCAAAAAAATCCTATAGATATAGTCTTCCATCACCAAAAAATTATCTTGACATAGTTATCTGGATCTTTTTGTTTATGAAGGTGAACATGTTAAGAAAGAGGAAGTGTGTTATTTACAAGACCATCTCCATAAATGAAAAAGAACCACAAATTACTCTAGGTTCTTATGGAATAGGAAGATACCACATAATGTAATTACTTTCATTACGTCCTCTTTCCCTCTTCCATAACTTCCCTAGTTAGTACTATATCAAGGCAGTTATATGATGATGTGATATTACATCTTAGCTACGTTTTATTTAAGGTTTACTACCGCAACTATCTTATATCTTGCGACTATTTCTTCACGAATTAGGCTACTTCTTATTTACTTAGTTCATAATCATTAAGTATTATCTATTACTTCAAAGTCATTTGAATTGTGTTTCCCACAATTTCGTAATGTATTTTTGTTATAGAGAAAACTATTAATTATCCTCTTGCAAATTTGTCTTATTGAAATTATAAGTTACCAAGTTAAGAGAGGTTTATTTTACTATTCGCTTTCTTATTTTAAAGATGACAATATCATTCTCCCATAAATATTAACTTAATACTTCGTAAGGAAATAATTATTTAAGAATAATTATTTCATGTTAACCATGCCCATTTTAATTTCAACTAGTATTTTATTATTCACATTATTTATGACAATATATTCATATTATGAAACATAGATAATATCATTACTATTTGGAATCTATATACATTTACTTTATAAATGTATTAGTGATCCCTAATATTTTTTCCATAATAATAAATTGGTTTAATAACCCATTTACCGTTTTTGTTAATCATACGACTAGTTGATTAAGGAATTAAAATAAGTAATTACTTAATATTTCATCAAAGGGTCTTTTGAACAATTATTAAATTACTAGATCGGCAACAATTTATACAAGACAAAACCATTAAATAGGAGCGTAGACAATGTGTACATATATACATATCATGATCAAATAGTCCATTCAATTCTTTATAAATAAAAAATCTCATGAAGATCAAACCCAATTTTCCTTAATAAATATTCAAATTAATAATTATATAGTTATGGTCTTATGCCCATCTTTTTGTGTAGGATCTCTTGAGAAAATCATCAATACAAACAATATTCTTATTAAAAATATCTTGTATAAATGTGAGTGCAAGGTCATAATAATAAAAAAGTATTAAATCAGTCCAAGTATTCACTTCATAGCTTCTCCTATTTACCTGTACATCAGTTAGGAGAGAGAAATATACATAGGTCATTTCAAATAACTAGCGTGAGACAAATTTCTCATTTCCTAAGCCATAATCATTTTACAATGATGATTAAAATCTAGGTTTGACTCTACATCAAATCAAATCATTTATCAAATGATATAAAAAAATTAAAACAAAAATCATAATAACTTCATTTTTACAATAATACCATAATAACACATATATTTCAAATTTTATTTGTATTAACTAACAAATAAAACTCAATCATAGAATAATGATTTTCAACTCACAATTTATACACATCTCACTAAATTATTCTTAAGATGATTCAAACCAATTATCCTTGTTTTTCTAAAATTCAATGGTAAAGGATTTGTTTTATAAAAAAATTACAAATTAGCAATCAAATTTCATTTCAAATGTTTAACTTTATTTTTCATTAAGACCTAAAATAACATCAGCTACATACCAAGTTTTATATTATTAAGAAATCAATAACATATGACTACATACTCATTATTATGTAAGTATCTATTTTCCTTTAAAGAGAGAACAAAAATTGAATTGAATGTCTTATAACTAATCAAAACCAAAGAGAAAATAACATTGATAATCCCTTACAATCAGATATAGATCCGTATAAAAATAATAATAAACAACTACTATATATATAAATATATTCCAATTTTTCACCTACCCAACATTGGGACAAATCAACCATAAGAAGAAGATAAGAATAATTGCTACCTATATCAAAATATGTGCTCATACATCTACAACACTTATTAAACACACAAAAGCTATTATGGGTAATTGTAATAATTCATGTGTATATATATCCAAGCCTAAAGACAAAGAAAATTCTTGATGCCTTGCCTAAAGTTTTAGACTAGATAGTTAAGTGGAAAATATAAAACAAATACGTAAAATGAAACCTTAACATGTAGGCCCATTATGGTTATTTTTAAACTACATGTTAGAAGAAAAATAACCATAATAAAACACATACGAGAATGCAAACTTGTATGGATGATTACACTACTACGAATAATAAAAAAATTACAATCCTATGATAAACTCATAATATGCATACCCAACTTATAAAAGACAATCCAAGCCCATCATCCATTATTTTTATTAAATTATACATACCAGATAATATTTTGACATTAAAAATGTAGATTTGAATACTAGTTTCACATCTAATACATAATATAAAGTTTGAATGCATAACTCATTCACACAATCTCTATGCATTCTCAACAAGAATTCAAATATACAGTTCCAATCAATACCAAATAAAAATTATGCATACCTAATTTACATTTAACTTCTAGTCAAAGAAATTTATATGCCATTCTAACATACAAGCAAACCCAAATCTTTAAAAACTGATTTTTATCGTCCTTCTTTAAAGCCTAGATAGCTAACAAAAAATATACATATTCAAATGCATACACAAGTAAAAAAATCCAATAAATGATCACACCTTTGTTTCTCACAAAAAAACATCTATCTAAGTAATACTATAACCTTCAATACAAACAACTATATTCCTTTTTCCATATGTAAATCTAAGGAACAAGTTACTATTTTAACAAGCATTATTGATACAAAACCCATGTACAAAATATTATCAATTATTTATAACAATATATTATAAATCCACCATGAAAACCAAATTCAAAAAATACCTAAAATATCATTACCAAATAAAATGACTAAGATTTAGAATATGAGGAATAATCCCATGAATATTATACTATTTTTCTTTCTCCACTCAGCGCCTCTTCTTCCAAAATATTTCCCAAAAATAAACAATAGGAGCACTATTCATAAAGCATTTATTTTTGCAACCGAGCCATAATCTATCCTTGTTCGAAATAATATTCATGGTCACAAAATAGGAACAATGGATAAGAATTTACGTTATCTCTGTTACCCACAAAAATAGCAGAGAAAAAATAAAACAATGGAAACGAAGAAAGAGAATGACATGTGAGTTCCTTTGGATTTGGCTTCTTTGGGAAGCTAACCATTCCCGAAGAGTCAAGCTTGCAATAAATGGAAATAAGCCCTAAACCTTTACCTATAGTCCTTACTTGCCACGTACTCAATATTACTTATCTCCTTTTCCAAACATAGTTCGCATAATACTTTCCTAGCCTTTATCTAATGTTCATAATGTTCCATTACATATGCCATATAAACATTAATAAATATGCCACCAAATTATATATATTCTATGCACTTATATGAAGTTGTTTAATTTACCATGTATTTTAAATAATTCTTAATACAAATGTAAACCAAGTCTGAATTTCCAAGACCGTCCAATTTATGGACTATTTGAATAATACAAATTCATTCAAGCTATCCGAGTGAGGCCTAGAATTACCACACATGAGAGTTAATATATATATATATATATATATATATATATATATGTATGTATGTATGTATGTATGTATGTATGTATGTATGTATGTATGTATGTATGTATGTATGTATGTATGCCACAAACTTATATGAAACACTACTTTTACCTTTACCACAATGATCTATGCCACCAAATTATATATAAGTTATCATGTATTTTAAATATCTTAATACAAATGTAAACCAACAATCGTAATATCCAAACATATGATAACATATATTTAATATAAATTTTGTATGTGCAAGATAAGACTCCTAGCTATTACTCTTTCTAATATCACGCCGCTAGAATTACCACACACAGTATAACGCAGTATCACTCTTTCTAATATCACTTCCTACTCCACACTAAGCACTTATATGAAGTTGTTTAATTTACCATGTATTTTAAATAATTCTTAATACAAATGTAAACCAAGTCTCGAATTTCCAAGACCGTCCAATTTATGGACTATTTGAATAATACAAATTCATTCAAGCTGCACTATTACCACCTCTCCATACTTTACTTATTGAAACACACCTCCTGATCTTAAGTTATGATATGTGTCCCTATTACTCTTTCTAATATCATGCCGCTATCACTCTTTTCTAATATCAATATTATCACTGCTGCAAATATTACGATCTACGTGGATCTAATCTACCTCTTATTACATCCCATCATGCTCTTGGAGAGTAGTGTATTGCTCCACTATCAATCTATCTCTCTCCACATGTAAAAATCATGAGGTACCTACATCATGGCCATATCATCTCCACAGCCACACTCCTTCTCCCCTCCTCTACACCCCCTTTTCACCTCCTACCCACCATATCTCCAAAAGTAGTCCATTGTTATGCCCACACAGGCCATGTAACCCTCATCCACTCCAACATCATCTTCTTCAATATCCTCTAGCTCTTTTGCCTCGTCACCTAGCCCTACCTCATCTACTAATGGCATGGGTAAATCTATCTCCGCATCATCACACCGATATATTATCGACTCACCGGGAATCTCCTAAAGAAATCTAAACGTTGTTGTACTCCGAGGAAACTCTACGAACTTTATCATATGTGGTCTCCTTCCTCACACCCACCTCACCCTTCTCAACCCTACCAACTCGCATCCATCCTTATCCATGTAAGGTACCACACATAAGGTCCCTAGACCACATCATCAATAGAAAAGCTCCATCATATATCATAATAATAAGTTTGGTTTCTCTCAACCTCATCATCCCTCAACTAATCAAAACAACATTTCAAAATCCCACAAAACTTAATCAGGTCACCTCATCTCCATGGTAGCCCTAGTGTCTTCATGACAATAGTTTTCTCATAAATCTAGTAGTGTAGCAAAACCCCACATCTAATCCAAATCTCCATCCTTTAACAAACATCCATAGCTCATGTTAAACTTGAACCAATAGTGTGCAAGCCTAGGCATAAAATTTTTAGTGATCCATAATATCTATAACAACACCCACAAGTTCCCATGGAAACCTACCACCCCCGAATCTATTAATGAATATCATGATATATCCAACATAATGATTAGCATCAAATTATTACTCGACACATCCGCATCATATTAGGACTCAATATAGAACCCCTGTTGTATAACCTATCTCTCCAAAGATCATCACCATATAACCGTCTCATCGTATCAATGCGGTCCTCTTAGTTTATCAAGTACCACACGCTCACCTTGAATAGGAAGCCTCAAGATCATGTATACATCCTCTAATGTAATCGTCATCTCACCAAATCGGGAACTAGAATGTCCAGTGCTAAGCTCTCATCTTTCTATTAGTGTTATCATCATTCCCAAGTCCCGAGAAATCCATTGGTAGTGATAAAATCCTCCTAATACAATAGATACCACTTGATGCCACTCCATATCAATTACATTAAAATTAGATCCTATAAAATATCTCTAAAACCCTATCTTAGAGATAGATAGTCTTCCTCACCTACAACATATAAAATAAAGAAAAATTCGGTTAGAAAACTTTATCGAAAATCATACTAATCATAATCGACTACTCATCGGTGATGATTACATTCATATAATTTCCTCTCACCTACTTGATCACCACCAATCTAGTATTTGCACACCATTCTTTCAAAAATGCAAAAAAAAAAAAACAAAAACAAGAAAAAACTCAAAATTAAACACAAACTCAATCATACTTACCCCTCTCCCGTCTTATGCCTCTTCTTGTTGCTGCCACTAGCCTCTATCTCTTGAAAAAAACTCAAAAATCACAATGTAATGCTCTCAAATTGTGCTCAAACATGTCACAAATGAACTATTTGTGTGGCCTCTCAACTTATATATTTACCATTTTAGGAATTTCGATGACCACGAATTGCCACCGATTTTCTATGTAAATGTCGGCGATCTACAATCACCGCTGATTTAATACCTTTTTATAAAAATCATTCAATTTTGATCAGCTAGACCTTTCTTATCACATCATAACTTTACCAAAAGCTTCATGTATTTTCTTTGATTCTCGACAAATTGTCAAAACCTTATTTTCTAACCATATATCAAATTTTGTAGACACCACATTTGTTTCCTTTGACCCTTTGGTAGCATGACTCAACACATATTTTGGCCATTATGGGTTTGTTTTGTCATTGATGTTAGCCCCCATTGATGGAAAATTGTGTCACGGTTATGTATGTGTCCCCACATGATGTTATTCAAATGTCAAACATGTTGTTTATATGGTTTGATGAAGTACATTGTTGTTTTGGTGCTTGGTTTGCTAGGAAGAATCATGTTGTGATTCATCATGAGTTGGTTAAAGTGTTTCATGATTTCATTCGTAGTCCAAGAGGTATGTTACATGTGTATATGGGTCTGCATTGAGTTGGTAAGGTCTATTTTTGGTTGAGTTAGGTCTTTCCAGCTTGTTTTTAGCCCTGGTGTATCAAGAATGGTAAGGAGGTGTGAGATTTGGGTCTTATTATCCCATAAAATTGGCAAGGGCAATTTTACAGGTAACCATACCAAAAAAAATTTCGGTCCTCGTCGGGGACCCCTCTGCGTTGGAATGTTGCAAAACCCTTTCCCGGGAAATCTGGTTTTCGAACTTAGCCATTTTTGGTCTTTTTGGCTTGGGCGCACCTATTGTTTGTGCAACATAGGGTAAATCTATGCCCCCTTCATATCCTTTGGCACACCCTTTGGCGTGTCGACACACATTTTATTGCGCCTCACCATGTTGCACCTTTCTTGCATGCGCCAAGGCGCATGCGCCTTCGTGTCAACAATATTTTTGTTGCACCACGTTTTGGTGCGCCATGGGCGCACGTATTGCCATGTTGATAGCACTTTTTATGTGCCAAGGCACACATAACAACATGTTAACACACATCTTGGTGTGCCACAGGGCGCAAGTTTTGCAATGTCGACAGGTGTTTTGATGCACCACTTCAAAAAGTGGTTGGCGCATTTATTACACCTTTGCCTATATATAGGCGCATCCACCTGTCATTATCACCAGTCAGAAAACACGTGATTGATCTTTTTCCTCTGCACCTGTCAGCACGCCTGTCGTCCTCGTGTCACATTCGTGGACCCCATTTCACCTCTCGCATTCTATATATTCGGGTAAGTGGTCCTCATTTTTCTCGTGTTTTGGTTTTGTTGTTGTTTGTCTGATTGAGTGGTAGGATAAAATAGATCTGAGAACCATGAAGCTCCTCCTGCTTTCCTATTTTTCCCTCCCAAAGCCATTCCCATCCTTTTTCCAGATCTGCTGGTTAGGATAACTCTGCCCCGAAAGCAAAAGCCAAAATCTCCTTCCTTCCCCCTTCACCACTTGAAGCAATGTGAAGTAAGCCTAAAAATCGTGATCTATCAGAGAGGGAAGAATCATTTTCCAAAACTACGTTTTCCCTTGGCACACGTGCAACCCTTGTAACAAGAAGCACAGTCGCACCTATGGTGCACCGGCTTTAATTGTAGCACATGAGCTCTCTGCGCTTTGTGAAAACTAGTCTCCGTATGGATGCAGGCGCTTTCCTTATCGCTGCAACAAAAATGTCATATGCTGCACGTAATAAATCTACACCCTTGGGCGCACCCAACTCCCATGTCGCATATCAAATACTTGTGCCATAGGCACACCCTGCACCCATGCAACACTGGCGTTACTTGTGCCGAGTGTAAAAATGTGTTCAAAGGAGGCACATCCCCTATTACATCAACATCATGTCATGCAGACCTCCCATGCACCACACCAAGTTTCCCTTTTCGCACACCTGAAGTCTATGTTACACATGCTAAACTTGTGCACCTTTGGCACACCAAATCCCCATGTAACATGAAAAATATATGTGCCTATGGTGCATCCTGTCCCCGTGCAACATGAAAAATCCATGCGCCCGGTATAAACAAGCATAAGTGGCGCAGGCGCACTTCTGATTGCAACAACAAAAATGTAGCATGCAGTATCCATGCGCCTTGCCCTTTGGTGCTGATTTGTCCCTTGTAACACCATTTTTATGTGCACCACACTATTTAGATCTATAGCCTGCAGTGTTCATGTGCCCTACGCCCTGATGCCTTAAAATTGCTAACTCTTCCTTCTATCAATAATTTAATGGGAGATCAATCAGCTAACATGACTCTCCTGCATTGGGTTTCACTTCTTCTTCTTGCAGATCAACAACTAAGTTTAGGACTACATATGTCTACATCAAGCAAGAGGCCTACCAAGTCTAAGGGCAAAGCCAAGCTTACAGAGGAAGAAATGAAGTACAAATATCAAAGGGTCAGGATGCCCGAATCCCAGGAAGAGTGTGACCTAGACATAAGAGACTCAGAACTTGGTCATATCGATATGGAGGACTTCTGGGCCAGAACCAGAAGGGTCATAGGAAGTCCGTGGATGGACAAACTGGTAGGTAGTGGCCTGCATTTTGCTGGAGGGATCCCGGTCAGTGCTGTGAACAATGAGTTCATGATGGTAGTAGCCCGCTGCTATAACAAAGACACAAGGTGTGTCCAGAATGAGAAAGGTGAGGTCGTGATCAACCTCTTGCAAAGACTTTGAAATAATGCTTGGCATTCCTCACCACCGGCACTTTGTGGCCATAAGCCAAGAAGATTACACCAAGGCTTGGGAGGATAATGAAGATCAGTGTATGCAATTAATGAATGAGGTATACCTGAAAAACAAGAAGGTGGTGACCAGATGGCCACAAGTTATTCATCGCAGTGATTTCTCAGAGGTACTCAGTGATACCATCATGTTCCTGAGTAGATTATTTGGGCTTCCTGATGCCCACTACTTTCATAAATGGATGCTTGGATACACGGAGACGATGAACAAGAATGGGCGGATCAACGCTTCGAGTGGGCGGAGATCATAAGCAAGCACTATATCCGAGCAATGGCTCCAACAACTTACCACAACGGGAGGTTCTACATGAACTCCTACGTAGTTTATTATTGCGGCCTCGAAAGAGATTATCCAAAGCATTAATGCGGTGTGTTTGGCCCAAGGTTTAATACTATCCAGAATCTGAAGCTGGAAAATAGTATCCCCAGTTACAAAGATTAACAATGCCTTCTTCTACGGCATAAATCTCGCCTTTTGAGGCCAAACATGACTCACGGTCATACGACCAAGAGCATTGCAGCAACAGAGAAATGGGGGCCTTGTTCACTCAATTCCCCACCTTCACTTATCTAAGGGCAGCCAACTTCTTGGGGGAACCAACCAAATTACCAAGATATGCCGGCCCCAAGCTGATCCTGTTGGAGCTGTCAAGACAGCTCATAACCTATCACAAGAAGTGCTTGAAGAGAAAGAAGGGTGGAACTCCTTTCCCCCTCACAGTGGGCAGGTACACTTGTCTCTCTCACCATAAAGCACATGAGATGTTTGTAGAGCTGGAGCTACTAAATCTAAAGCACAAATTCTTGGCAAGGCCCACTTTCGACCCAAGGAATTGTCTGCCTGGGCCAAACTCGATCCGATCCACATTCCACAGATCGAGGATATTTATATCGACCTGTATCATGAGGTCAAGCTCAGAAGGAAAGACCATTCCCACTTTGCCTTGGCTGAAATCATCCAGTATGGTGTAGCCATTGTCCCAAAAGGTTATCAAACTACTGATCAAGAAGTTGATCAGGTATATCTTGACATGGGTGGGGACGACTGGCCGTTCACTATCATTGACAGAACCAAAGCACCTCAGACAATAGAAGAAAGGGTCAAAGAAACTCTGCGGAGAACAAAGCACTGGTGTAGGATGAATGGTCTCATCTACCTCGGAGCTGATTTCACCACATCTCCATTGGGAAACAAACATTCCAGACTGAAAAATATGCCAAAAAGCAAAGGTAAAGACAAGAAGGGAAAGTCCAGCTCTCTGCTAAGAAAAGACTCCTGAGAGTCCCCCTTCCGCCGCACAAGAATAATTTATAACTCTGGCTTCTCCATAGAAAGAAGCGGCCGAGGATGTTCGATGGGCACATCCACTCAGGATGTTGCCACTACTACAACTATTGAAGTCCCTTCTATCTCTTCTCCCTCTCCTCCTTCCCCTCCTCAAGTGACCCAAGCGACCATTCCTTTGGTCGTATCCTCTCCCCCGTCTTCTGTTGTTCCCCCTTCCTCATCATCCATCTTCTCTTCTCTCACGGAGCTGTCCCCCACCATTTCTTCCCTCATCTCTTAGCTCCCTTCCATTCCCATGTCTACCTCCCCTGTAGTATCTCTTCCTCCCGTGAGCACTTCCTTGGCCTCCCTCTCAATGCCGCCTCTAAGTGTCTCCACGCATTTTCCTTCTACTACTGCAGCTGCTCCCTTTTCTATTTCCGGCCCCTCTCCCATAAGTCCAGCATGGATCTCTCAGCACTTGAGCCAACAAAAGAGGAAAGTTCCCATCACACCGATGGACTTCTCTATCATCCCATCAAAGGGGCCAAGAAGCAAAAGCCTATAACCCACTTCTCTCAGAGTGCATCAGGAGAGAGAGTAATGGAGATAGCTTACCCCAATCCTTTAAAGGATAAAAAGGATCTGTCTTCAACAGATTATACAGTGACCCAAGTCATAATGGGGACATCTTCAGAAAGCCTTCAAGGAGAGGCCCTATCTGCAGTTGACGCCCTTTGCAAGAAGCTCCAGGAAGTAAAGGAGGAAAAGAGGTTGTTAAAGGAACAAAATAAACATCTCCTCCATGCCTTGCAGAAGATGGGCAGTGCACCTCCTACGACTACCACCGAAACTCCTGAGCCTCTAAGCCAGGACAAGATTAATGAATACGCCAAAATCGGCGAGCAGGGTATGGCAATTTCCACTGGAGGAGCCAAATCCTCAAAGAAAGTGAGGGAGTGATCACCAAGTTCACCGGATTATATCAGAATATCAATCGGGAAAACAAAGAGCTCCAGGCGATAGTAGAACCCATCTCTCGAAGAGTGGACCATGCCGATGGATACGGCATGAGACCTTTCGAGAAAATGCTCGATTGTTGAGTTGAATATCTGGTCAAGTTCGGCGTCTTTGGACACCCCATGGCCCTCAAAAAAATCCTTTCTACTCTGGATTATCGGGTCGATCATTTGGAGTTTTTCTTAGAGAAGATCGACAAAATCAAGGAGGAAGCCCTAATGTAATGCATTAAATGGAGAAAATTGTCCTGAGAATGTCTCCGGGCTTGCTCACTCCTTCTTTTGCCTTAAGATAGGTAGAGGAAACTATTCGGATCTTGAGGAGATCATTTCACAAGGGCTAGGACCAGAGGTCACTTTCGACGCTGAATCCATCAATAACCTGCTGGCCTATTGTGACTTCATTGGGTACCTGATAGACACGGAAAATGAATATTCCAAACTCCCAGAAAATCTCACAGATGAGTGGGAGACTTGCGAAGCTATCAGTGATCGACACAAGGATCCTTCCTAGGATCAACTTCAACCCATGATCACCAAGTTCATGGAGTACCGTGCCCAATTCCACATCTCGTCACCTGAGTAGCAACAAAAGCAGGATACCCCCTTTCAGCCACGGGATGATGATGAATAATCTCTTTCTTCCCGACCTTCTCCTTGTAAATATCTAAAGTATGTTGACACAAATGATGACATCATCCATGTTGCACCATGGGATGATGTCATCCACAAAGTTGTCAAAAGTCAACAAATGACTTTGAGATATTTTGTAAGATATTTTTGTAATTAAGTGGTTGGTTCGTTTTTGCTTTCTCTTCTTCTCTTCTTCTATAAATACTTGAATACTTGTTGTATTCAAGTGTGGATATTTTTCAGATAAGAAATAGGAGTAGGAAGAAAAGATTTTGAACTTTTTAGTAATGAAAACGAATATTAATACAATATTTAGACTTTGTCTTTGAATACATGTGTTTTACATCAAACCTTTTTTATGTTAGATCTGTGTGATTTTTGTTGAATCTACTTCTACTTTGTTGTCATTTATTCATCAGTATTGCTTTATTTGTCTATGCAAAGTAGGTTCGGCTCTGTATACTACCAACCCAAATCATAGACCTTCTGACCTTTCTGCTTTGGAATTCATTTCTTTTCTCCCTTCAGATCTTTCCTATCTCCCCACTCCATTTCTTTCCCTTCTTTTACAGTTGGAAATACCTCTACTGGGATGAGATCCCAACCCCTGAAGGTAGAATATTGTGAGACTTGCACAAATTCCTGCTAGTAGAATAACAATAAACTAGTTTCACTTTGCTGACTCAAAGAGGGGCTATGCCCTGCACACTGTTGGCTCGTCTGTCCATAGATCTATCCACGTGACAGATTTTCAAACCAACAGTTTTTGGTGACTCTACTGGGGATCGAGATAGATCTATCAGATCTATGATGGTGGTGTGTTTAAAAAATCAGTGAAAATCAGAAAAATCATTACCTGTTTGCAAATCTGAACTTTTGCTTAAAACCCAAAATTTTTGCAAAAGTGACCCAAACTGAAAATTTTCTTCAGAGATCCATAGATCTGGGCTAGATAGAGATCTTTAGTTCACTGAGTTTTTACAAAAATCCGTATTTTTCCGTAGATCTGAGTTTCGATAGTTTACAAAATTTTCAAACTCTTTAAAAAGTCAACTCTAGATCTGAAAATCAGCTTACTAAGTTTTACCATCATTTTATCCTTGTTAATCAAACAAATAAACTGCAATCGGTTTTAAGAGGAGGATAAAATTTAAATATTCAGAAAAGTACATGCTGCTGATTTTTGTCAGAATAATCAGAAAATCAGCAGGTACAGCCAAAAAGAGTTCTTAAATCCGCTCCAAAAATTACAGATCTGGAAGGTACACTAGAGTGAACCATTTACTCGTAGCAGGAGAGCTCGTGGAGAAGTCGATCTTACCTTCGACCTACTTCAAAGGCACAACTTCAATATAACACCGGCTCACTTCTCGTCACTGAGTTCAGCTGACCGGTCATCCAGGAGTGTCTCACCTCCATGAAGGAAGCATCTCTCATCAGGAACGTCTACATCACTTTGTAGTGCCTTGCTTGCTTTCGTGAAACTATGCTTCCATCCCACGTTCTTTTCCGGCCGTCAAATGGCATTACCATGGGGAAATGCTATGGGCCCCCGGCTTTGCCACATCCTATTCACGCGCTCCCACATGGAAACCGAAAGAATTTTCCCAAATTTGATGGGAGCGGAAACCAATGCATAGATTCACACATATTTACATTCATCATGTCATGCAGTATCCTAGATGTGACCCATGAAGATGTGTCGGTTCACCTTTTCGGAAACTTTGTAAGGGCCCTTGTGAGAATGGTTTTAGCATTTTACCGGCGGTGGATCTATTACTAGTTGGGCCACCTTGCGGGCTGCTTTTGAAGACAGGTATAAGCCTTCCGAAGATGCGTTCACGTTACTGTCAAAGATCACTCACCTAAAGAAGGAGGCCAATGAAACTATGCGTGACTTCATCGCCCGTTTCAATTCACTGATCAACCGTGTTCCGCCTACCATGCTTCCAACACCGGAGAATCAGAAGTGTTTCTTCGTAAACGCTATGAGCTCGAAAGTAAGTTTCTTACTCCTACAAGAACAAGTAGCTACCTTGATTCTCACCTAGGTTGCTGCCATCCGAATCGAAGATAACTTGCTAATATCTGGCAAATTAAAAAGAGAATCGTCCAAGCTTAAATCTTCGAGCCCTTCTCCCACTACTTCAATCGATCGGCATTTCAAAAGATGGCGAATGACTTGCTCGCATTAAAGAAGCAGTTAGCCCAAGCTTCCCCCAGTTCCTCGTACCGGGATATTCCACGAAGAACTTTCACTCCCAACAGCGTCCCGCATAGGCCGCGTCTGCCTACAACTACTCCACGGTTGGCGCTTGAGGCTCCTCCGGTCAATGCTTTAGCTGAGATCGAAGAAGAAGAGCAAAATTATGAAGAACCTTCATCTCAAGGTGAAGATGATCAAGATGTCGGTGAACCGACTGGCGACTCTACTATCGGGTATATGGAATTTGATGAGGAAGAATCTGACGAAGAAGAGGGTACCCAAGGATATGCAAGCGGACAATCATATGTTGTTTTTACCCGCTCGCAAGGAAAAGAAGCAGAGGTCGCTGCCAATGTGTAGAAAGAGAAGGCTGCATCATCCACACCCCCAACTATTGCTAAAAGAGGTAATCCTCTTCCTGCTCAACCCCCTGTTAAGTCTTTTACAAAGAAATCTTTTCCTCCCATCTCTCCTCCAAATCAGCCTTCTTCTATTTCCATGAAGACCAGTAACTTTACCCTACCATCGTGAAATGAAGGACTCATTCCTCCATCAATGCAACCCTTGGCCGCATTTGACATAATTGACCACGCTAAAAAGACCAAGATCCAAATGTCTGAAGCCGAGTACCTTCAGTCAAACCCCGAACAGCTTGTAAGGTTGACTGAATACATCCAAAGTCAGGTTGTCATAACTAATCAGGTTTCCCCAAAAGGAATCCTTTCCACCCCTCCTTCATCCCGCATAAATGTTGCCTCGACTTCCGCATCAGGCAAGATAGAACCTTTCTACCTCTCCCTCCTAATCAATGGCCACAAACTAAGCAACTGCATAATTGATTCTGGAGCTTCCGATAATGTCATGCCGGAAAAAGTCACCCATGCTCTGGGCCTCACCCTTACCAAGCCTTTTGGCGATGTTATTCCTTGGAAACCAAGCAAGTTCCGCTGATCGGTCAAATCAAAGACACAATTTGTGTTTGCAGCATTCCCGGAGAAAAGGGTAAAAATGACCGTCCTTGTTGCCGATATTCCAGCAGCCTATGGAATTCTACTGGGAAGGAGTTTTTGTAGTGAAGTTGGGGGAGATTCATATGGACTGGTCTAAGGCTAGGATCCCGTCAAAGGTGTAATGCAAACTTTGGAGCCTGAATCGCAAAAGAAGTACCTAGTTACTAACTCCGATGACCCTAAAGCCCAAATTCTCTTTGAATCATCAGGGATGGGAAACTATTTCTTGTCTACCGAGTCTAACAAAATGGATGTCCTCATCCAAGAAGGGGATCTTAACAAGATCTGGACTTTGCAGTTTGATGGCAGCTGCGCGACTAGTGGGTGTGGCGCTGGTGCCGTGCTTATATCTCCCGAAGAAGAGATTATTCCTCTCTCTTTCAAGTTACAATTTTTCAACACAAATAATACTGCTGAGTATGAATCCCTGCTACTTGGCATGCAAGCCGCGAAGGAAAGAGGGATCAAGAATCTTAAGGTACAAGGTGATGCAGAGCTGGTCGTAAATCAAGTTAAGAGGATATACCAAGTGAAGAATGAAAGGCTCAGACATTACCGCAATGCGGTGTGGGACAACATCGAGGAGTTTGATGCTTTTTCAATAAAAGCCATCCCAAGAGCTCAGAATGACATGGCCGATTCATTGGCCATTTTCAGCATCCCTCATGCTCCCTCACCCAGGTTTGAAAACAGACAAATATACCATTGAGGTGGTTTTCGCCCAAGCGTGCCGGACAATTCTCAGCATTGGAAAGTATTCAACAATGACAATCAACTCATTGCCTTTCTAGAAAAGGTAGAAAATTTTAGTGAACTTCATTTTGAAGGATCCACTTCTACATGCCACGAATCAGTTCCGATCAAAATGAAGAATCAAAAGGAAGCGACGGCATATGCCAGCTCAAAGGAAATAAAATCCCAAAAGGCCTGGTCTCCCTAGAGCGGTTGTTCGATAGGCATGATCGCTTTGTTAAAAAGAAAAGGTGAGATGATCCTAACTCCTCCCCAGAAACCGAACCGGTCAATTTAGGTTCGGTAGAACATCCGCAGTTTGTGAACATTGGAAAATGTTGCACACCTGAAGAGAAGCGGAAGTTTGTCAAACTGCTGAAGAAATACATGGATGTATTGGCATGGTCCTACGCCGATCTAAAGTCTTTTAAGCCAAAGGACGTCCAGCATGATATCCCGTTGAAAGAAGACGTCAAACCTTTTCGCCAGAAGTAGAGACACTATAACCCTAAGATCTCAGGTACTATCCAGGCTGAAATTCAGAAAATGCTTGGATGCACGGATCATTTTTCCTATCCATCACAGTACTTGGGTGGCAAACATTGTGCCAGTGCACAAGAAGAATGGCGAGATACGCATATGTGTAGATTTTCGCAACCTGAATCAGGCGTCCCTGAAGGACAACTACCCACTTCCCATAATGGATCAGGTTCTACAGGCGGTAACTGGATCAGAAATGTTGTCCATGCTTGATGGTTTTTCAGGCTACAATCAGATTGAAGTCTCACCTGAAGACCAATTTAAAACAGCATTCACTACTCCTTGGGGTACGTTTGCTTACAGCAGGATGCCTTTTGGCCTGACCAATGCTGGTGCCACTTTCCAGTGAGCGATGGACTTTGCGTTCAAAGGTATGATGGGGAAGGTCATCGTAGTCTACTTAGATGACTTAATTGTGTTCTCCAAATAGTGAAATGATCATTGTGATCATTTGGAGCAAGTATTGATTAGATGCCGAGAGCACGGGATCTCCCTGAATCGAAAAAGTCTGTTTTGGAGTCACAGAAGGAAAATTGTTGGGACATGTTGTTAGCAAAGAAGGGACAAAGATAGATACTAAAAGAGTTAAGGCTATTCAGAGCCTTACTTTACCTACAAGCAAGACCGGCGTTCACTCTTTCTTCGGAAAAGTGAATTTTCTCAGGCGCTTTGTTCCTGACTTTGCTGAAAAGACTCGTCATATACTAGACATGATGAAAGGGTCACCAACTTTCCGATGGAGCGAAGAAGGGAAGAAGTCATTTGAGGAAATAAAAGCCTCCGTCACTCACATGCCGTCCTGGTATGTCCGATTTCTCCAAATATTTTATTATGTATAGCTACGCATCCGAGCACACTGTGTCGGCCATCCTAATGCAAAAGAATTCTCAAAATGTTGAATCCCCCATTGCGTTTATGAGCTCTCCTCTCAAGCCTCATGAATTAAAGATGTCTCAGTTAGAAAAACATGCCTTCGCCGTGGTCAAAGTAGTCAAGAACTTCAGGTATTACATTCTAAACTCTCATACAGTAGTGCTGGTCCCTGACACGGCAGTCAAGTCAATTTTAACTCAATAGGAGTTAGGAAGCTTGCGGGGAATTGGATTGCAAAAGTCTAGGAGTACGATCTGGATATAAAACCAACCAAGTTAGTAAGAGGCAAAGGCCTATGTCAACTTATGGCTGAAAACCAAGATTCAGAAGTTTCCGGAAGAAAAGATGATTGCACCCATGGAGCACAAAGCCAGCTGGAGAAACCCGATTCACCGCCTGATGGTCCTATTTGTCACAACCAGCGACGAGTGGTATTCGATATTGCTTTCTTTCTCACCTATGGCGAATGCCCAGCTCATCTGACTACAAAGGAGAAGTGTGCTATAAAGCTCAGAGCAGCCAGATATATCATCTGGGATGACGGTTTATACAAACGCGGAATAGATGGCATCTTCTTGCGATGTGTTGACAAGCCACAACAAGTGAAGTTACTTGAGAGTTTTCATAATTCGGCCTGTGGGGGCCATTTCTCCTCTTCCGTGACAGCACACAAGATCATCGGGCAGGTACTATTGGCGATGCTTTTCAAGACACTGACCACCACAGGTAGCAAAGTGTGAACCTTGCCAGCAGTTTGTCGGCAAGCCCAAGTTGGCTGCTTTTCCCCTCAGGCCGGTCATTGTTGACAAACCATTCAAGCAGTGGGGAATGGATTTTATTGGTGCACTCAATCCCCAATCGAGTTCGAACATAGTTATGTCCTGACAATAACAGATTATTTCACAAAATGGGTAGAAGCCATACCTGTCAAACATGCCACTTCCGAGGTTGTTTGCAGTTTCATCAAAGAAAATATCATTGTCAGGTTTGGCATTCCAAACAAGATTGTTGTTGATAACGCTTCCAACTTCTCCTCATGAGAAGTTGTTGGTTTTTTCTATGAATACGGAATAACTCTGGCTCATGCCTCAGATTATTACCCTCAGGGAAATGGTCAGGCAGAATCCAGTAATAAAAACTTAGTAACCATCATACGAAAGCTAGTGGATGAAAATCAACGAATGTGGCACAAGTCATTATACGACGCTTTGTGGGCGGACCGCATCACTCCCAAGAGGTCTCTCGGCATGTCACCTTTTCAAGTGTTATATGGCACCGATGTTGAGCTTCCCATTTCTACGGAACTCCCTGCTCTGTGCTTGGCACGAGCAATCGAAGATGAGACTTTCCAAAATTCCCTTGAAAAGAGGATCATGTATCTAGCAGAGCTCGAAGAAAAGAGAGTAAGAGTGGTCGACAGGATCACCGAACATCAGAATCAGGTCAAGAGATTGTTCGATAAAAAAGCTAAGCAAAGAGAGTACCGGGTGGGAGACCTCGTCCTTTTGTGGGACAAACGAAGAGAGCCAAAGGGCATGCACGGAAAATTTGATTCCCTATGGAGGGGACCTTTCAAGATCAAACAGCTCAATGGAGAGAACAACTTCTATCTCTCGTATCCAGATGGAACTAGACTCC
This sequence comes from Taxus wallichiana var. yunnanensis, assembly GCA_018340775.1. Classification (NCBI taxonomy): domain Eukaryota; kingdom Viridiplantae; phylum Streptophyta; class Pinopsida; order Cupressales; family Taxaceae; genus Taxus; species Taxus wallichiana. The sequence continues at coordinate 204,019,299 of CM031236.1, forward strand.
GCTTCCCTATAGCGGGAAACATCTGAAAATCTTCAGGAAGTAGAGCTTGCTCTCTTCTTTGTATAGTTTGCTTCAGTTGTGTGTTTGTTTTTGTCGTGTGTTTGCTTTTGTTGGTTGTGTGTTTCCTTTTGCGGTCACCCTTGTTTTTGACTCTGTACCCAATGGATAGGCACGTGTGGATCTGGGATTCTCTACCCCTGATTTCCATTCAGAGATAGTCCCCAGAAAGAGCCAGTTGTTATCCCGTAAAATTGGCAAGGGCAATTTTATGGGTAACCATACCAAAATTTTGTTCTGGTCCCTCGTCAGGGACCCCTCTACGTTCGGAACGTTGCAAAACCCTTTCCGGGAAATCTAGTTTTCCGAACTTAGCCATTTTTGGTCTTTTTGGGTTGGGCGCACCTATTGTTTGTGCAACACAGGGTAAATCTGCCCCCTTCATATCCTTTGGCGCACCCTTTGGCGTGTCGACACACATTTTATTGTGCCTCACCATGTTATGCCTTTCTTGCATGCGCCAAGGCGCATGCGCCTTCGTGTCAACAATATTTTTGTTGCGCCACGTTTTGGTGTGCCATGGGCGCACGTATTGCCATGTTGACAAGCACTTTTGGTGTGCAAAGGCGCACATAACAACGTGTTAACACACATCTTGGTGCGCCACAGGGCGCAAGTTTTGCAATGTCGACAGGTGTTTTGATGCGCCACTTCAAAAAGTGGTTGGCGCATTTATTACACCTTTGCCTATATATAGGCGCATCCAGCCCTGTCATTATCACCAGTCAGAAAACACGTGATTGATCTTTTTCCTCTGCACCTGTCAACACAGCCTATCGTCCTCGTGTCACATTCGTGGACCCCGTTTCACCTCTCGCATTCTATATATTCCGGGTAAGTGGTCCTCGTTTTCTCGTGTTTTGGTTTTGCTGTTGTTTGTCTGATTGAGTGGTAGGATAAAATAGATCTGAGAACCATGAAGCTCCTCCTGCTTTCTATTTTTCCCTCCCAAAGCCATTCCCATCCTTTTTCTAGATCTGCTGGTTAGGATAACTCTGCCCCGAAAGCAAAATCCAAAATCTCCTTCCTTCCCCCTTCACCACTTGAAGCAATGTGAAGTAAGCCTAAAAATCGTGATCTGTCAGAGAGGGAAGAATCATTTTCCAAAACTACATTTTCCCTTGGCACATGCAGCAACCCTTGTAACAAGAAGCATAGTCACGCCTATGGCGCACCGGCTTTAATTGTAGCACATGAGCTCTCTGCGCTTTGTGAAAACTAGTCTCCGTATGGATGTAGGCGCTTTCCTTATCGCTGCAACAAAAATGTCATATGCTACACGTAATAAATCTGCACCCTTGGGCGCACCCAACTCCCATGTCGCATATCAAAAACCTGCGCCATAGCACCCTGCACCCATGCAACACCGGCATTACTTGCGCCGAGTGTAAAAATGTGTTCAAAGGCGCAGCGCATCCCCTATTACATCAACATCATGTCATGCAGACCTCCCATGTGCCGTGCCAAGTTCCCCTTTTTCACACCTAAAGTCTATGTTACACATGCTAAACTTGCGTGCCTTTGGCGCACCAAATCCCATGTAACATGAAAAATATATGTGCCTATGGCGCATCCTGTCCCCGTGCAACATGAAAAATCCATGCACCGGTATAAAACATGCATAAGTGGCGCAGGCGCACTTCGATTGCAACAACAAAAATGCAGCCTGCAGTATCCATGCGCCTTGCACCCTTTGGCGCTGATTTGTCCCTTGTAACACCATTTTTCTATGTGCCACACTATTTAGCCCTAGCCTGTAGTGTTCATGCGCCTGCCTGCTACTGATGCCTTAAAATTGCTAACTCTTCCTTCTGTCAATACTTTAATGGGAGATCAATCAGCTAACATGACTCTCCTGCGTTGGGTTTCACTTCTTCTTCTTGCAGATCAACAACTAAGTTCAGGACTACATATGTCTACATCAAGCAAGAGGCCTACCAAGTCTAAGGGCAAAGCCAAGCTTACAGAGGAAGAAATGAAGTACAAATATCAGAGGGTCAGGATGCCGAATCCCAGGCAGAGTGTGACCTGGACATAAGAGACTCAGAACTTGGTCATATCGATATGGAGGACTTCTGGGCCAGAACCAGAAGGGTCACAGGAAGTCCATGGATGGACAAACTGGTAGGCAGTGGCTGCATTTTCTTTGGAGGGATCCGGTCGGTCTTTGTGAACAATGAGTTCATGATGGTAGTAGCCCGCTGCTACAACAAAGACACAAGGTGTGTCCAGAATGAGAAAGGTGAGGTCGTGATCAACCTCACTGCCCGGCACTTCGAAATAATGCTTGGCATTCCTCACCACCGGCACTTTGTGGCCGTAAGCCAAGAAGATTGCACCAAGGCTTGGGAAGATAATGAAGATCAGTGTATGTAATTAATGAATGAGGTATACCTGAAAAACAAGAAGGTGGTGACCAGATGGCCACAAGTCATTCATCGCAGTGATTTCTCAGAGGAACTCAGTGATACCATCACATTCCTGAGTAGAGTATTTGGGCTTCCTGATGCCCACTACTTTCATAAATGGATGCTTAGATACCTGGAGATGATGAACAAGAATGTGCCAGATCAACGCTTCGAGTGGGCGGAGATCATAAGCAGCACTATATCTGAGCAGCTCCAACAACTTACCACAATGGGGAGGTTCTACATGAACTCCTACGTAGTTTATGTTGTGGCCTCAGAAAGAGATTATCCAGCGTTAATGCGGTGCGGGGTTTGGCCCCAAGTAAAAATATATGAATACTATCAGAAGCTGAAGCTGGAAAATAGTATCCCCAGTTTACAAAGATTAACGATGCCTTCTTCTATGGCATCGTCTGCCTTTTGAGGCCAAACATGACTCACGGTCATACGACCAAGAGCATTGTTGCAGCAACAGAGAAATGGGGGGCCTTGTTCACTCAATTCCCCACCTTCACTTATCTAAGGGCAGCCAACTTCTTGGGGGAACCAACCAAATTGCCAAGATATGCCGGCCCCAAGCTGATCCTGTTGGAGCTATCAAGATAACTCATAACCTATCACGAGAAGTGTCTGAAGAGAAAGAAGGGTGGAACTCCTTTCCCCCTCACAGTGGGCAGGTACACTTGTCTCTCTCACCACAAAGCATGGGAGATGTTTGTAGAGCTGGAGCTGCTAAATCTAAAGCACAACTTCCGGCAAGGCCCACTTTGACCCAAGGAATTTTCTGCCCAGGGCCAAACTCGATCCGATCCACATTCCACAGATCGAGGATATTTATATCGACCTGTATCATGAGGTCGAGCTCAGAAGGAAAGACCATTCCCACTTAGCCTTGGCTGAAATCATCCAGTACGGTGTAGCCATCGTCCCAAAAGGTTATCAAACTATTGATCAAGAAGTTGATCAGGTATATCTTGACATGGGTGGGGACGACTGGCCATTCGCTGTCATTGACAGAACAAAGCACCTCAGATGATAGAAGAAAGGGTCAAAGAAACTCTGCGGAGAACAGAGCACTGGTGTAGGATGAATGGTCTCATCTACCTCGGAGTTGATTTCACCACATCTCCATTGGGCAATGCACCTTCTAGACCAAAACATCTGCCAAAGAGCAAAGGTAAAGACAAGGAGGGTGAGTCAAGCTCTGCCCAAGAAAAGACTCCTGAGAGTCCCCCTTCCGCCACACAAGAACAAGTTATAACTCTGGCTTCTCCAGAGAAAGAAGCGGCTGAGGATGTTCCGATGGGCACATCCACTCAGGATGTTGCCACTACTACAACTATTGAGGTCCCTTCTATCTCTTCTCCCTCTCCTCCTTCCCCTCCTCGAGTGACCCAAGCAACCATTCCTTTGGTCGTATCCTCTCCCCATCTTCTGTTGTTCCCCCTTCCTCATCGTCCATCTTCTCTTCTCTCATGGAGTTGTCCCCCACCATTTCTTCCCTCATCTCTCAGCTCCCTTCCATTCCCATGTCTACCTCCCCTACAGTATCTCTTCCTCCCGTGAGCACTTCCTCGGCCTCCCTCTCAATGCCGCCTCCAAGTGTCTCCACGCATTTTCCTTCTACTACTGCAGCTGCTCCCTTTTCTATTTCCGGCCCCTCTCCCATAAGTCTAGCATGGATCTCTCAGCACCTGAGCCAACAAAAGAGGAAAGTTCCCATCACACCGATGGACTTCTCCATCATCCCATCAAAGGGGCCAAGAAGCAAAAGCCTATAACCCGCTTCTCTCAGAGTGCGTCAGGAGAGAGAGTAATGGAGATAGCTTACCCCAATCCTTTAAAGGATAAAAAGGATCTGTCTTCAACAGATTATACAGTGACCCAAGTCACAATGGGGACATCTTCAGAAAGCCTTCAAGGAGAGGCCCTATCTGTAGTTGACGCCCTTTGCAAGAAGCTCCAGGAAGAAAAGGAGGAAAAGAGGCTATTAAAGGAACAAAATAAACATCTCCTCCACGCCTTGCAGAAGATGGGCAGTGCACCTCCTATAACTGCCACCGAAACTCCTGAGCCTCTGAGCCTAGGACAAGATTAATGAATACACCAAAATCGGTGAGCAGGGTATGGCAGTTTCCACTGGAGGAGCCAAATCCTCAAAGAAAGTGAGGGAGTGATCGCCAAGTTCACCGGATTATATCAGAATATCAATCGGGCAAACAAAGAGCTCCAGGCGATAGCAGGACCCATCTCTGAAGAGCTGGACCATGCCAGGATGCAGCATGAGACCTTTCAGAAAATGCTCGACTGTTCATCGAAGATCTAGTCAAGTTCGGCGTCTTTGGACACCCCAGAGCCCTCAACAAAATCCTTTCTACTCTGGATTACTGGGTTGATCAGCTGGAGTTTGTCCTGGAGAAGATCGACAAAATCAAGGAGGAAGCCCTGGATGCAATGCATCAAATGGAGCAAATTGTCCTGAGAATGTCTCCGGGCTTGCTCACTCCTTCTTTCACCTTAAGAAAGGTAGAGGAAACTATTCGGATCTTCAAGGAGATCGTTTCACAAGGGCTAGGACCAGAGGTCACTTTCGACGTTGAATCCATCAATAACCTACTGGCCTGTCGTGACTTCATTGGGTACCTGATAGACGCGGAAAATGAATATTCCAAACTCCCAGAAAAGCTCACAGATGAGCGGGAGACTTGCGAAGCTATCAGTGATCGACACAAGGATCCTTCCCAGGATCAACTTCAACCCATGATCACCAAGTTCATGGAGTACCATGCCCAGTTCCACATCTCGTCACCTGAGCAGCAGCAAAAGCAGGATACCCCCTTTCAGCCGCGGGATGATGATGAATAATCTCTTTCTTCCCGACCTTCTCCTTGTAAATATCTAAAGTATGTTGACACAAATGATGACATCATCCATGTTGCACCATGGGATGATGTCATCCACAAAGTTGTCAAAAGTCAACAAATGACTTTGAGATATTTTGTAAGATATTTTTGTAATTAAGTGGTTGGTTCGTTTTTGCCTTCTCTTCTTCTCTTCTTCTATAAATACTTGAATACTTGTTGTATTCAAGTGTGGATATTTTTCAGATAAGAAATAGGAGTAGGAAGAAAAGATTTTGAACTTTTTGTAACAGAAACGAATATTAATACAATATTTAGACTTTGTGCTGAATACATGTGTTTTACATCAGACCTTTCTTATGTTAGATCTGTGTGATCGTTCTGTTGAATCTACTTCTACTTTGTTGTCATTTATTCATCAGTATTGCTTTATTTGTCTATGCAAAGTAGGTTCGGCTCTGTATACTACCAACCCAAATCATAGACCTTCTGACCTTTCTGCTTTGGAATTCATTTCTTTTCTCCCTTCAGATCTTTCCTATCTCCCCACTCCGTTTCTTTCCCTTCTTTTACAGTTGGAAATACCTCTACTGGGATGAGATCCCAACCCCTGAAGGTAGAATATTGTGAGACTTGCACAAGATTCCTGCTGGTAGAATAGCAATAAACCAGTTTCGCTTTGTTGACTCAAAGAGGGGCTATGCCCACGCCTGCACACTGTTGGCTCGTCTGTCCATAGATCTATCCACGCGACATATTTTCAAACCAACACGTCTATTCGGTCATTGTAAAGCATGGTTTCAGCATGTTGGAAGTATAATTGAGGTGTATGGTGAGTTTCAGGTCATAATTTAGAGGTTTGATGCATGTATGCGGTCATTAGGAAGAAAATAGTTAAGAACAGCGAGTTTAACATGGGTAGGTCGATGTGCATGGAGATTTTTAGACATATTTGAGTTATGGGAATATTGCAGACAGGTATAGGATGTTTTCATGATGCTTCATACCACATTTTAGGTCATTCTAAGGAAGGAATTGTAATCTATGAAAGTTTTGGAAAATTTGGGTAAGAAATTGTGTGTTTTTGTAATAAAAGTTGACCTTCTAATGCTTGTTGTGAATTGTATGCCTTTCATGGGGATATGAGCTCTTAGGAATATATTCTTGAGCTAGTTATGAATCTTTCAAATAAAAAAATTAGGGATTTTTATTGTCACATTTTTATGAACAATTGTTAAGATGGTAAGGAGGTCTAAAACCCTAGTTAAACCCTGCTAGGAGAAAATAGCAGAAAGTGAAGTATAGTGACCTAGTTTTTATTGTTTAATAAAAATGAATATTAGATGTTGTATAGGATTATTTTATGTTTCCATAAATTTATGGTTAAGGTCATGGTGATGAGTGGGCTCCACCTATAAATAGAAGTTTCGAGAAGATGAAGCTTTTAGTACAAGATGGTGCAAATGAGTAGCATGCAAAATTGATTGTGCATTATGTTTGAGATATTTTATTGATTTCCATGGAGGTTTAAGGAAAATTTCATATAGTTACATGGTGTTTTGAGGTCCAAACAAGTTGACTGGTCAAAGGGTAGTTTTGGGATCTCAAATACTCGTCTTTAGTGAAATGGTCATAACATGAGATACATGTGGAGTATGAAGGTGATTCAAATTGTTTTAGAAATATGATTCATAAATATTTCATTTTATATGAGGTTTTACTTATTATAAGGTCATTTGATAGATTTTTGTGGAATTCTATGCACAACAATATTTTTGGCAGTTTAAGACAACATGTGTTATGGTGCAAGTTTGATGTTGGTTAAAGCATGAGATGGATTGGGTGATGATTCATATCACCTTTAATGTGAAGAGGGATGAATTGGGAATCTAATGAACCCTTTTTTAGGTCTTGAATGTATGTATAAATGTTTTTATGAGCTAACATTTGGAAATAAAGTTTTTGGAAGGTTGTTTTGGTGAAGCAAAAAGTAGTTGTGGTTTAAAGTGATGGATGTTTCATGGACTATAAACTTATTAGAAGTGTTCCACAAGTTATGTAATTTCCATAAATTTTTACATGACATTTTTTTATCATGTTGAAGTGATTTGGTGATCAAATGAAGTTTCCAGGGTCTTTGAATGGTGTAGGGAACAACTATTTGAGAATTGCAAAGTGAATTGGGCCCATTAAATGAAATATTATGATCATTTGAGATAAAATTTGACCATTTTTAATGTTTAAATGATGTATTACTCATGTTTTATGAATATGGGAGCTTGACTAAGCATGGTTTTGGAATGAGGAGAATTTTGGCATCCCAATGCATGTGTTTTAGTGATTTTTGGTGCATGGAAAGTGTGTTTTTGCTAGGCCGACCCATATGGGTAACTTGTAACTATGGTGGAGAAATTATTTGATGTTTTTATTGATGAATTGGTAGAACCAAATGTGTATGACCGAAATCCTTTGGGTTAGAAGAAAGAAAAATGTATAAAAGTGATGTTTTGGGTTCATTTTTGAACTAGTGCTCTTGGAGGGAAGGAATGCAACCTAGAGGAATATATTTTTCAGGTATGAGAGAATGATTTGAAGGATAAGGAAGAGAATGAAAGGTTTAAGAATATTATAGAGCATGTGTGCATGTGATTAGAGCTTTGAGAAGTGAAGAAAGAGAAAGAATATGAGAGATTGAAGACCTAGTGTGTGAGCTAGGGTTTGTGAGCTGAAATTGTGATCTCCATTAGTTATTGCAGCAACATTATCAGTGATCATATATCTTAGGTTGTCCGAGTTGGTTCTTGGTCATATTGAGGGGTTTTTAGCCTCCTTTTAGAGTGAGTGCTTCTCTAAATTAGGGGTTGGTACTCAGTATAGGGTTGATGCTCTACTAAACTAGGGGTTGGTGCTCCTTGTGAAGTTTTGCTTCACTAAATTACTTTGATTTTTGTAATATAAGCAGAGTTTCATTGGTTTTTCTTCCCCATGAGGGTTTACCACTTAAATATTTTGTTCATGTGTATGCTCTTTTGATTATGATTATGTGGTTTAATTTTTTATATTGCTAATCACAAATTGATGGATGGATAAATGTTAATAATCCTTGTATGATAATCTGATTTTTTTAAAGGATTGAAGAAATGATTCACCCCCTCTCGGTTTATTGTTCCAAATAATTGGTATCATAGAAATTCCTCAAGAAGAAAGTCTAACCACTTGAAGGAGATCCTTTGAATCAAAATAAATGAGAAAGTCTACAGATATTAAAGCCATATTAAGAAGAAGGAATGAAATATCTCAATCATGTATTAAGGCCTATCAAAGTTAGGTCAAGGATATTGAAGATAAGCATAGTCAAGTAATTCTTGCCTTGGAATCTCAAGTTAAATTTTTTTCCAAATCCCTAAAGGAGAAAGAAGATGCTTGTTCCAAGTATGAAGAAAAATTTATCGATTTCTTTTGGGTTAGAAGAAAGGAAAAGATATAAAAGTCATGTTTTGGGTTCATTTTTGAACTAGTTCTCTTGGAAGGAATAAATACAACCTAGAGGAAGATATTTTGAAGGAATGAGAGCATTATTTGAAGGTGAGGAAGAGAACGAAAGGTTTAGGAATATTAGAGAGAATGTGTGCATGTTATTAGAGATTTGAGAAGTGAAGAAAGAGTAAGAATATGAGAGATTGAAGACCTAGTGTGTGAGCTAGGGTTTATGAGCTGAAATTTTGATCTCCATCAGTTTTACAGAAAAATTATTAGAGATAAGATATCTTTAGCTAGTCAAGGTTGTTCTTGGTAATCATTAGAAGGTTATAACCTCCTTGTGGAGTGGGTGCTTCACTAAATTAGGGGTTGGTGTTCCTTGTAGGGTTAGTGCTCTACTAAACTAGGGGTTGGTTCTCCTTGTGAATTTGGTGCTTCAATAAATTAATTTGATTTGTGTAATATAAGAATAGTTTTAGTGGGTTTTCTTCCCCATGAGTGTTTCCCACTTATATCTTGTGTTCATGTGTATTCTCTCTTGATTGTGCTTATGTGGTTGAATGTTTTATGTTGTTAATCACACATTGATGGATGAATAAATGTTAATCATGCTTGCATGATAATATGAGATTGTTTTTAAAGCATTGAAGAACTAATTTAGCCCCTTGAGTTCATTGTGCTTCCAAAAAAATCCTCACGACAACACTCCCCTTGGACCCTCACGCACGTAGTATTCTTTCCACAACGCGCGTCTATAGGTGGTTCACGTTACAATTCCCCTACCAAGTGTTTTATAAGATTAATACCATCATTAAAATATCCTCTAACTTGGTCATTACAAACTATAATCAAGAACCTTTAGCATTTAAAGTAAACTTATCCAAAATAATAAACTCTTTTCAATCAATTGACCAACATAGTTGATCATTGGCTTGAGTGGGGAACAATATCATAATATCCTTATCAAAATATTGGGAATCCTCACACTATTTTTTGGATTACAACTTGTGCCTATAGGTAGCTCAGCAAAAAGTGGTAAATGTAGACACTCCTTTTACAACCTAGGTGACCCGACACACATCAATCAAATTATCTCTATCATAAGTATCATGTAATTCAAATTTATCAAACATGTTTACCCATGTAAAATTCCATTTAACCTCCCCTAAGCACCTTTGAAAACAACCTAACCCTATTCTTTCATACTTATCCCAACCTCTTAATCTTTTACAACTTGAATCTGACCTCCCATCATTTCTTAATATCCTAATATGTCAGATGGAAAGTGGTTTTAACCATTTTCCATTCTTCCTCTTATTGGTTTTAACCTCTAAGGTAAAATCGATGGTGACCCATTATCATTATAAATATTTGTAGATGTCGTCATTTCTCTTTAGCCATACTTTGTCTCCTTCTCCGATTAATCAGAATTTGAGTTTGAAGATAAACCGTTGCACCTACAACAAAACCGTCATGTCCAAAGATCATCAATACATCCATGTCAAAGATACATATAACCTTTGCATTATGGATCACTTGTTGAATAACTTCACCACCTTCAAGCTATCTATCAAGGTTAATACCATTCGTTGTCTTTTTATCCATTAGTTTTGCATTAGATTAGTCTATAAATAGTCATTTACATCATCCTACTTATACCTATTCAATTATGGTTTGGATCCATTCATTTTTACCACCTTTACAAATTTTGCAATATCCACAGAGATTGACATCAATCTTCAATCTTCATCGATCATACCTTTATCCTTTACTTCTCCCATTTAGATTCCTAAAAATCTCAAACCTCTATTTCTATAACCTTATAGGTTTCTAGATTCCCTATGGCCCATATTTTTAGTGTAAAGTTTCTCTGTCTTTTATTAGTGTCTTTTTCATTAATCCTTTTTCACATCAAATATTTTGACTGATCACCATCGATCTCGATCGCCATCAATTGGTGTCCATAGCCATTTTCTTTATCTTTTGGACACACAAACACATTTGTATATCTTTTCCCAAGTTTCACAGACTCTTAGACTCTTCATAGTTTATCTTTTTAGTATCACTTTCCTTCTTGCATTCATTTTTGTTTTTTATTCATACTTTATCACAATAAACAATTTGTTTATGATCACCATCGATTTATGATGACCATCAATCCCTTCCATTTATAATAATTTTTAGCATATCCTACATTTCTATTCTTGTGATTTTGATATAAAAATTTATTTGCAAGAATGGATCTTATGTAGATGACTATTCCATGTATGTATCATCCAATCACTAGTATATATGATCTTCTAGTCATCCAACAATCATTTGTGTGAGAGTAGTTTAACATTCTCCACAAACTCAACTTATGTGCCATCACATTTACTCAAAAATTTAAAGACATTGGAGAGAAGTTCGAGATCCTTCAAGAAGTATGATGAGTAACCAAGGACTTAAGATATGACTACTTCAAGGACTTTGAGATTGCCACGATCCTTACTTTGGCCACTTATAAAGCTGAGTAGGATCTCCTTATCCATATTGAATTTTGAACTATCTTTATTATCATCTATCTTATTATCATTATCAACACAACTTAATTGTATCAAATGATTTGACACCCTTCAAGGAAGTCCCTTTGGATTCCTGGGATCGACACTTGTTGAGCAACTCGTTATCATATTTATCTAATATCTTTTGGCTATTATTTTCTTACAGGTCTCTTCACTTGGTGAAAGGAGGAGAATTTTCACATTGTTCACATTCTATCATCCCAACATTGTGACTATCAATGTAGGTATCGGTAAACCATGCTTATTTGAGTTTTAGGTACTTTCAACATTTGATAGCACTAAGCTGAAATATATATTAAACAAAGAGAGATAGAATTGTTGATATCCTTTCTATTTTGATAGAAATAAATTCTATTGAGACAAAATGACCCAAATGTTTACCCTATCAAATTGTGAAAATTCACTTCTTTAGATTGAGAGATACTCCAAACTCCCTACACCTTTCAAACACTTTCTCAAGATGTTTTATATGATCTTCACCCACTCTTGAGAAAATTGTGATCTCATCAAAATAGATGAGGATAATTTTTTTATATAACCCTTGAATGTAATATCCATTCCCCTTTGAAAGGTAGAACTAGTATAAGTTAGACCAAATGGAATGTTCTCATAGGCATATGTTCCCGTTTAGTTTTTAAGGTTGTCCATGTTGATCCTCCACCTTAAATCTTATTAGGTTGAAGTGATAACAACAATCTAAAAGAGAGAATATTTTAGTTCCCATCACCGTATGTCATATTTGTTCTATGGATGGAAAAGGATAGTGATCTTTGAGGGAAGTTCGATTCAAATCTCTAAATTCCACGTAGATTCTAATTTCTCCATTATTTTTCCTAATATGGACCTAGTTATCCAACTAAGAGGAGTGCTTGATAAGGAATATGATTTTAGCTTCTACGAGTTTGGATAATTTATTTCTCATGATAGGATTTATTTTTGGATTAACATGTTTGTGCTTCTATCTAAATAGTTTAGCATTGAGGTCAAGATTTATAGCATGTTAGGAAATATTTGGATCAAAACTCTTAGGTTCCTCATAAATCCATAAGAAAACATCATGATGATTTTGACAAAAATAAATGAAACCCTAATTTTCAGTTTCGTGACATACCTTTCCAAGAAATAACTATTTTCCTTATGTGATAGTGATTGGATGGTAGTATTCTTCCTTTACTTCTATGTTCTTCCATTTTACTTTAAACACGTCATTAGAGCTGAATATATATTCAAGTGTGCCCATCCCTATAGGAAATTTACTTATTCTCAAATGGATGATCTAATCATAATAGATTTCTTGTAATTCAAGTTGCATGTCTCATGAAAATATAGTTTCAATTTGGGTGAATTGGATAATTTTCTCATCACTATAAAAAACCTACTAGCTGATCTCATTATTTGGAATGGGTGACCTTACTACCATATTAACACGTTTCTCCCTAACTTGGATGAGGTCCTCAAATGAAGTGATTTGTGATCCAACAATCTCCATCGATCCGTTTCTACATTTGACTTTCTTGGCACCACTTGTAAGTTAATAGCACTAAAACTTTATGAGATCACATACTCTATGTCTATAACATTTTATAATCTTATTCTTAGTAGCACACATTCCTCTAACTTGGTTAATAACAACTCGGTGAATTGAAATGTTTGTAAACCTTAATATGTTTTTTCTTTACTAACAACAATCCATGCATAAAGGCTTCATATTCCGCTACATTGTTAGAACATGCAAACTACAATCTATGGACTAAGAAGAATGTTGTTTCCATTAGAGAAACTAGAAATACACTTACCTAAACCCCAATCTTGCTTCAAGAGTCATCAAAGAACATCTTCTATAAACTTAAAGCATCATTTTCTTCTATATGTGACATGGGGATATGAATTCTTATTCATGGATACAATACGTACCGTAACTCATTTCTTTTCCTATTTCATAAGGATCAAATTCATAATACTCCTTGGCCCATTCATCTAATAAAAGAACATGTCTTGAACAAGGAGGGTAGGCTATTGTACCGATAATAATTCACTCCCTTTCTCCTCTTTCATCATGCAGTTAGAGTTGATAGGAGCGGGTTCATAAGATTGAATATGGTATTTAAGAACATTGGATCATATCTAATGGTAAATATCATGTAATATATAGTCCTGTTATCCCAATTTTTCCCCCATAGAAAAATTAATCAAACACGACCCTGCACAGGAAGAAATAGAAGGGTCATTTTAGTCATGTGAGCCCACATTCCAAATCCAATAGTGAAGGGGGCAGGCGAGCTCTAAAATGGAGGAGCAGAGTCAGCAAAGGAGGTCAGAGGCTCTCAGGAGGAAAATGGAGAAAAGATCAAAGTTTTCAAACTTCACATATAATTTAGAATGACCCAAATTGGTTAAGTATAAAAGGACCGGAAGAAGGCACCACATGTCTCAACGGTGCAACTTCAAGAGTTTAAGCAAGGAGGTTCCCCAAATGAGCATGGAGCTTCCACATGTCCCAGAACCTGATGAGGCAATGTTCACTCGAGGCCCTGAATCAGCTAAGTATGGAAGAGATGGAAGAAGCTTCCACATGCCTCATCAACACATCTCTAAAGGTCAAGCTCAATAGGTAGTCCCTAAACAAGTGCTGGCCCTCCACATGTCCAAAGCCCCCAAAAGTTACACCAACCGTTGAAAATTCTACTAGCCAGCGGAAGATGCCACATGTCTCTTCAGTGTAACTACAAAGGGTAAATCCAAAATCGGGTCTCCAAATAAGCGCACAACTTCCACATGTCTAGAAGCCAACATACTCACTCCTAAATAATTGGAAGTGACCCTAGCCAAAAAATGGAGAAAGAGAAGTGGACCCAAATTTGGTAAGTATAAAAGGACCGGCGAAAGGAGCCATGTGTCTCATCGGCGCAATTCCAAGGGTAAAATCCAAAGTGGGGACCCCAAATGAGTGCAAGGATTCCATGTGTCCCAGTGCGAAAAGGAGACAGAGTTGGCGAGTTAAAAATTTAGATTGGGGCGAGTCGGCGGAAGGTGCCACGTGTTAACTCGGTGTAACTTCAAAGATCAACTCTGAAGGTGGTCCCCAAAACTAGTGCCAACCGACCACGTGGTCGAGCCCAAAGACAGAACTAGCCCCAATTGGTTAAGTATAAGAGGGGTGACAGAATCCTCCACATGCCTCAATGGTGCATCCTCGAGGTTAAAATCCGAGGCGGTCCCAAACAAGTGCGAGCTCGCCAAGTGGTCATACCCAAAAAGGGACGAGGCGGGCCAAAACCAGCTAAAGTATTAAAAAAAACAAGACAAGCCGGTGGAAGGTACCACATGTCGACTTGGCAAAATTTTGAAGATCAACTCCGAAGGTGGTTCTCTAAACATGCATAGGCCCTCAGCGTGTCGAGGGATGGCGGAAGCCTCCATGTGTCATCTTCGCACAAATTCAAAAGGTAAAATTTGGAAGTAGGTCCCAAATGTGCGTCAACCCTCCATGTGTCCCAGGTCATAAGTATGGCCCCAATAAACAAAAGGGGACTTAGGAAAAACACAAAATTATAGAGAAGGTCTCGCAAAGGGACACGTGGCCATGTTTTAAGTTAAAGCGGGAAGGTGGGTCACGAGAGGCGCTTTTAATTTTTGGATTTTGTTTGAAAAGGCGTAAAGTATAAAAGTAAGCTGCACCTCCACCGATGCCCATAGAAGCCATGTATCAGGCCTAAATTACATGTGGGGAGGTGGGCCTTAGAAGGATTTTTACCAAAGGTAGGTCGGTGGGCACAGGAAGACTTTTTGTCAAAGTGGAAAATGCGAGCCAGCGAGCCCAAGGATAACAAATGCAAAAAGTGAATTGTGGGCTTATAAGGAAGCGAGGTGTTTTTGCACTTTTGTGACTTTTGTGTAAAAGGCACAATTTCAATTTTGGGCCCAAGGAGGCTTAAGGTGCAAAGTGAATTTCAGGCCGCGGATCCATTTTGCAAAACTAGTTTGTCACCATTTTTGTACGAATTCAACTCAAATATTCAAATGGGCATAACTTTTGATCTAGTACTCAAAATTCAACAAATTTGGAACCATTAGAAAGGTCTCAACCTTGTCTATGCCATGAAATTCTAAAAATTTAATTTGGACAAGGTTATGTGGGTGAAAATTAGGAAAACATCTTTCATTATATTAATGTATGATCTGATTACTTCAACAACCAGATCAGATTTGATTTGATCCTCCATTCTTCCTTCTTCAACATGCTAAAAAAAAATGGAGAGGTAGTTTTTACAGATTATAGGAGGATTTATAGGGGCATTGATTGCTGGTAGTTGATCTTCCAAATCAGATTTCCCACCTCTTTTCTTCTCCTCTCTTCACTTCATCTATAAAGGTAAGAGCTTGGTTGTAAATTGTTAGACATTACGGTTTTGCATCCTCCCTTCTTCTCTGGTCTGCAGACAAATTCATGGATTTTGAACCTTCTATTGAGACTGTAATGCAGTTTTTTTGCCTCTTGGTCATTGTAATGCTCTGTATCAACTTGTGAAGCAATAATACATGTTTATGGATGATTTCAACCCTCTCTTGTGTTCATTGACTTTATCTGATCTTTCATTGCAATATTGGTTATCTGTGCATGGTAGTTGTATTACATTTTAATGGTCTATGTTTGATAGCAAATCTAGTGTTCAACATTCCTTTGGTGCATCACCTCCGTTATTTTAGGTTTAATTTCTTGCATCTTCTTAACCTGTCTCCTTGGAAAGTTAGAATAGATTTTAGAATAGATCCTTTGCAAATTGTATGTGTGCACCTGAATAGAGGAATAAGAACTAGCCTTCATCTGCAGATATTTCTTGATTTCAAAGTCCCATACTTTGAGAGATGCTCCATGTTATGCAATCAACTGAGAGTCTCAACCCACAAAGTTATAGACATTCAGGGGTCCTGTGATTTTGCACTAACATTTTTGGCACACTCGGTGGGACAAGAGGTCTCCATTTTTATTGCAGCAATATTGATGTGCACTTGATGTAATTTTTCATCTTTTAAGAAGCTCTAAAATTGTAAATCTAGGACTCCAAAAGAGGCAGAGTCCACTAGTTTCAACAGCCCAAGCTTGGAAGATTCATGAGAAGAATTTAGACTAGATCAAGAACTAGAGAAGAAGGATTGTTTGTCTATCTCGAACTTGTCCCCAGACAGAGGGAGAAGGGGAAGAAGAGCTCAAAGGTATCCATCTCCACCAAATATAACCTTGTCAACACCTCCCCTTGGTAGGCCTTTCATTCAATCAACAAGAGTTCTTAGGCCAATCATAATGGCACATCCACAACCCAATCCCTATGTCAACTTCACTAGAAAGCATCCCACTCGCTCTCAATGCACAAAATCCAGTTCCAGTTATAGCATTGAAGAGAATTCCATATTTCACTAGAGAGAACTAGACTACTCCTAGTGACCACATTCAAGACATTACAAATGTCTGTGTAATTCATGAAATCATTGAGATGGACGTTGCAATCAAATTGTTAGCCTCTTCATTCAAGGGTAAAGCTTTGTAATGGTTCAAGAGTCTAATAGTAGGCTCTATTCAGAATTGGGACCATCTGTGCAGAGCTCTTCACAACTAATTTGGAGAGAAGGGAGATAATCTATCCTTGTTGGAACAACTAAAAAAAATCAAGAGGGATCCTAATGAGCAGTTGACCGACTTCAAGTTCAGATTCCATCGGACATGGGATAGGATTCCGGTGGCCATGAGACCAACAGATGAAGGTGATTTTCTATACTTCCTTAGAGCTTTAAATTCTAATATTTCCTTAATGATTCAATCCATGGGAGGTATAACCTTACTGTAACCTATAACATTTCCATTATAGATGAAAATTGTTTAATTCAAGTTGGTAGACTCGCACCTAGGCCACCTATGCCTCTATATCCAAAACTAGGAGTTCTAAGCACTAGTCAAACACCCACATTAGCTCCCATACCTACTCCAAGGAATTAGAGTTCAGTTGAAGCTTCCACCTCATCTTCTAGCACTTCAAAATAGCTACAAGAGGTTATGAAACAACTGCAAAACCTAGGAAATGAGCTAGTGACTATCAAGAGATAGCAAGCTCAGAGCTCTAGGCTGTATCAACCTCAAAATCAATATCAGGCTAGACCCCCATATCAGAAAAATAGACCACCAACTCAGGCTGTAAATCAAAACCAAAACCAAGGAAAACCTCAAGCTATTAGGTCTTTCCGACCATATGATCCAAACAAAGCTTCAACATTGAGGGCCTTGGTTTCAACACAAAACAACATAGAACAGTGTACGACTAGTGTTACCCTTGCAATCTACCTCACAATCAATCAACATGTTTTAATGGTGCAATAAACCAGGCCTTGATGGTACAAACCATTGGTGTGTCCCAAGAACCTATTCAAGAGGAAAATCTACATCAAGAAACCCAACAGGAGACACCTCCAACTGAAACTATACTAGTTAATTAGCAAACAAAAGACTTATGTGGAGTTAACCAAGCCCCTTCTCAAAGTGTAGTTGTCAATACATGGTCCAAGAAAAGGAATATTGGAGAGGGACAATCATCAAATTCAGGTAATCCACAACCCTCTATTACTCCACAAGGTATTGGCAATCAAAGTGCAGCTCCCAATGTGCAAGGTCAGCCCAAGCCACCCCTAGACCAACTCAAGTGCCAGTTGTAACAACCCATGTGCAAGAGAAGAATATGCAAGGCAAAGGGTAATATAGGGATAGATCATCTCCATACAACATCATTGAGCAGATGAAAAGGAAAAATGTAAACATCTCAATGTGGGAGTCATTGGCTATCCTAGGACAAAGAGACCTATTGTAAGCTACTATGGAAAATTGGTCAACATTAAATCAGTCACCCAATTAGCAAGAGAAAGTGCTTACCAATGCAGCTCATCCTGAAAGGAGTCATAGAGGACAAAAAGGTAAGAATATAAACCCTCCTCCCTTCTATGTGTCATTGATCATCGGAGACAAGATAGTGCATAATTACATGATTGATTCGGGAGCAAGTAGCTCTGTAATGCCAAAACAAATAGTTGATCAATTGGGTCTTCAATATGAAGTCATTTCCAAAGGTGTGGTATAATTGGATGGTACAAAAGTAACAAATGGTTGGAGTTATAAAATATTTGAGCCTCACATTGCATGCATGTCCCAATGTGACCGTCTTGCAAAATGTATTAGTCATAGACTTGCCACCACACTTTGCATTGTGTTTGTCAAGAGACTTCACTACTAAAATTGGAGGTTATTTTTTTGCTAATTGGTCACACATGTTATTCAAAACGAGGTATGGAGCTAAGGATAGAATCATATCTAATCCTATTGTAAACTTCCATATTAACCCTCATACACCAAGTCCAATCAATGCAAATTATTCAGCCCTTGATCAAGAAGATTATCCAAGCACCCATGAAGCTAATACCAAAGTCGGATATATTCCAGACTTGACCCTTGATGAATGGGTGAAACAAGAGGCATGCTTTTGACCCTTACAAAGAAATGGAAGAATCTGAATTAGGGGTCTATTGCTTGCATGAAGAGAATCATCC
This sequence comes from Taxus wallichiana var. yunnanensis, assembly GCA_018340775.1. Lineage (NCBI taxonomy): Eukaryota > Viridiplantae > Streptophyta > Pinopsida > Cupressales > Taxaceae > Taxus > Taxus wallichiana. Next base: position 204,038,256 of record CM031236.1, read on the forward strand.
TCTTCCTAACATCACTAAGCTAGACCACAAGGATGATAATGAGGTATGGAAGTTATTATTTGATGGCTCAAGAAGTAGAAAAGGTGCAGGAGGAGGAGCTATGTATGTTTCACCTCAAGGTATGAAATATTACTCAGCCTTTGTTTCCAATTTTCTTGCTCAAAGAACACAACAGAGTATGAAGCCTTAATCCATTGACTACATTGGGCAAGAAAGAGAAGTATTAAGAATCTGTAAATATTTGGTGATAGTGATCTGATTGTGAACCAAGTTACAGGACAACATGCTGTAAGGAGTGACCTACTCAGGAGCTATAAAAACCAAGTATGGGACCTCATTGAGGACTTTGAAGCTTTCAACATTGTCTCCATACCTAGGAAAAATAATGATGCGATAAGCATGACCGGTCGCGTAATTGGGGCAGCGTTTGATGTTATAAAAATTATAAAAAGTGATAAGTCTCATCCCCATATCAAGGTGGTTGTGAGGCTAGCTGTCTCAGTTAATAACACAAGTTGGCAGGTCTTCGAGAATGATCAACAAATTGTTAATTTTCTATAAGAAGAAGCTGAGTTCTCCTCTAGAAACAAAGATAAATTGGAACAACAATATGACAACCAAGTGGTGCAGCGAGAACTAACAAATTACCAAAAGGTCTTGTAACCTTAGAGTTAATCTTCAACCCGAATGATCAATTCTAGAAGGAGAAATAAAATATTCAGGTAAAGGGTGAAGATTCAGAGCCCATTTTTGTAGATGAAGGAAAAACGTTGCGAATTAGTAGGATAAGTACCCAACAAGAAAAATCTGAGTTTGTTCAACTTTTTCAAGAATTCCTAGATGTCTTTGCTTGGACTTACAAGGATTTAAGAGGTTTCAACCCAAGGTTGGCACAGCACACTATCGAGTTGGATCCGGGATCTAAGCCTTTTAGATAGAAGCAAAGGCCGAGTAAACCCTCACATTGAACCTCTCATGAGAAAAGAGTTGAACAAGATAATTGAGGCCAACATCATCTTCCCTATCAAGCATTCAAGTTGGGTTACAAACTTGGTGCCTATGAGGAAAATAAATGGAGAAATCATATTGTGTGTAGACTTCCATGATCTAAATAGAGCATCACTCAAATATCACTACCCACTTCCATCAATGGAGAAAATCTTGTAGGTTATAGCTAGCTCTGAGAGGTTTTCATTGCTAGATGGATACTCAGGATATAATTAGATAATGGTGAAAGAATAAGATCATTTCAAGACAACCTTCACCACTAAATGGGGTACATATGCTTATAAGAAGATGTCATTCGGGATGTCAAATGCCAAAGAAAAATTTCAGCAAGCTATGGACATGGCATTCAAAGGATTAATCAACAAGATAGTTCTGGTGTATCTAGATGATATCACCATCTTCTCAAAGAATGTTGCAAACCATATCTTCCACCTCAGACAGGTATTTCAAAGGTATAGAAGGTTCAAAGTGTCATTGAATCCAAATAAGTGTGTATTCTTGGCACATGAGGGAAATTTTTGGGCCACATTGTCTCAAGAAAAGTGTTAACAATTTATCTTGAAAGGGTTGAAGCCATCCAAACACTTCCATTGCCAAAATACAAGAAGTCTCTCCAAATCTTCTTAGGGAGAATAAAATTTGTCCACAGGTTTGTGCCTAATTTTGCCACTCTTGTAAATCCTTTAACAATGATGTTAAAGAAGATTCTTGCATTTAAATGGACAACAAAAGGCAAAGAGAGTTTTGAGGCCATCAAGCTTGCAATATCACAGGCCCCAACTCTTATTAACCTAGACTTTTCAAAGGACTTCATGTTGTATGCTTTTGGAGGGTCAGACACAATCTCAACTATCTTGGTTCAGCCTAACAAGGAAGGTTCAGAATAGCCCATAGCCTTCTTTAGTTAGAGCTTGGAGGATTATGAAGTAAAGTATTCTTTCATTGAAAATCATGTCCTTCTTTGTCATTAGGAGTTTGAAGAAGTTCAGACACTTGGTCTTGAACAACAAGATTCAACTGCTAGTGTCTCATGTTGGTGTCAAGGATTTTCTCCTAAACAAGGACTTGAATGAGAAGAGAGCAGGTTGGATCACTCATGTAATGGAGTATGATATTGAAATCAAAGTGACCAAGCTGGTTCGTGGCAAGGGTCTGTGTGAGCAGCTCGCTTCAAGAAACAAGTTGAGTCAACGGATGAAGAAGAGGTTGTCTTGCTCTTTGCAGAATGATTAAGAGCAGCTAGCTAATGATACACCTATTCCATGTTGGACTCAAGCCTTGGTGCATTATCTCCAAACAAATAGGTTTGTTCCCTCTAGAATGGAAAAAAGAAAAGAGGAGATACTTCAGATTACAAGCCATCCCATATGTGCTTATTGGTGGTGTCTTGTTCAAGAAGGACATCAATAGTGTTCTATTGAGGTGCATTGGGACAGAGCCAAATTGAGAGGGTGTTGCATGAGTTCCATGATGGAGAAGCAGGAGGCCACTTTGCTCCTCAAGTAACAACTCTCAAAATCATGAAATCTGGTTATTATTTTCCTACGGTGTTTAGTGATTGCTACTCATGGATCAAGAAATGCAAGAAGTGTGCATTCTTCATAGGGAAGGAAAAGTTAGCAGCCCTGCCCCTTTACCCAATTTCATTGGATCAACCATTCATGCAATGGGGATTAGACTTCATTGGAGTGATTAACCCAAATTCAAGTCAAGGCCACAAGTGGATACTCATAGTGATTGACTATTTCACAAAGTTGACTAAAGCGGTGTCAATAAAGGAGACAAATGAATCCAATACCTTGGATTTCTATGAAGGATAGCCACTAGATTGGATTCCCCTGTCACTATCATTTCGATAATTCATTGGCATTCATTAGTACAAGGATCACTAAATGGGTTTTCAATAATGGTGTATACCTCAGCACTTCATCAAACTATTACGCTCAAGGTAATGGCCAAGTAGAGTCCACAAAGAAGAACCTACTAAGAATTATTAGAAGGAATCTTGATGAAAATCAGAGAACTTGGCACACAAATCTCAAATCAGCTCTATGGGCTGATAGGATCACATCCAAAAGGTCTACAGGTAGCTCCCCATACAAGATTGTATACGTAAAATATTCAGTATTGCCCATATTCTTGGAGCTGCCCACTTTGGAGCTCATGAAACAGTTGGAACTAGCCGAGTTTGAACCTATGGAAATCAGGTATGCAGAGCTAATGGGAGTAGAAGAAGCAAGAGAACATGCAATGCAGATCATAGAGAAAGATCAGGCATTAGTCAAGAAGAGTTTCAATAAGAAAGCAAGAACAAGGACCTTTCAAGAGGGGAACTTAGTTCTAAAGTGGGATGCAGATCAGAAAAAACAAGGAAGGCATTCCAAGTTTGATGCCATTTAGAGTGACCCTACATGGTCACAAAATGTAAAAGTAGCAATGCCTTCCGGCTGGCTAAGTTGGATGGTGAAGAATTATAGATTCCAGTCAATGGGATCTACCTCAAACACTGCTACTAAAATGAAAATTTCTCACCCCTATAAATATTAGCCTAGGTTTTCAATTTCTCCAAGTGCATATGCACATTGTCTTGTTATAGTTTAGGTTTCAATTTCCCTAACTCTGGTGCACATGCTTTATTGCTTCTAGTGTATGCTTATATATAGTTCATCTCACTCATGGAAAAGATGTGTGGCCATAAGAAATTAAATCTATAGAGTATCCATATTGGAGTAGGTCGGGATGTTTCATTGCACACCAACAGATCAGGTTTGTAGAAAATCAAATGATGGATAAGTTCTAGGTTTTAGATAACTCTCTACTCTCATAAATCTTGAATCCAAGATTTTCTTGCAAGGATAAGAGTGCATGTAGCATAAGGTAGTTCCAAGCCAATTTTGAAATTACTAAGTAGACTCCATGCCCAATAGATACTTCGAGACTACTCGATCATTTCATCTAGCAGGTAGATGTCCCCGTGAGTCACCAAATTATTATCCCAATTTTTCCCCCAACAAAATTGATCAAACATGACCCTGCACATGAAGAAATCAAAGGGTCAATTTAGTTGTATGAGCCCACATTCCAAATCCAACATTCAAGGGGAAGGTGAGCTCTATAATGGAGGAGCAGGGTTAGAAAAGGAGGCCAAAGGCTCTCAAGAGGAAAACGAAGAAAAGCTCAAAGTTTTGGACTTCACATATGATTGAAGGGCCCAAATCAGTTAAGTATAAAAGGACCAGTGAAATGCACCATGTGTCTCAAAGGCACACCTTCAAGGGTCAAAGCCAATGGTAGTTCCCCAAATGAGCATGGAGCTTCCACATGTCCTAGAACCCGATGAGGAAGTGTTCAATTGAGGCCCTAAATCAGCTAAGTATGGAAGAGATGGCAGAAGCTTCCACGTGCCTCATCAGCGCATCTCCAAAGGTCAAGCCCAAAAGGTAATCCCTAAACAAGCACAGGCCCTCCATGTGTCCAAAGCCCCCAAAAGTTGTTTGGTCGTTGAAAATTCTATGAGCAATGAGAATATGCCACATGTCTCTTACGTGTAACTTTAAAGGGCAAATCAAAAAGCGAGTCTCCAAACAAGCGTGCAACTTCCACGTGTCCAAAACCCAACATAGTCACTCCTAAATAAGCAAAAGGGACCCAGCCAAAAATTAATAAAGAGGAGCGGACCCAAATTGGTTAAGTATAAAAGGACCAATAGAAGGAGCCACATGTGTCATCAACACAATTCCAAGGGTAGAATCCAAAGTGGGGACCCCAAATGAGTGTAAGGCATCCACATGTCCCAGTGTCTAAAAGGAGATAGAGTTAGTAGTTGAAAATTCGAGTGGGGGTAGAGCCAGTGGAAGGTGCCACATGTTGACTCAGTGCAACTTCAAAGATCAACTCCGAAGGTGGTCCCTAAAACTAGTGCCAACCTCGCCACGTGGTCAAAGTTCGAAGACAAAGCTGGCCCCAATCGGTTAAGTATAAGAGGGGTGGCATAAGCCTCCACGTGCCTCAACGATGCATCCTCAAGGTTACAATCCAAAGGTAGTCCCCAAACAAGTGCAAGCTCGCCACGTGGTCGAGCCAAAAAGGGACAGAGCAGGCCCAAATTGGCTAACTATAAAAGAAACAGAGGCAAGCCAATGGAAGGTGCCATGTGTTGACTCAGTGTAACTTCAAGATCAAATCCGAAGGAGGTTCTTGAAATTGGCATAGGCTCTCCACGTGTCCAAAATTCAAAAAGGGGACAGATTCGGCCACTTAAATCAACTATGTATAGAAGGGATAACGAAATCCTCCACGTGTCATCTCCATGCAAATTCAAAAGGTAAAATCTAGAAGTAGGTCCCAAATGCGCACCAACCCTCCATGTGTCCCAATTCAGACATATGGACCCGTAAAATAAAAGGGGACTTAGGAAAAACACAAAATTATAGAGCAGGCCCACAAAGGGACATGTGGCCATGTTTCATGTCAAAGCGGGAAGGCGGGTCACCGGAGGTAGTTTTAATTTTTTGGCTTTTGTTTCGAAAAGGCGTAAAGTATAAAAGTAAGTCACACCTCCGCTGATGCCCATAGAAGCCATGTGTTAGGACTAAATTACATGTGAGGAGGTGGGCCTTGGAAATATTTTTTGCTAAAGGCGAGCCGGCGGGCCTGGGAAAGAATTTTTGTCAAAGTGGATAATGCGGGCCAGTGGGCTTGGGGATGACAAATGCAAAAGGTGAATTGCAGGCTTGCGGGGATATGGGGAATTTTTGCAATTTTGTGACTTTTGTGCAAAAGGCACGAGTTTCAAAATTGGGCCCGAGGAGGCTTAAGGCGTAAAGTGAATTTTGGGCCCACGGATCCATTTTTCAAAACTGGTTTTTCGCCATTTTTGTATTGATTCGACTCAAATATTCAAATGGGTATAACTTTCAATCTAGTGCTTAAAATTCAACAAATTTAGAATCATTAGAAAGGTATCGACCTCGTCTATGCCATGGAAGCCTAAATATTTAATTTGTATAAGGCTAGGTGGGTGTGTTGGACATCAAATAGGACTTCACGAAGACCAACGTCAGGGGGACAAGAAGTCCCTCCTCTTTAATGGGAGAGGTTCCCTTATTTAGAAACGAACCTATTTACAAATATACAAAACATGATTTTCTTGTGGAACTTGGATATCTACGAAAGTGTTTTCTATAAGGATCATCAATTACAAAAGGACTGAGGAATGAGAAAATGAGAACAAGTAGAAAGGCACCATTTAGAATTATAGATGACAGAGTAATTCTTTATGCATGCGAAGGTACAATGAATTGAAACAAGATCATTTGTATCATACTAATAAAATGAAATTTGAAAGACACAAAGTTCTATTAATAACATCTGCAAGAATACAAAGCTTCTTAATATAATATAGACAAATGATCTTAACAAGATTAAATGAAAAGCTTAGGGATAAAAGAGATCAGATAGACGAAGAATGAAAAGCCCTTCTGTATTGATTTCTTTATGATTTATTTACACTTTCGAGAAAATAAGCCCAGTTCTTCCTTTTTCAAAATGGCGAGGAGAGGCCATTATATAGTTTACAATTGATTACTCTCGTAACTACTTCTTTTAACTAAATATTAGTTAAGGATTACCAATCGCAATACCTCAACTTATTACAATAAATCCGGGAAAAAGAATTGGAAGAGAAGAGAGGAATAAGGAGAAGAAGACAGGTGCTTATGACTAGGAGGGACCCACTGACTTCAAAATCCATTGCTGAATCTCTTCAATGCCTCGGCTATGTCTCTGCCACATGTATATTGGTCAATTCGCTCGAATCAGGGTTGAAATGAGCTCCGCATGAAAGCATTGTATCTGCACATTGCACAGAGATTGGGAAACCACCAGCGAAAGCCAAACTGCTGTCATGAATCATTTGTGCCATTGGCGTAGAGTTTGTGTCTGTCATCCTCGACCAAAAATCACTAAAGTCAAGATGGCAAACTTCACTGTCCCCGATATCGGGAATGGCAGACTCTAGTGGTGAGATTTGTTCTTGCCCCTGAAATTTGATCTTCATATTGATGGTAATTCGGAGGGCAAAGCTGTAAGCTAGACTCGGGAAGGAATTGCAGAGGGAAATGGATACGCGCGTAGGAATTTAGATTGCAAAGGTTCGAGCAAAAGATAGCAGGAAAGCAGTGTGCAAAACGCATAGGGGGTTCGCTCGTTATATAGCCATTTAGGAGAGAGAAAGGCAATGAATGCGCATTTAATACATACCTACTAATTTGAAAAGTAAGGTATTCGGGTAGAGCGGGAAAAATTAGCACAAATAGCACTTTGGTTCATTTGGGACATGTGGGATGCGAAAGCGTGAAGTACGCGGCTCGGCCGATTCGGGCGAAGCGGGGAAAAGACGCACAAATGCTCTTGGAACACGCGGGACAAAAGTACGTGAAGTACGCGGCTCGGCCGAATCGGACAAAAATGGAACAATTGGTCCGGCAAACTTGGGACATTTGGGACAAAAAGTTCCGACGGGCCCGAAAAGAACAGACTTCGTGTAACCTGGCCGATCGGGAATAGAGGGCCCAATTGAATGTGGGACACGCAGGATAGAAGTATGTGAAGTATGCGGCTTGGCCAAATCGAGGCGAAAATGGAACAATTGGTCCGAGCAAACTTGGGACATTTAGGACAAAAAGTTGACAGCCCGAAAAGAACAAACTTGGGTGAACCGCCGATCGGGAACATAGGGCCCAATTGAACTTGGGACATGTGGGACAAAAGTGTCATGCAGAGCACGAAAAACACACAAAATGACCCAAAAATGTAGATTTCTCGGTTTCTTTGGCATTTCACATTATCAAGTACAACGAGAAAAACACTTAAACTCAAAATTTTAAATTTTCACTTTCTTAAGAGCAGGGGAATTTTGAGTGGACAACAGCTGGCTCCTTCTGGGGATGACTTGGCATAAATTCAAGGAATGAGACAAGGTAAGAACTTAGACAAACTTGGGGAAGTAGACCAGTACCTTATCCATTGGGCAACGGAGTCAAAAAGCAAACCAATACAGAGGACAACACACCAAAACAAAGGGAAAGAAAAACAAAACGTTGTACAGAATATACAAAGGACTCCCTAATCACCTATGACTTGAACAATTTCAGGTACTGCCCACTATAAGGAAGTGGGAGAGAAGAACCATCCATATAATCAAGGTAAAAAGAATTCTTACCAGTAAAGTGCCTGATCTTGAAAGGTCCGAGCCAAAGGGAATCAAACTTGCCATGGCTGCCACGAGGTTCATGCCTTTTATCCCACAACAAAACAGTGTCTCCAACTTGGAAATCTCTGAACCTGGATTTCTTATCAAACAGGACCTTAACTTTTTGTTGATGAGCAGATATCTTATCAGCAACTTCCAATCTATCCTCATTCAATTTGTGAAGGTACATTATTCTCTTATCCAAAGCATCATTGAAACTGGTATCTTCAATGGCCTTCATTAGATGCAAGGCTGGCAGCTCCACTGTTACTGGCAATTGAGCTTCTACTCCATATACCACTTGAAAAGGAGACATTCCAATGGCTCTCTTAGGTGTGATCCTGTCTGCCCAAAGAGCATCATAGAGTTTCTTGTGCCAGTTTCGTTGAGACTCATTGACTAATTTCCTTATTATGGTCACCAGATTTTTATTAGTGGATTTTGCTTGTCCATTTCCCTGAGGATAGTAATCTGAAGAGTGAGCCAGAGAGATGCCATATCCATAACAAAAATCCATCATCTCATTTGAAGAAAAATTCAAAGCATTATCTGTCACAATCTTGTTTTGTACACCATACCTTACCAAGATGTTTTCTTTGATGAAACTGCACACCACTTCAGAAGTAGTACTCTTTACTAGAATGGCTTCTACCCATTTTGTGAAATAATCTGTAGTAGTTAATACATGAGTATGACCAGCACTAGAAGAGGGATTAAGTGTTCCAATGAAGTCCAAACCCCACTGTTGAAAAGGTTCTTCAATTACAACTGGCTTAAGAGGCAAAGAGGCCAATTTGGGTCTACCCACGAAAGTCTGACAAGCCTCACATTTATCAACCCACTTGGATGCATCTCTGAACAAGGTAGGCCAGTAATATCCTCCATGAAGTATCTTATGAGCAGTGACAGTTGATGAGTAGTGCCCTCCGCATGCTTGATCATGAAAATCTGAGAGTAGCTTTTTCTGTTGTTCCTTGTCCACACATTTCAAAAACCTTCCATCTAACCCACGTTTGAACAAGGCGTTTTCCCACAACACATATTGCACTGACCTTAGTTTAACAGTCCTCTTTTCTTTGGCAGTCAAATGAGAGGGGCATTCTCCATAGGTGAGAAAATGGGTGATATCAGCATACCATTCGTCAACTGAGCTAAGAAACAGAACGGTAGGAAGACCAACTTTATCCTCCAGTAACTCATGTCTAGCTCCTTCAGCGATGAGTTCACACAGGCCTTTTCCATGGACAAGCTTGGTTGGTTTGATGTCAATATCATATTCTTGGACCTTGGCCACCCAGTTCCCTCTCTTGGATCCAAATTCCTGCTGTGTGAGAATTGACTTAACAGTTGTATCTGGTACCAACACCATGGAATGAGAGTTAAGAATGTAAAAACGAAACTGCTTAACAACTTTAACCACTACAAAAGCATGTTTTTCCATCATGGTATATTTTAACTCATGATCTTTCAGAATATAGCTCATAAATGCAATTGGGAGTTTGTGCTCATTAGAATCTTCTTGAGTTAAAACAACAGCCAAGGTGTTATCTGTGGCGTAGCAATAGATAATAAAATCTTTGCTAAAATCTGGACATGCTAAAATAGGAGTTTTAGCAATGGCTCTTTTAATATCTTCAAAGGCTTCTTTCCCTTCAGGAGACCAACCAAATGTTTGTTTGCCTTTCATCATTTGGGAGATATTCAGAGTTAGTTCTGCAAAATCAGGGATGAATCTTCTCAAAAAATTGATCTTACCAAAGAAAGAGTGCACGCCCTTTTTGCTGGTTGGGAGAGGAATTTGCTGAATAACTTGAACTCACTCAGGATCAATTTTAATACCATATTTGGAGACGATGTGCCCTAATAATTTCCCCTCTGTGACACAAAAGACGGATTTTTAGGATTCAAAGAGATCCGTGTTCTCTACATCTTAGCAGAACTATCTCCAGGTGTTGAAAATGATCTGCCCTTGTTTTAGAATACACAGTCAAGTCATCAAGGTATACAACAATACACTTCCCTTTCAAACTTCCAAAGGCCAGATCCATAGCTCTCTGAAAAGTGGCACCAAGCATTAATGAGCCCAAAAGGCATTCTTTTGTAAGCAAAGGTACCCCAAGGGGTAGTGAAAGCTGTTTTGTGTTGATCTGCAGTATTAACTTCTACCTGATTATATCCTGAGAATCCATCAAGCATAGACAACATTTCAGATCCTGTTACTACTTGTAAGACCTGATCCATCATAGGTAAAGGATAATTATCTTTCAAGGAAGCCTGATTCAGATTCCTGAAGTCAACACAGATACGAATCTCACCATTTTTCTTTCTAACAGGTACAATATTGGCAATCCATGTTGAATGATGGATAGGAAAAATGATTTTGGCTTTCAACAACTTCTGTATTTCTTGAAAAATGGTGTCAGCTATTTTGGGATTGTATTGCCTCTGCTTTTGTTTAAAAGGCTTAATTCCAGGTTTGAGAGGAATAAAATGCTGCATCTCTTTTGGTTGGAAAGCTTTTAAATCTTCATAAGAGTAGGCAAGAACATCCTTATACCTCTTTAACAAATCAATTTCTTTCTTCCTCTCATCTGCTGTGCAACATTTTCCAATGTTCACGAACTTAGGGTCAGTAGAACTCCCAATATTAATTTTGTCATATTCAGCTGATTGTTGAGGTCCAGTAGAAGCTCTAGACTTTACATACCTATCGTGTTTATCAAACAGTTCCTCTAAACTTACCAATCCTTTAGGGATCTTGTTTCCCTTGAGTTTGATACATCCATCCTGATCTGTTTCTTCTCCTTGAGTGGCTGCTTTGTCAAAGGGCACACTTTCACGAGGCAAGTTATCACTTCCTTCAAAGTATAGCTATTCAAAATTATCCTTGAGTTCTAAGAAAGAAAGCAAATGTTGATCATTATTGAAAACTTGCCAGTTATTTGTATTATCAGGTACACTAGGTCGATGGATCATCTCAATGGTGAACTTATCTTGGGAAAAGTCAGGATGAGGTATAAGCAGTGACCCAGAGACTGCTAATGAATCAGCCCTGGTATTCTTCTCCCTAGGTATTGCTTCAATGGAGAAAGCATCAAGAAATTCAATGGAATCCACACCGGATTCCTGTAATGTTTGAACCTTCCATTTTTACTTGGAAGAGGTTTCTAACTTGCTTTACAATCAATTCTGCATCCCCACAAGCTAGAAGATTCTTCACACCTTGTTCTTTTGCCACCTGTAGTCCAAGAATGAGAGCCTCATACTCTGTTGTATTATTGGTATTTTCAAATTACAACTTGAATGAGAAAGGATGAAGGCTTCCTTCAGTAACACCAAGTATGACATTGGCTCAGAACCGGTGAGGAACAACTTCCATCAAAGTCTAAAATCCAAACACCATTAGGATCTTTAGGTGACACTTTGGGGAGTTGGATTTCTTCAGGAGACATAATCATGTAGTTGCCATGCCCCATATCCTCATAGAGTATTTGTGCTTTGGGATCATCTGTTTTTTGTACAATATACTCAGATTGCTTCTCAGGCAGCAACTTCTTCATTTTTCCATTAATAGGTATGAGGGCATGTGACCAATCCATTTGAATTTCTCCACCCACATCCTTACATAAGTTTCTACTTAGCAACATCCCATATGAAGGAGGAATATCTGCTACTATGATGGTAGCCAAAACTTTCTTCTCAAGCAAAGCAGCAAAAGCCACTTGTGCATCTTTAATTCTTCCGACTAAGGGCACTTCCTTACTCTCCATAGAGTAACAAGATCCATAAGTGCGTGTGAGAGTCAAGCCTAAGGCATGAGCTACTTTAGCAGGCATCACATTGTCTGAGGCTCCTGAGTCTATGACACAATTACTGAGCCTATGGCCAGCTATAAGAAGTGTCACATAGAATGGTTTGATTTTGTCATTGGGCGAGGTGACAGCGGCTACCAGATTAGGCTGTGGTGCAGAAGGAGGAGTGGGTAAAAGGCCTTTAGAAGTAGTTTTAGAATGGGAATTGACAAAGTGAATCATTTTAGCAAAAGCCTTGGGATGGGTTTGATAATATTCAGCCTCTGAGATTTGAACCTTAGTCTTTTTTAGGTGATCAATAATATCGAAAGACCCAGAAGTGGACGGGCTATCATCATTTGAAATCTTAGGTTTATCAACTTTAGGAGAAACGGAAATAACTTTAGTAGCAGAATTGATAGGACTCACCTTTGGTGTAGATGAAACGGGGATAGGAGATCCTCTTTTTACAATTACGGGGATAGTTGTCACGGTGTTCTTTAGATTTCTTGGTGGGCTGCATCACTTTCTCCCTCTGATTTGTCTACTCTCGAGTCATGACAGCGTATGATTCGCTATTCATGTCTGCTACTATTTCATCATAATCATCCTCATCATCAATGCCCTCAGTGGTGAAGAAATTAACTCGAGATCCCTCAAGTTCATCTGCTTCATCATCAACCTCTTCAACAAATTCCTCGCAATCTTCATTAACCTCTTCATCTTCAGGTTCCTCAACTTCACAGGTTGCATTGACGGGAACTTTAATAGGAGGTCCTTCAAGCGCTAGCCTTGTTTGAGCAGCAGGCAAACAATTTCTGGGCTGAAAATTCCTCCTTGGAACGTCTGCATAGGGAGCATGCTGAGCCAATTGTTTCTTTATGGCAATGAGATCATTCGCTAGTTTTTGTACCAAGGGATCAGTATTAGGTCCAGGGGTGGAAGAGGAGGAAGAAGTAGATTTAGATTTAGAAGGGTCTCTCCTCAACTTCCCTGACATGATTAAATCATCTTCGACACTAACAGCAAGAGTTTAGTCTTTAGCCAATGTTGCGAGATTAGCCCTTCTTAGTGCATAACTAACTTCAGGTGATTGGGCATTTAGGAAAAAACATTTTTGAATTTGATCTACAGGTAGAGTATTTGCTGGAATTTTTTAATCAACCTGTTGAATCGGGCCACAAATTCTCTCATGGGCTCTTACGAATCTTTCTTTATTTGAGAGATTTGGGCTAGCAAGGCATGCACGTCTTCTGCTGGTTTGAACCGGTTTTCAAACCTAGTTCTCATTGTATCCCAGCTAGTGATAGCACCGGCCGGAAGGTGATAGAACCAATCAGTAGCATTATCTTGTAAAGTCTCAACGAAAAGTCTTACGGAGACATCTTCATGTTCAACTCCCAGAACTCCGCATGCAACTATGAAGGCTGCGATGTGTTCATCAGGATGCACTTTACCATCGCCTTTGAATTTAGGGAAGTTCTTCCGGTTACCTCTGGGTAACTCGTGCAAAGGCTGAGGAAGGGCAAGGGGCCCGACATGATGACCCCAGGGCAGTGGTACCGCCATTCTTGGAAAAATGGCTTGAAGAGGAACTGCAACACCAACAAGAATCAAAGCTCGAAGATTAGGACTGATTGACTCTGAAGGAATACCACCCGTAGGGATTCTATCTTGAACAGGTGGAGTACTTGTTGAACGAGTCTTTCTATTTCTTGTTGAAGGGAAAGGAAAACCCTGCTGCTCCAAAAGCTGAAACTGAGAATCTTCAATACCAAGGGCCCTTCTCCCTCGAGTAAAACGTGGAGTCGCCAGATCAAAGGATGATCAATAATTATAGAACTGGAATATGATTTCCCCAGAGTCACCAAAAACTGTTGGTCATCAAATAGGACTTCACGAAGAGCAACAGTCAGGGGACAAGAAGTCCCTCCTCTTTAATGGGAGAGGTTCCCTTATTCAGAAACGAACCTATTTACAAATATACAAAACATGATTTTCTTGTGGAACTTGGATATCTATGAAAGTGTTTTCTATAAGGATCATCAATTACAAAAGGACTGAGGAATGAGAAAACAAGAACGAGTAGAAAGGCACCATTTAGAATTATAGATGATAGAGTAATTCTTTATGCATGCGAAGGTACAGTGAATTGAAACAAGATCATTTGTATCATACTAATAAGATGAAATTTGAAAGACACAAAGTTCTATCAATAACATCTGCAAGAATACAAAGCTTCTTAATATAATATAGACAAATGATCTTAACAAGATTAAATGAAAAGCTTAGGGATAAAAGAGATCAGATAGACGAAGAATGAAAAGCCCTTCTGTATTGATTTCTTTATGATTTATTTACACTTTCAGAAAATAAGCCCAGTTCTTCCTTTTTCAAAATGGCGAGGAGAGGCCATTATATAGTTTATAATTAGTTACTCTCGGTAACTACTTCTTTTAACTAAAGATTAGTTAAGGATTTCCAATCGCAATACCTCAACTTATTACAATAAATCCGGGAAAAAGAATTGGAAGAGAAGAGAGGAATAAGGAGAAGAAGACAGGTGCTTATGACTGGGAGGGACCCACTAACTTCAAAATCCACTGCCTAAATCTCTTCAATGCCTCGGCTATGTCTCTGCCACGTGTATATTGGTCAATTCACTCGAATCAGGGTTGAAATGAGCTCCGCATGAAAGCATTGTATCTGCACATTACACAGAGATTGGGAAACCACTAGCGAAAGCCAAACCGTTGTCATGAATCATCTGTGCCATTGGCGTAGGGTTTGCGTCTGTCATCCTCGACCAAAAATCACTAAAGTCAAGATGGTAAACTTCACTGTCCCCGATATCGGGAACGGCAGACTCTAGTGGTGAGATTTGTTCTTGCCCCTGAAATTTGATCTTCATGTTGATGGTAATTCGGAGGGCAGAGCTGCAAGCTAGACTCGGGAAGGAATTGCAGAGGGAAATGGATACGCGCGCAAGAATTTAGATTGCAAAGGTTCGAGCAAAAGATAGCAGGAAAGTAGTGTGCAAAACGCATAGGGGGTTCGCTCGTTATATAGCCGTTTAGGAGAGAGAAAGGTAATGAATGCACATTTAATACATACCTACTAATTTGAAAAGTAAGGTATTCGGGTAGAGCGGGAAAAATTAGCACAAATAGCACTTTGGTTCATTCGGGACATGTGGGACGCGAAAGCGCGAAGTACGTGGCTCGGCCGATTCGGGCGAAGCGGGGAAAAGACGCAAAAATGCTCTTGGAACACGTGGGACAAAAGTACATGAAGTACGCGGCTCGGCCGAATCGAATGAAAATGGAACAATTGGTCTGGGTGAACTTGGGACATTTGGGACAAAAAGTTCCGACGGGCCCGAAAAGAACAGACTTCGGGTGAACTGGCCGATTGGGGAACAGAGGGCCCATTGAACGTGGGACACGCGGGACAAAAGTACGTGAAGTACCCGGCTTGGCTGAATCGGATGAAAATGGAACAATTGGTTTGGGTGAACTTGGGACATTTGGGACAAAAAGTTCTGACGGGCCCGAAAAGAACAGACTTCAGGTGAACCGGCCGATCGGGGAACAGAGGGCCCAATTGAACTTGGGACACGCGGGACAAAAATGTCCGACAGGCCCAAAAAACACACAAAATGACCCAAAAAACGTAGATTTCTTAGTTTCTTTGGTATTTCACATTATAAGTACAATAGAGAAAACACTTAAACTCAAAATTTTAAATTTTCACTTTGTCTTAAGAGTAGGGGAATTTTGAGTGGACAACAGGGTGAAAATTAGGAAAAATATTTCATGCTATTAATATATGATCTGATTGCTTCAAAAACTAGATCAAATTTGATTTTATCTGCCATTCTTCCTTCTTCAACACACTAAACAAACATGGAGAGGTAGACTTGATAGATTGTAGGTGGATTTGTAGGGGCATTGATGGCTGGTAGCTAAGCTTCCAAATCAGATTTCCCACCTCTTTTCTTCTCCTCTCTTCACTTCATCTATAAAGGTAAGAGATTGGCTCATTGTAAAGGGTTGGACATTTTGGTTTTACACCCTCCCTTCTTCTCTAGTCTGCAGACAAATTCGTGGAGTTCGAACCTTCTATTGAGACTATAATGATTTTTTTTTCCTCTTGGCCATTGTAATTTTCTGTATCAATTTGTGAAGCAATAATACATGTCTATGGATGATTTCAACCCTCTCTTGTGTTCATTGACTTTATCTGATCTTTCATTGCAATATTGGTTATCTGTGCATGGTAGTTGTATTACATTTTAATGGTCTATGTTTGATAGAAAATTTGGTGTTTAGCATTCCTTTGGTGCATCACCTCCATTAGTTTACATTTAATTTATTGCATCTTCTTAACCCTATTTCCTTGGCAAGTTAGAATAGATTTTATAATAGATCCTCTACAAATTTTATGTTTGCACCTGAACAGAGGAATAGGAACCTGCCTTCACTCGAAGAGCTCTCTCAATTTCAAAGTCCCACACTTTGAGATATACTCCATGTTATGCAATCACACTGAGAGTCTCAACCCATATAGTTTTAGACATTTAGGGTTGTTGTGATTTTGCACTAACATGTCCTTAAAATCATGTGGGACCAATCATAAGATAAATACCTACCCACTTTGGATGTGAAATCTCTTGATAAGCATATGGAAAAGAAAGGGCTTAAGTCAGTAATCGATACATCTTGAGTGATGGTTAAGTTAGGACAAGTATCCCGAATCAAATAAAGATCTTTTATAACCCCTAATATTTTGACATTTGAGCCAATAAGTTACAGGAATCTCTTAGAAGTTGGTTTGTATTGAATTCCTAGAATGACTATTGTTTTCTTGGACATTATATAAGTACTAACACATGAATCTATCATGTAATTATGTACTATGTGTTCTCCTATTATCAAAGACATGTAAAAGGGTGGAGGCTTCTTGACCTTACTTACTTATTCATCCTTTGGCTGGAAAATATTCACTACGAGTTTGAATTTCACATAACGAGTTAATATTGCATAAAGAATCGCTTCAAAGCTTCTTATAGGATATCCCTTTGAGATGGGATAGACAATGCATCCCATATTATCATATTCAGGTTTGTCTTCTTCATTTGTTCAACAATGTTGAAATAAAGACTTGTGGATTAATGCATTATAGGTACAAAGTGATCTCTTATTGTTTTCTCAATAGGAGGAATTGGTACTTTGAATGGCGGACTTTCTTTGTATAATGAATTTTTTTCTAAGGGATGAATCCTTTGGTGTGATTCTTATTAATTATGTGGATTGTTTTTCTTTGAGATGTGGTGTGTAGTGAAGGGGATGAAGAAATGATTCTCAACCAATTTTCTTTGACCTTATGTTATATGTAACATGAAGTCACAATCTATTTAAGTTATCTTTTATTTGATTAGCCACATAAAATCTTCGAGGAGTGTAGAACATGAGATTAGATTTTGGGGAAGATTCTTATATTATTTCCTCATTGGGATTTATTACTTCAATCAATGGTTCATTTTGAATGAAATATTTTTGTACCATAAAGGTTTGAACTTGTGAACCATTAGCATAATTATTTTGATCATGTGGTTGATTTTATGGAAAAAATAACTCATCTTATTGTATTACATTAGTTTGCATTGAAACAGGTATTTAATACTAGTACTAGCAGTAAGAAGCTATTGTGTAGGAGTAATTAAATGAAGAGGAAATTTGGATTTTGTACTTGAGACCTATTTGTTTTACTATTATAGTCATATCTTTGGTGTGGATGTCGACCTTTCTATTGCTAATAACCTTGATTAAAATTTTGACTGAATATTTCCCTCGATTGAAACTTAAGAAGTTTTTAGGTGTTTCCTCGAACAAAGAGATAATTTCATTAGATAATTTTTATCAAGTTTCTAAGGTCATTATTTCCATCTTTCTTTTGGGAGGATTAAAACGTGGTAGAAGATGATGAATCATTTGGTTCTATGATAAGAGCAAGAGAAGTATGAATATTTTAAGGCATTTCGGGAAAAAGCAGTGGGAAATCTAGGCACTATTTTCTAGCTTGAATCAAACAATTTTCATCCTTAATGGCTATTGTATATGCATCAGGTAATTTTTTATCTCCCGTATATTGAATCATTACTAAAATATCATAATTAAGATCTCTTAAAAATTACAAAAATTACCTTTAAAGGTTAGCCTCAAAGGAGTTGGAATCCTATCCTAAGACTTATGAAATTTGAAGTTAAAATATGCCATAAGCTCATTGGGATCTCTCTTTGTAGTTTTCAGATGTTCTAACATAGAAATATTGTCTATATTTTCCTCAAAATTTTGGCGAAGTTCTTCTCCAAGATCATCCCAATAATGGATTGAAGTAGATTGTAGACTTCTATACCATTGCAATGCTTTCCTTTGAGGGAAGAAGCTAAAAAAAAAAATTACATCATCATTAGTTAAAGAATGTACAGAGAATACATTAACAACATCTCGGATATGCTCTATGGAGGGAGGAAGATTTTCACCGGTAAAAAAGGAATACCCTTTAGAGCAAAAGCTGGAACATCATTATGAGTCACTAGGGATAAAGAACTACTTCCATTAAAGGTTATAAAAGATAAATTTATTTGATGCACCATGAAGAAAATGGGCCTATGACCTCTAATAGAGAAAGAGAAGTGTCTACTAAGAGGAGGGGTGGAAAGGATTATCTTGGGAGTTGATAGATACCTCTGGACCGATCTTTCTCTCCCTCTTTTGGGTGAGAGTTGTAGATATTCAAAAGATTATCCTCTCTTTGAAATTTGTCTTTTTGTATCATTCTCATGAAAATGGATACTAGACTACTTCAAAACCAATAGATATGAACTTGGGAGTTTTTATATGTGTAGAAAGATACCTCTAAATTATGAGATCCACTAATACATGCACCAATCTTAAGAGAAATGATAAAAAGTGATCTATAAGTGACTCAAACTATCCCACTAGGCATGGAAAAAAATATTGCCATTTGTTGAGGCTGAGCTAAGCACCTCAATGAAATATTAAAAACCTCTAAAGTGTCGGACAATGTCCCCTTTGAGGTCAATCTCGAGAGAAAGTGGCTCATTCTATCATGGCTCACTACCACTAACTAACCATCACTACGCTATTGCTATCCGATCCTATCCTAATTATTCCAAGGGACGAAGATTGAGAGAGAGAGAGAGAGAGAGAGAGAGAGAAATGTTGAAAATAAAGGAAGGTGATGCACCAAACTAGAATAGGGTTTGGTTCTAGATCCGAGACATGGGTATAATAGTGCATGTAAAAGTACAAGAAAACGCACACATAACTTTGTAAGAAGTAAATAAAAATAAGATGAAGGAGAGAAAGATTAAAGGAAAGAGATCTTATTTGCAGACAATATTAAGAGCTTATCCATTCAAAATCTAATTGAGTTGAGGTGAATCAAACCTTCAAAGGTGTGTTATAGAAGTGCAGTAAGAAAAAGATTCTAGCTCAAAAGGGAAGATTTCTCGGACTAAAAATAAAAATTGAACCCTTGCATATATATTTTCACTTACATTTATAGAAATCGAGAGAAAGAGGAAGAAGAAACAAATCACATCCATTAATGAATGAATCCAATCGATGTGCCACTACAAAGGAACAATGCCCATTAATTTCATAGGCCAAGTATGGGCTCTAACATTTCTCCAATTGCATGTTATCAAAGCGCACGTAGGAGGATGAAGCAGTTCAACATTTAACGTTCATTGTTGGAGTGGTTAGGTTCTGGTCTAAATTTGGTGTGGCTTTCCTATGTTATATGGATTTATGATGTTTTTCCACCTTGCTCTCATCTTCCACGTTTTTTTATGTGTTTGGTGAACTCTCGATGTCCCACGGCTTCATTTCTATATCCATCACCATCTTCTCCCTTTTTGGTCTTATCATTCTTTGGTTTGCAGATTATACTTCATTCTATGGAATTTTTTCCCTCTCATGGAATTTCCTTTGTATCATGGACTCTTAGTTTTACAAATTTTCAAATTTTCCTTATGCCATGGATTTTTGAATTTTATTTTTTCCACGGGCCTTTCAACTTACACAACTTACTCCATGCAAACTTATTTATCGCCCCTGCACTTTTTCTCTTCATTTTGTAGTGTCACGTGGACCTTTTCCTTTGTTTTGCGACATATGTTCTCAATATTATATTGCTTTTTTGTGAAAACTTTAGAAACTCTATGGTACATTGTATTTTCCCTTCTCACGAACACTAGGTTACTTCATTACGCGGATCTCTTTATGAAGCCACCCAAGTCTCTAACTTGGATGAATTTGTCCAAATAGCATGGGTGATATTTTGGACAGCAATTTCTCTTCATCACTTCTCTTGAACTACATTTCTTCTTCAATAAATGTTGAACCATGCTCTCTAGAGTTTTTGATTGTATGTTTCTAAGCATAGATGCCATGTTGTTGAAAATTGGTTGCATGATTTTGAGTGAGATTATGTTTTCATCTTCACCATAGAGAGGTGCCCCAATACCTATAAGTTGAGTCATCCAAGACATAAAGTTGTTAGCATGATTTGTAATGTTATCACTTTTTGACATTTTCACATCAAAGATTTGTTATTTTAGTAACACTTCGGTAGTATGTTTCTTTCAACTAAACAAATTTTCAAATGTATTTGATACTTCTTTAAATATCTTGGAAAAATACATTTAAATTAAGTGAGAACCTAATGTACACAAAACGATGAAAGACTTGGCTTTGTTGTCCTTAGTTTTCCACTTATCTATTTCTCAAACATGCGAGGATAATATTATTTAAATTTTCTTCAATTAGATGAAGTTGTGTCGTGACCTATTATGTGAGAACCTTTTCTTCTACACTTTTTCCATGACATGTACTACAACAACTCTTGAAAAATCAAATAAAACTAAAAATTTAAATAAGGAAACTTGTATTGGCAATAACATTCACATTAGGTTTATTAGTCCTATTCTATAATTGTTCTATAAAATAATTTATTCAATCATCATATTAACTAAGATAGTGATTTTAATTCTACTCTTATAGTAGGATGCATAATAGAAGAATATGAGTTTGAATAGGAAGTCATAACTAGATTTAATCTAGTACCATACTTAAAAAATTAAACATAAATAAATTACAATAAAAAAATGTAAGAAGGAAATGAATTGTCTATTTTATATTATTTTATTGAAGATTATATAACCTACACAACTTGAAAGGATTAACCAACTCCTATCCACATGCACCTCATGTTGATAGTGAAATCACACATTCATGTGACCTTTTAAGTTGTGGTCCCATGAAGGGTTTCCTTTATTTTCTTTGAGTGTTGTTGAGAAAATGTAGGAGCCTTTTCCAATTTAGTGGTCCCATGAATATGTAATTTTGTTGTGATGATAAATTTAAGGTAGGAAATTTTAGAAATTACATGTAAATAAGTAGTCCAAATTTTAAAATCTCAAAACAATTATTACACATTCTACCATGTGGACATATGCCGTGGGGAATCATTCAACCCAATCATTTTCTTGATGTATATTTCTTGACAATGAATACTTGAAAACAATATTGACACATAAGCTTTGCATAGAAACAAGATGGTGCTTGTGTATTTTATTAATATCAAAATCAAGCATTACAAGACAAATGAGAGAGCTGCAATATTTATAGATATTGGATGATTCTATCTCATCCACAATATATGGAAACAAATCATCTAATCTAAGAAAATATGTAGAAATAGCATATTTCCCTAACTGCCCCTATTTCCCCTCATGGAAATCATCTAGGAACAAAATATGCAAGATAGAATATGATCCCACAAACATTGGGATGAGAACACTATCACTTAGTTAACTAACAACTAAGGACAACTAATATCTATTGACATAAGTTTAAAGTATTTAATTAAATACTTTAACTTATTACATTTATTCAAATATCAACTAATGATGAATTAAGCTAAGTTTTATTCATAACATTCCCCCTTAATTCAGCATGGTCTCAAGTGAACAGGAGAGAAATTCTCTAAAACCCTCAAATTTACCTCAAGCAAGTGACTTTGTGAAGACATCTGCACGTTGCATATCTGTTGGGAAATATTGGAGCTGGATGTTGTTGTTCTGAACATGTTCACAAATGAAATGTACCTACACCTCAATGTGTTTGGTGCACTCATGAAAAAATAGATTCTGAACAAGTTTTACTACTCCTTCGTTATCAACATGTAGGATAGTTGGATATTTTTGTGGTATTCCCAATCCTTCAAGTATACGTCGGAGCCATATCGCTTCATAGATAGCTCCACCTACTACACAATATTATAATTCTGTGGAGGATCTTGAAACACAAGTTTGCTTCTTACTCCCCCATGATATTGGTCAGATCCCAAAAATAATACAAATCCTGAAGTGGATTTCCTATCATCTATGTTTCCTACATGATATGAATCTTAATATCCTGTCAAGAAGAAGTTATTATTCTTCTTGTAGTCTAGGCCATAGTCCATAATTCCTCTGATGTTCCTTAGTATCTACTTTTCTGCTTTCCATTGAGAAACCCTTGGTTCTTGCATGAACCGTGAAAGATAGCTGACTACATAGCCGATATCCAGCCTAGTGTAAGTCAAGTAGATGAGACTCCCGATCAACTGCGATAGAGTTGCATTTTTATGCCCTTAACCTATTTCTTGTATTAGGATATGAGTACCCAACGTGTGGCTTACCATATCATTTTATTATATCATTTATACTTTCTCATGCTTATTAGGTCAGCCTTGGTGATGGCCATAACATATGAATAGTATATATAGGGGATTGTAGGTAGTAGTTCATCATCATTGGAGCATTTGAGTCTTATTGTATGGTTTGGAGGTTGCCCCCTCGAAGTGACGAAGCTATTCTAATTGCATATTGAGATCATTATTCTGTAATATTGTGTTATTTGGTGTTATATTTTTGTTCATGATATGAATTATACAAGCAATTTCATTACAAGTGGTTTCAGTAGCCGTGATCGGGCCAAAATTAGGGCAAAAACTTTAATGTTTTTTTTCTACCATATATTGTGAACCAAAGTGAATTGGTGGGAGATATTTTTACCAGAGTTGCAAAACATTTCAAGTAAGGTTCCTGAAAATTTTAGAATTTTTTAATTTATTTTTCAAAAGTTATTATAAATTTAGGGTTTTTCATAAAATCACTCCCTAGGGTGCAAATTGTGGAATTTTTTCAAATTCGTTACATTTTCGGAAAGAAAAAAATTGGGGTTTTTCTTTAAGTTATTTTATATTTTTCTAAATTATTGTCAAAATCTGAAACCCTAAAATTTGACCATGATCCCTACATCCTACTATTTTGGGGCATTATGGCGGGGCCTTCCACAAGAGGAAAAAAGAATCCCATCACTCTAGGTAAAACACCAGAAAAGGATGAGATAGTAGTTGAGGAGTTGGAGATAGAAGATATAACTACAAATTCCTTAGGGTTAGGGTTTACTTCGATAGACCATAAAGTAAGCCAACTTGAGTTTAACCTGAGAGACCTCGAATCTCGGGTGGCCAACAAAGAAGATGTGGATAGGATTGAACAAAGATTAGAGGAGTTCATGCAAAAATTCAGTACACATATGATGGTTAATCATACTTATGTCAATCACGGTGGATCCTCAGGTCAACATAATAGACACATGAGCCAGAGTGGATCTTCGAGTGTGCATAATCCAAATACGAGCACTCTGCAATCCCGTACTATGTTTTAAAAAGTGGATATGCGCAATTTTGATGGAAAGGATCCACTCAATTGGATCAACCAAATGGATAATTTCTTTGAACTACATCAAATTCCATCAAGACAAAAGGTGACCATGGCAGCTTTGTATCTCGAACCTGACCAATTCGTCTGGTATTGATGGTTATGTGCTCAAAGGCAGAAGAGTGGTCTCAATGTTACATCGACAGTCTTCACTAAAGAGTTGTAATTACACTATAGTTCTAGTGTGTCAGATAATTACTTCAGCCAATTAGCAAAGTTGAGACAAACATGATCTATTAAGGATTACATTCATCACTTCCAAAACCTTTCTCTGCGGGTGGAAAATATTACTGAAGAGAATCTGAATGACCTATTTCTTGGGGGTCTTAAGGATCACATTGAGCATGAGGTGCATATGTTTAATCCTCATAAGGTTTCTGATTCGATGATTATGGCAAGAAGGGCAGAGGAGAAATTTATTTCAAGTAGGAGACAACATTTCACTTATACCAGAGATCACAACACCTTGGCCCCAACACTCCCTCGGCCAGTTAGATTGACACCTCAACAAATTGAAGAAAAAGAGAAAAAGGGTTATGTTTTAACTGTGACGGTAAATTTGGACCTGGACATAAATGTGCTAAAAATAAGTTGTTCTACATTAATGGGCCTAGTGAAGATGAAGAGAAGGATGAAGATGCAAAGTCAGAGGTCTTGGTTGAGCGGAGGTGGATTCGGGAGATCCTCGGCCAATGATCTCATGCCATGCAATTTCAGGTATTAACACCCCCAAACCCTAAAGGTGGTTAGATTCCTAAAAAATAGAGGGTCACAGTGTTGATTGATTCAAGAAGTACTCACAACTTTATCAATCATAAGTTAGCAAAGTGTGCCTAAACTGTTTCATTTATCCAGCTCCTGAATGTCAAGTAATGATTGCTTTGATGGAGGTATGGTTACTTATTTCGAAAATGCCATAGCATTAAGATTTCCATGGGAGATTACATACTAAATAGTCCCATGTATGTCATTTCTATGGGAGGAGCAGACATTGTGTTAGGGGTTCAGTGGCTTACCACTTTGGGAACCATTGAGATGAACCTCAAGACTTGTTCATGCGATTTCACTCGAAGGAAGGACTTTTGAGCTAAGAGGCTTAAGAGAAAAGTCTCCACAAATAGTAAGTTCTTATCAAATGCACAAAATGCTAAAAAGGGTGTAGAGGATGTTTCGCACAACTCTTTTCATTACTGAGGCTCAT
Organism: Taxus wallichiana var. yunnanensis; assembly: GCA_018340775.1. Taxonomy (NCBI): domain Eukaryota; kingdom Viridiplantae; phylum Streptophyta; class Pinopsida; order Cupressales; family Taxaceae; genus Taxus; species Taxus wallichiana. The sequence continues at coordinate 204,063,368 of CM031236.1, forward strand.
CATTCTAAGGACATTATACCATCAGATATGCAAGCAGTTTTGGATGCACACTCTATTGTATTTGAAAATATACCAAAGGGATTACCTCCAAAGAGAGATTATGATCATGCTATTCAGTTATTACCAGGAATTCAACCACCTAACATCAGACCTTATAGGTACCCATATGTGCAAAAGAGTGAAATCAAGAATATTGTACAAGAGATGTTGGAAGCAGGAATCATCTGCCATAGTCAGAGTGCTTATTCTTCTCTAGTAGTGATGGTATGGAAGAAATATGACATGTGGCACATGTGTCCTGATTATAGGGAACTTAATAAGTACACAATCAAAGATAAGTTTCCTATTCCTGTTATTGATTATTTGCTTGATGAATTACATGGTGATGTTTATTTTACAAAGCTTGATCTTTGTTTAGGTTACCACCAAATCAGAATCAAGGATGAGTATGTTCATAAAACCACCTTTTGGACACATGAAGGCCATTATGAATTCTTAGTAATGCCTTTTGGACTCACAAATGCACCTTCTACATTTCAAAGTTTGATGAATTTTATTTTTAAGTCATTCTTGCGGAAGTTTGTCTTAGTGTTTTTGATGATATATTAATTTATAGAAAAACATGGGAGGAACATTTGCATCATGTAAATAAGGTTTTGGAAACCCTTGAGCAACATCAACTTTATGCAAAGCCCTCTAAGTGTTCTTTTGGACTCAAGGAGGTTGAATATTTGGGTCACATTGTCTCTCATGAAAGGGTTAAAGTGGATCCTAATAAGATCAAAGCCATGATGGAGTGGAAGGTTCCAAAAACCCTAAAGAATCTACGATGATTTTTGGGGCTTATAGGGTATTACCAAAGATTCGTAAGGCATTATGGAAGCATAGATGCACCTCTCACAACTTTATTAAAGAAGTACTCCTTCCATTTGAGTGAGTATGCAACCAAAGCATTTGAGCAACTAAAGGAGGCCATGTGCACGACTCCAATCTTGGCTACTCCATATTTTTCCAAAACATTCATTGTTGAATGTGATGCATCGAGAGATGGGTATGGTGGCAGTTTCATTCAAGAAGGCCATCCTATTTCCTTTTGATCCGTCAATTCAAAGGTAAGAATATTTCCAAGCTGACTTATGAGAAGGAAATGTTATCCATACTTCATGCGGTAAAGTAATGGAGACCATATCTCATAGGTAGACACTTTAAAGTGGAGACAGAGCATGATAGTCTGAAATAATTCTTGAAGCAACGCTTATCATCTAAATTAGAACAAAAATGGGTCTCCAACATGTTGGGATATGATTTTGAGATTATTTATAAGAAATGGAAGGTGAATGTAGTTGTGGATGCTCTGTTGCAGAAAGATGACTCAACTACAGCATTGTTATGTGCCATATCCATATTACATGAAGATTGGATAGATGAGGCAAGGTCTGAATGGATAAATGACCCAACCACACAAAACCTCATTCATCATCTTCAGAATGATCCAAGCATGTCTGAAAAATTTGTATTGAAAGGGGATGCTTTATGGTATAAAGATAGATTATACCTATGTAAGAAATCCACTCTTAAAAATAGGATTCTATATGAGCTTCACTCTTCTCCAGTAGGGGGCACTCTAGATTCTTGAAGACTTATCATTGAGTCAAACAAGATTTCTTCTAGGAAGGGCTCAAAGGGGATGTCCAAAAATTTGTGGTAGAATGCATGGTTTTTCAGCAAAATAAGGGTGAAACAGTTCGATCCCGGGTCTTCTACAACCTCTATCTATTCCTAGCCAGTGGTGGGAAGAGGTTTCCATGGACTTTATCACAAGATTGCCTAAATCTGAAGGAAATTTTTTTATTATGGTTATGGTGGATAGACTCACCAAATATGCTCATTTTTGTGCCTTGGCACACCCATTTCTTGTAAGCACGATAGCAATAACCTTCATGGAAACAGGTTCAAAAGCTTCAAGGACACGAAAGATTATAGTAAGTGATCGAGAAACTATATTTACTAGTAATTTTTGGACTGATTTATTCTTATGTTTGGGTACTCATTTAGCTCGTAGCTCTTCTTATCATCCCCAGTCAGATGGGAAAACAGAAGTTGTAAATAAGTGTTTTGAGGATATCTCCATTGCTTTATGTCGGATAAACAAGCAAGATGGGTCTAATGGTTTCCACTTGCAAAATGGTGGTATAACACTTCCTTCCATACTTCATATAAAATGTCTCCTTTTTGGAACTCTATGGGTACTAGCCACCATCCATCACATCATCATTGAGAGGACAACCATGCGTTAAAGTAGTAGAACAACACATCAAAGTATAACAAGAGGTCCTCTCTAGTCTTAAGGAGAACTTGGTCGTGGCACAAAACCACATGAAGCAACAGGTGATCAACATCGCACGAGAAAGGCATTTTGAAGTCGGTGATTGGGTTTTTTTGTGCGAGTTACAACCATATAATAAAATTTTTCTTTGAAACAACAACAAAAGTATAAAAAAATTTCACCGAAGTATTATGGCCCCTATCAAGTATTTCATGATAGTAGAAGACAAAATAATATTCAATGTATTCAATGTACAAATGAGTAGAGCCTCAAATATAAAGTCTGCAGGAGGAAGGAAGAGAGGAATAGTTAAATAACTATTCACAAACAAATGAAACTAATAATGTATTAAACTAACTAATGCTAGCATTCCCCCCCTTATTAAATTGTTCATACAAACATACATTTCCTGATACTGGATGTCCCCCTCCTTAAAGAGAACACTACAAAGAGGGTCTTCACACGAGCATGTGCATACATGGTCTCAATACACATGGTTTTTCTAAGGTTGGCCATAAACCTAGAGGGACAGGAGCACTTTCCGACTGTTCACCTTGGTGGTTTTACAGGATTACCACGAACCAAGAGGATGATACCTTGGTGGTTTTACAAGTTTACCACGAACCAAGAGGATTTTACCTTGATGGTTTTACAGGTTTACCATGAACCTAGTACGAGTACCATGCACTTCTTTCAAAGTGATTTTTTCTCCCCATGACACTCTTTAGTTTGGAGGTCCCAAACAGGAAACTATGCACCATCTGTACTTTATTGAACAACCAAACAACATAGGAAAAACAACAAACAATACTAACAAATATTCCACATTCACTTCTAAGAATCATAACAATCATGTTCTTAGTTGCATTTGTAGCCTGATGTTGATTGTCATTTAGCCAATCTTTAACCTCAAAGGAAACAAATCACGCTTACTTTGGATGTTTCCCTTGATTAAGTCATTTTCGCCCATAATGTGAATTGTGAATACTGAGAAAGAGACTACATCAAGAAACATGCTATTGACTGGATCTTGCCACTTAGACCTTGTTGCACATGGTTCATGTTGCAAGTGAATGTATTCACAAGTGAACCATCTTCTTTTCAAAGCACGGCACTCAGAGGATCAATTCAAAATGAAGAACCATTGGCAAATAACTATGCTCCAGAGTAATCCATTTTCAGCATCCGATCACAAAACAACAGAACATGGAACAAAACAGAAACTGAAATAAACATAAACAAAAAATTAAAGAATTTGGTCCTCAATACCTTATTCACCACAATATCTGTCAGCGGCCTCATCATTTGCGGCTTACAAGAGGTCACTGGATTTCCTCCAGCCTCCGTTGTCCTTCGTCCTCCTTCGGAGAATTACCAACTTACGCCTGGGCTTTCTCCACACAGTGCTTTTATATTGGTCGGTGGTCACTGCCACACGCTCTCTTATACCTCTTTGGTCATGCATTCTCCTTTGACTACTCATTGCTATCATGGCTTTTCTTAATATAAATGATGGAAAAGCCAACACAAAGCAAGTCATCTCACAAAATATGCAAGCGATCTGTATATATTTGCAAGTAACTATTCAAATGGTTATAGATAACCTTCAAATTTCAAGATTGGAGTAGCACAATGAAAATGATCCTGATCTAAGGCATTACACTCGCAACAAAAGCATTGAGTGGATTATGGTGCCAATAGATAAAGAGAGAATCAAGATAAACAATCTTTTAATGGAGGGACAATAAATATGATTGTAAATCAAAATGCTAAGACAAAATCAGTAAGTGCTATAACAGGGTTTCTCTCTCTACCAGTAGGACAACAATAAACAAAGAAATCCACGGTCTTCCTCAAATCATTTGTTGCGTGTGACACCGGGGTTGGGCGTCTTTAAACTTTCTCTGAATGAGAACGCATCCTCCTCATATCCTTCCACATGTTGATTTCACCGATTTCAACATGTCCTCTCCTCTAGATAGGGAACAGGTCCATTTTCTATGCTACAAGGAAATTACTACGCCGATGAATAGAAAAATCTAAAGGAAATACGAACAACAAAAATGCCACGTTTTAGGACTAATCTTGGTCACTGCTCCTTTTGTCTGAATTGGAAGCTCCAAGAAGGTCATGCCATTTACTACAGTATTTGATCAGGAAAACTCCAAATAAATCTGCACGCAAGGTCTCCCAAATGCCAATCACCAACCCTTATGTGTGCACGGCTCGATACCAATGATAGCGAGAAGAAGAGAATAATATTTAATGTATTCAATGTACAAATGAGGAGAGCCTCAAATATAAAGCTGCGGGAGGAAGGAAGAGAGAAACAATTAAATAATTGTTCACAAACAAATGAAACTAATAATGTATTAAACTAACTAATGCTAACATTTCAGAAGATTGGTAATGTAGCATACAAATTAGAACTTCCACAATCAACCAGAATACATCCAGTCTTTCATGTTTCTTTCCTAAAGAAAGTAATGGACAAAGAGTATCAACCCAAATAGTGTTACCTGAGCTCGATGAGGAGAGAAGAGTCATCTTGGAACCTAAATGCATCCTTCAAACACGCACTAAAAGATTGAGGACATAGGTTATTACTGAGTACCTGATCAAGTGGAAGAATATGGACAATGAAGATGCAACATGGGAAGATATGTCATTCTTACAGCAAAGCACCCAAAGCTTCTCAACATTGGGGACAAGTATGCTTTGAAGGGGAAGGACATGCTACGCCCTTAACCTATTGCTTGTATTAGGATATAAGTAGCTGACTTGTGGCTTACCATATCATTTTATTATATCATTTATACTTTCTCATGCTTAGTAGGTTGGCCTTGGTGATGGCCATAACATATGAATAGTATGTATAGGTGATTGTAGGTAGTAGTTTATCATCATTGGAGAATTTAATTCTTATTGTATGGTTTGGAGGTTGCCCCCTTGAAGTGGCAAAGCTATTCTAATTGCATATTGAGATCATTATTATTGAATATTGTGTTATTCGGTGTTATATTTTTGTTCATGATCTGAATTATACAAGTAATTTCATTACATGCATTTACTTGTGGTGATGGATCTATTCAAGACAGTTGAAGTCTTGTCTCCATAGGTGTGGAAAATGGCTTACAATCCATCATATTGAATTTCTCGAGCGTTGTCTTGGCGTATTTCAATTGTGACACAAAGATATTATTTTCTTTTTTCCAAACTTGAAGTCCAAGACAATAATGCAGAAGCCTCGAGATTGGTCATGTCGAATGATCGTGTTAGATCTTTCTTTGTTGACTCAATCATCCTCATTGATCCTCCAGTGATGACTAGATCATCGACATATACTACAACGATCACTATCTCCCCCCCTTACTTTTTGAGATAGAGATTAGGATCGTATGGACTCTATAAATCCATGTTGAATGAGATGCTCGTCAATTTTTATGTACCATGCCCTGGGAGACTGCTTTAGACAATATGGTGATTTTATTATTTTACATACCTTTTCCTCTTTACCCTGGTATGACAAAATGTTCTACTTTGGAGTCATGTAAACTTCTTCCTATAAATCACCATTAAGAAAGGCACTTTTCACATCCATCGGTGTATTTTCCAACAAAATTATGTAGCTAGAGAAAATATTAACCTAAATATTTTTATCTTAGTTTGTGGGAACAAAAGTCTTCTCATAATCAATTCCTTTTTTGATCATATACCTTAGCAACTAATCTAGCCTTATGTTTATCAATTTTACTATCTGCTTTATACTTTGTTTTGAAGATCCATCTGCATCCAATCGGCTTTTTACCTGGTGGAAGATCTATAAGTTGCCATGTATTATTTTTCATAAGTGACTTATATTCTGCATCCATAGCATCTTTCCAAGGTTTAGACTGTAGGGCTTCTGAAACTGAGGATGGCTCAATAGTTTCAACAAATTTACTCATTAAGGCCAAATTGACCTCATTTCGAGCCATACTGCGAGTCCTCATTCTAGTGGTAGATGTGTCAGGGACACTATCCAATTTTACATCTCTAATCATACTTGTATACCATTTAGGCATACTTTTTGTGGTTCTTGTGGGAGGTTGAATTTCACTATCTTCCCCATCATCATTTTCATCATCAAAGTGATTACCATCCTCTGTTTTTATTGTAGGGATGATTTTTTCATCATGTGAGTGTATGGAAGGAGCATCTTCTTCTTTCTTCTCAAAGAACTCAACATTCGACTAGTGTATACCCTTCTTGTTCTTGGATTCATAAGTCTATAGCCAAGTGCTTCATCACTATATCCCAAGAAGATAAGTTTTTCTGATTTCATATCAAGCTTAGTTCTTTGTTTCTTAGGAATGTGCATACTTGCTTTACATCCAAAAACTCTAAGGTGTGAAATAGATGGCTTATGCCCTGACCATGCTTCCTATGGTGTTACTCCATCAAGAGCTGCAGTGGGAACTCTGTTTAGTAAATACACTATTTTTTAGCTTCTTTGCCCAAAATGTTTTTGATAAACCTACATCATCAATCATACATCGCACCATATCCATGATAGTATGATTTCACCTTTCAACAACACCATTTTGTTGTGGTGTGTGAGGAGGAGCCATTTGACAACGAATGTCATGTGTTTTCAAAAAATCATTGAACTCATTATTGGTGTATTCTCCCCCTCGATCTGAGCGGAGTGTTTTTATTTTCCTACTAGACTCTGTTTCAACAAGGGCTTTAAACTTCTTGAAAGTTTCAAAAGCTTGGTCTTTTGTAGAAAGACAATATATCCACATTTTTCTTGAAAAATCATCAACAAAGAGCATGAAATATTGAAACCTAGAGTGGCTAGGTCTCATTGGTCGCACAAATCGGTATGCACCAAGTCAAGTTTTTCCTTAGCTTGAAATGTACTATGTTTGAATGGTGCTCTATTTTGTTTTCCTACCAAACAATGTTGACATTTATTTGTACCCTTTTTAGAGGTGGTAAACCCCTAACCATGTCATATTGACGAAGTGTGTCAAGATAGCCAAAACTCACATGTCCAAGTATTTGATGCCATAGTTGAGCTGATGATGTATCCTTGGCTAAAAGTGCTTGATCATTTCGTTGAACAAAATCCAACTAAAACATTCTTCCAACATTCAAAGCTTTTGCAATAATTTTTAGCTTCGTGACTTATCTCGAATTAGGCACATCTTTTTACCGCCTTTACAATCAAAGTCAATTTTGAGATTGTGATCTAATAATTGACTCACAGATAACATATTTTTGTTAAACCAGGGACATAAAGAACATCTGTAATTTTGCAATTATGTTTCCCAAGTGGTAGTGAAATGGAACCAATGCCTTCAACACTGTATGATGTATCATCACCCAAAGAGACATGATTTTTGGTGGGTGTTTTACTCATTGTGAAGAACCAATATTTCTTTCTGTCATGTGTCGAGTTGCACCCAAGTCGACATACCAAATTTCATTTGTAGAATTGGATACTTCATTTGACTATGCAGAATAGAGGAAGTCATCATCATCAAATTGATCTTCTTGTTCAGCTACATTTCCTTGTTGAGTTGGTTTCTTCTTCCACTTTTGATAATTTTGTCCCTATTTACTCTGTTGTTGGCTTGATTTTGTTTGTTGGTAATTAGTCTTTTTACCACTTGATGATCCTTGTTGGAATGTGTTGTACCAACAATTTTTTAACTCATGTCCTTTTCGACCACAAATAAGACATTTTTGTTGGTCCTTTTGGCCTTGTTGAGAATTACCTTGCTTCTGAGGCTGTTTACTAGACTTCACCTATTTTTTCCCTTTTTGATTAGAAGCAAGTGCCTGCTCTTCAGTTTCAATAGTTGAGTGAATAGATTCTTCTTGTTGGAGCATATTCACTAACTCTTCAAAAGTTGTTTGACCAATTATGTTTAACGTGGTCACAAAAATCCTATAAGGAGGAAGAGCTCTCAATACTATAGGCACGAGTGATGTGTCAGTTACTTCTTCTTCCAAAGCTTGAAGTGATGCACGCAAAGTTGCCACTCTTCTCAAAAACATTTCAACTTTCTCAGTTGGTTGCATTTTCAAGTTTAATAGTTGACTTTGGAGATGAAGTATTGTGTTCTTATTTTTTGACTCATATACCATTTTCAACTTGTCCCAAGATTCTTTTGTTGTTGTGGACTCACGAATATGAGGTTGTACCTCATCTGAAACACTAAACAAGATTATTAACTTTGCTTTTTTATTTGCACGATCAAATGTAGTTTGTTGTGTAACATCTATTACAGATCTTGTTAATGTACCAGAAACAACAGTCCATAGATTTTCAAAATCAAGTTGTGCGCAAATTTTTGTTTTCCATCTTTGGATAATTATGTAACGCAAAATTTGAGAATCTAGCAAAAAAACTTTGCACCGTAATTGTGAGCCATTGTGAAAAGTGATCAACAGTAGAAGCAAAAATTGAACACTTTTGCCCCCTTAGAGCATGCACACCCCGAAAAATATTATTTTATTTATTTTTGGGCTCCTTTCAGTGTGTACAATGAATTTTTGGCACTATTGGCCCTATTACAAATTTGGCTCTGTGGTTGATTTGCAAAAATAAAATGGCTCTCTTGGACTCTTTGGCCTCTTTTCAAATACAAAAAACTTATTTTTGCAATTTTTACAAGATAAATATTTTCCAAATCTGATTAAAAACTAGACCAAGACATAGAGCTCACAAAAACACACACTTTAAAAAAAACTACACCTCAATCCGAGGTACCAGTTGAAAGTTATGCCTTTTTTAAATTGCAATTTTAATATCTTTCCGGGCCCCTTTCCAAAAATAGATTTTTTTCCTTCTATTTTTTCACGACGTCCAAAAAGGAAAAAAATTATTGATTTTTAAAACTGAATGCAAGTAACGACTTACATGCATGCGTAGTGCATTTTAGGGTGCAACTACAGTTCATCCGCTTTGCATATGCATTATAATAACCCTTGGCCACACTTTTCTTTTATTGTTTCTCTTTGTACGCAGGTATTTCTTTTGCTTGGAGGCAGCGTGTTCTTCCTTCTTCCAACATAGCTCTTTTTGTTGCAGTTGCAAATCTTCTCCCGTTCAATTTGTAGTCTTCGTTTTGGATGCAGGCAAGTTGCAAATCATTCAAATATGCGATCTTCTACTCCTCTGGCAGATGCAGGTTCACAGAGAACCTTCCACGTTTGATTGGATCTCCTTTTTTAAATGCTCAAATACAGAGAAGAGGAAGAAGAATAAAAAGTACTAGAGAAGAGGAAGAACAAGTAATGTGGGGAGCTTGAAAAGCTTGGGTACCCACAGATCAAAAATATATATATATATATATATATATATATATATATATATATATATATATATATATATATATATATTTTAAATGCTTCCAATTTAAAAAAATACACATATGGTAATTTTTTTTTTTTAAATACCAGAGAATGAAACAATGTCACCTTTTACAACAGATTAGCATCCAAGTCTGCAAAGGCCTGTGATTGCACTCCGGTGTTCTTCAACTACAAATCAACCGTGATTCAGGGTGTGGAGCCGGGTAGGGGCTGTGAAATGGCTGGGGGCATCTATGGCTCCTCCTAGCTCTGTAATTTCTCTAGATCTCCCTAAACTTCCCTAAAACTTCCTACACTCCTCTCTGGATCAGAATACTTTGCTCTGATACCAAATCTTGACAATGAATACTTGAAAACAATATTGACACAGAAGCTTTGCACAGAAACAAGACGGTGCTTGTGTATTTTATTAATATCAAAATCAAGCATTACAGACAAATGAGAGAGCTGCAATATTTATAGATATTGGACAACTTCTATCTCATCCACAATATATGGAAACAAATCATCTAATCTAAGCAAATATGCAGAAATAGCATATTGCCCCTAACTGCCCCTATTGCCCCTCATGGAAATCATCCGGGAACAAAATATGCAAGATAGAATATGATCCCACAAACATTGGGATGAGAACACTATCACTTAGTTAACTAACAACTAAGGACAACTAATATCTATTGACATCAGTTAAAATATTTAATTAAATACATAATCTGATTACATTTATTCAAATATCAATTAATGATAAATTAAACTAAGTTTTATTCATAACAATATTCACCATATTATTGCAACTTCTTGTATAAAAATAGAAGCCAAACCACTTCCAATTCCATGGGTTAAACCAACTCTAACACAAGACTGCCAACAACACGCTTATTTGTTTTTTCATTAATTCTAATAATAAGCTACCTAAAAACACATACTGGAATATTGAATGTGACTGAATGTTTCAAGTCATTTCAGCGTAGAAATCACACAAACCTTCGTTTGTTTATCTGTCCACTACATTATGCTAAGTAAAAATCTAAATGCAAATTATTGATGGCAAACTGATACAAGAAGATTAGATAAACAGTAGATAAACAGTAGTAAGCAGCTCTACTGCAACTTTACTGCAACGCAGAATCTATCGTCCTTCTACAGACCCGGAAGTGGAAGCATCTGCGCTGCGACTGTAAAGAGGAAACTTCCATGTACTGCTTTGTGTACCCATCTCCAGATAACACGGATCATCAAAACCAGGCACGGGAGCTTCTTCTTCGAGTATTTGCAGTACGTGTCGGATGCCAAGTCTCCCTTCCGGGTGAGGATTAGAACAGAGCAGACCCAATTTGAGCACTCTCTCCATGTCATCTTCAACGTATAGACCACCAAGTTTTGGATCGGCGGCATCCACGAGCCTGTCGTTGGCATGAAGCTCTCTCACCCAATCCACCATAACTATCTGTGCAGCATCGAATGATGGCTCGACAGGCCTCCTTCCGCACGCGACCTCCAACAACAAAACACCGAAGCTGAACACATCTGTGGCGGGCGAGGCCTTTCCCGTGTGTATGAGCTCCGGCGCGATGTAACCAAGTGTTCCCACCACACGTGTCGTGTGGGAGTTTTCGTCATGCTCGTACAAACGTGCGAGCCCGAAATCCCCAAGCTTTCCATTGAGCTCTGAATCCAGCAAAACGTTGCTGGACTTGATGTCTCTGTGCACCACCTTCTGTTCCCATTCCTCGTGCAGATACAACAATCCCGCAGCCACATCTCTGAGAATTCTGTACCTCTCACCCCATCCCAGCACCCTTTTCGGATTCCCAAATATCATCTTATCCAGGCTTCCGTTGGGCATGTAGTCATAAACTATGAACAACTGTGTTCCCCGCCTGCAGTAGCCTCTGATTTGCACAAGATTCCGGTGCTGTAAACGACCCAGACTCGAAATCTCTGCAATGAATTCCTTCACTCCTTCGTTGGTCTCTCTGAGGATGCATTTTACTGCAACTTGGAGGCCATTTGTGGGAAGAACTCCTTTGTAAACCCGGCCGAAGCCTCCGCATCCCAACAGTCCCTCGTCTCGAAAGCCATTTGTTGCAATATGGAGGTCTTTGTAGTGAAATCTGTGAGGCCAGTACTCCATCTCCCATTCTTCAATAGCATCTCCCGCGTGCTTCTTTCTCTTCTTCAACCATATAACATATGCGGCAACCGCGACTAGAAACAGGAGGGCGGCGACGAAAGCTATGGTAACGCCTGGTTTAAGCTGCGAGTTGGAACTCTTGGAATCTTTGTGAAAAAATGATGGAAGGTGAGATGTATTCAGGACGGGGGCGGATCCATTTGTGGTGAAGCTCCACGCGAGGATGTGATTCTCCTCGAAAATGGCTCCCGTAGCTGCTGAGAAACCAACGTACATTTCTTCTTCAAGAATGCCTTGCAGAGATATATTTTTGGTGTGTATGAGCGGTTTCGACGGGCGAGGCGAACCGGCCTGCACAATCGTAACTGTAAGCTCATTTTCCAGATGATGGTAATCGATCCAAGCTTGAATATTCTGTCCATTCTTGAGATCCAAATTTCGGAACTGGGTTTTGTCGATCCAGTAACCTGCGGCCTTAGAGTCCCGAGATATAAGGGTGTTGAGATCCACACCGACGTGATTGTCGTTCATGTCTTTGAATTCGACGTTCCTTAATGTGTCGAACTCCACCGCAAACAGATGATTAAAAGCCTGTTCCATGTCTGAGATACTGCTAAACAAACCAAGGTACTGAGATGCCAAAACCCCCGCCGGAGATCTGTGCGGCGTCATGATAAACGCCAGCCCATGCCCGCTCTGTGACTTTGGGGAAGAAGGAACTATGCTAAATACAAAACTGGTGCTGAAAGAGAGGGTAGAATTATTGGACCAGCGATGTTTCATACGCACAGGTTTTGTGTGGAAGGCACGGCCAACGCTGTACTGTGTTAGCTGGGTGAGAGAGATGGCATTGGACTGCACCGAAGCATTCCAATACAGATCCAGGGTCGAACCATTGAATTCGTTGAAGATGAAAGTCGTAGCGGATTGGAAAGGAGGGAGAAGGAAGAGAACAAGGACCACCATTGTCATTGCCATTGTCGATCGAATTCAGAAAACAATGATCAGGCAGGTGACCAACATGTCCTTTCAAACGCTGTTTATTTGGGACGAATTTATTTGTTCAAATACGGACACAAAGTGAAGTCAAATTGCAGGAAGGCACCGAAAATAAATGTTAGTGGTGACCAAACTAAATTTTCTCCGATAACATAGGAGGCCCTAAATTGTTGCTTCCTAATTTTTAGTTGTTTATTAATTTTAGTTTAGGATTTTTAATTTATATGAAATTATTTTTAATTGTTTTCTAATTTTTTATTTTTATTAATCCCTTGACACTTTATGTTTTTTCTAATTTCTTAAGGATATATTTGGAGAATGTTTTTGATTGACTTTTTATTTTATTTTTCAAGACTTTACTTTTTTTATTAACTTATTAACTTTTTTTCCCTTATTTGAAACTCTATTTTTTTATTTTTTTATTTTTTTTTGATAGATTTCTTAATTCTTGCATTATTATAACTTCTCATCTACATTTTCCTAACTTTATCCTTAAAAAAATTATCTATAAATTTCCTACATAAAAATGTTCTAGAGAATTTAAGTTGCTTCTTGATGAAACCAAGGCTCTCGATAAATAAATAAATAAATAAATCAACTTCAAAATAATTTTAACTAATAGAAATGTAATATTTATCCAAGCATCAAACTCATATATATATATATATATATATAAAATTAAAATTCAATATTTTTCTAATTGTTAAATATTTACGTTTCATATGAATTGTTGATCATATTAAACAGTTTGGAACACTAAAAATAGGAAACGAGATTTTTGCTTCTTAATTTTTATGACATTTCCCTTTTCCTTTAAGATTTTTAAATATATATGAGACACTACTTTTATTGACTTCTTAACTTTTTGTCTATCCCAAATTTATATGAGACTATGTTTTGATTGAATTCTTGACTTTGTCTTTAAAAACTCGCTTTTTGACTAATTTCTTAACTCTTTTTCTATCTATGGGGCACCCACACGAGACACCTACCTTTTGATTGACTTCTTAACTTTATTTTAAAAAAAAAAAAATTCACATACATTTTTTAAAAAGAAAAAAGTCTATAAACCCACCTCCATAAAAAAGGCACATACATTTTTGAACACCTACGAAAAAAATTTAGGTTGTCCCTTTATGAAATCACAACCGTCATGGATAGGGCTAAGCAACAACCAATTTGCACATGCTTGGCTATTTGGTAATCGCCCTAACATTTTAGGCGTTTTAACGGGGAAGTCGATATATCAAAGCTTTGTCAAACTATATTCTAAATTCATACATAGGTGAAACGGTCAAAATTGAGTAATGAGAAACAAAAAAACATAGGATTGAAACCTAACAAATGCAAAATAACAATTTTACTCGAAGCAATTAGACCACAAACATTACTTGAAATACAAAATAATTATTATTTATTTATTTTTAACCCTAACTATTGAAAACAAAAAATCCAAAAATAATAAGTTTGAAATAATTTAATACCAATTTTATTTAATAAAAATAAAATATTCATCCAAACATCAAACCCTTATATATACAATAAAGACAGGTACATGAAGAAAATTTACGCCCTATATAAATTGTTGACTGTATTATACTGTTTGAAACAGTAAAAATAGGCTCCAGCCTGTCAACGTGCAGGTCTTGACAGCTTATAATGAATGTTAAAAAAATAGTGTGGCAGTCACATGTTCGCCATAATTCGTACGTAAGGAGTAGGCAGAAAGGAGGTCCACGTGTACCAAATCACAAGCATACCGAAGCTCTCGATTGGCCAATTAAATAAAGCGGTTAGTTGATTGACGGGAAGGGGATGGAAAGTTTTTCAACGTGTTTCGATAAAGAAGGTCCACTATTTATTATACATTTTACCGTAAATATTTAGTTATAGATTTTACAAACAAATTTTAAATGTATATTACAGATTTGTTACGTATTCCTTGTTTGTTAACATCATATCAAACAATAATTCCTATTCACTTGGAATTAGAAAAGTTTCCTCACTCAACATTTCAATCCGTTGAAAAATTATTTTATTTTTGGGGATAATACTTATGACGATCCTATTATAAACAGATTTAAAAAAATAAAATTGTAAATTAATTTTTCAATTTGTATTATTTATAAATTATGAAAAGGAAACTATTATTTAACTTTTTGAAGGTATATTATGAATATAACTTTAGTTTATGTTGAGCGATGTTTCTACAAGTTCCTGATAACATCGAGAGTTGTAATGGTAAGATTGGTTCACAGGGATGGTCAACATACTAATAAATTTAAAAAAATTAAAACGAAGTATTAAGTAACAATTATTATTTACATTTGAGAATAGACACATTATTTCAAAAGTGTGTGTATACATAGAAATGTAAATGTGAAGTAACAAGTAATAAGTTTTTATTATTATTGGACACTAGCCTAATTGGGCACTCGATTACATAGTTTAATGGCATCTCTGCCTAAGTTCCGGAGGGAACATATAGATTCAGCGATACAAAGTATGCGAAGAAACTAAACTAGTGAGCACCTTCAGCTAAGCAACTATGGGTAAGGGGCATCCACGTTGTCAAATTCATTTAGGGCACGATCTTGGCCCCAACCTTTTAAATCTCTCGTGTCAAGTATCTCCAGGCCTTGCACTCAGCAAGACTTGATCCCTGGTGGGCTCCATGGGAGCCAACATCATCACCAATAGACCAAGGGCCTTTCGATACAATTAATAATTTCAAAAAGAGTTGTGAACAAAAGTAAAAATAGCAATCTAAAGAGTCGAACAAAGTGGTGGAGAGCAAAGAAGGTTTTTACTTTGCAAGTATAAATCAAGAGTGATATTTTTACTATATGTTGTATATTTCTTAATAATATGTAAATATTTCATTTAGCATTAAGGTTTTATTCAAGAAGGTTTTAATTTTTGTGCAAGATAATAATTAGAACTTTAAAAATATTTTCGATTAACTATTTTTCTAATTTACATTATTTTAAAAACTAGCAATCGCACATGAGGTGCGCGATGTTAATGCCGAAACGTAAATGTCGATGAGCGGAAAAGGAAACGAAAACGGATAACAATGCATTGGATTTTGAATGAATGCAATGATGAGAAATAAAGGTGTAGCAGGCGAGTATATTGGATTGACAGAAATAGAGGCAATGACACACGCAATAGCATAGTGTACAAGAAAACTTTGAATCCATAAATTTACGCAAAGCATGACTAGAAACAACGAGAATTCGGTAAAAATATTGTTATCATTATAAACACATGTAAAATAAATGTAATTGTAACATTATATAGGTACTAAAATAATTTGTTCGACAAGAGTCTCACCATAAATAAGACTTCAACTTATGAAAAACTTATAGAAGATAGCCATAAAGTAGGCGGTAATGTTTTTTATTTTTTTCTTGACCTAACCTAGGAATCGACAGTCAAAATTCTTTTCCAACACAATGAAAACCATCCATTCCAATTGTAGCTCTCCTAGTTGAATTTGGAAAGACAATATGTTTGGCATGTTTGTCTCTATATATAGTCAAAATTACAACAGTTAATTTGGGTACTCTAGGAAAATGCATCTCATTGTGTTAACACCTATCAAAGTGTAAGTGTGTGTGTGTGTGTGTGCGTGTGCATGCGTGCGTGCGTGCGTGTGTGTGCATGTGTGTGTGTGCGTGAGTGTGTGTGCCGCCAATATTGATAGTGGCTTAATGCAAAGTAAGGCCTTGAGATTTGTGGATGGAAAACGCCCAAGCCATTTTAAGTGGAAGTTGTCTACACTTTCTCGGGAAATTAGAGGAACAGGAACATGCGTCGGGTTGTTTACATCACAATGGGAGCCCGAGCACCGATCAAATATGACGATAATAAACAAAGGTAAAGTTGGTGGAGTGGAGGGGCTTTCGTAAACAATGTCGATGATGGAACCGATAGCACCATTGAAGACACTGTTTCAACCCATAAGTTTGCAGAAAGCATGAATTTTTGGTTGATGCAAAGAAGAACTTTGTGATGCAAGTGATCATCATCTGCTTCACCAGAGTCAACACGTATGGTTCTTTGAGAAATTGATCTAGCAATAGGAGAGTTAATAGACTTCAACATCTAAAGATTGTGGTAGTTGACTTGGTCATTAATTGAGGAAATATGGGGGCCTTCTTTGAATTAAAATATTTCATGTTCTTAAAGACATGAATTTGTTCTTGACATAAGCATCTCCCAATCGTGAGACATGGGGACAAAATTCTGGATGTTGAGAAGTAATTTCCAAAATGAAGCTTGTGTTGGAGTGGAACCATGATGTCGGAAGCTGGTGTACAAAGAGATGGCCATCATGAAGTTTTCCATAGGAGTTGGTGGCATATAGAGGAATATCCATGACAGGTGGAAGTTGACCAAGGTGTCCAACAAGGATGAGAAATATGTTTCCAAATTCAGATGTTCTGGAGTGAGGAAAAGCTTCACAAAGGCGGTAGTCAATTTTACTGAGCAGTTTTGGGCCTATGAAACTCATGTCATCAATTAGAATGTATTGGATATTTTTAAGGGTATCTTGTAATGAAGACAAAGCTTGGCCTTCCAAGGGCTTTAGTTATTTGATTGGAATGCATAGCCAGGCATGTACAGTGGAAGAAAAAATGTTGAAATTTGTAACTCCAGTTGGGGCAAGTAAAAGTAGAGGTGACAAGCCTTGCGGTGACTCAAAGGAAAATGAAGTCCTCAAAGCATTAATGAGGTATGATTTTCCAGCACATATGGTGCCTTGAATAATAAAATTTAGTGGAGGAACGTTTGACCTGCATGAGTAGTGAAGAAGAAAAGTATCATTTAAGCTAGCTATTTTTCCGGAGATAGAGCTAAGTCAAACAATGGTGTTGGAAAATCAACTGGGCATTAAATGTGCATCTAATTTATGTCTTCCTCTAGATTTAGTTCTCTGACTTCTCATATTTGTATTTAATTATGACAGCTGCATATTTACTTTTTGGTTGAAAATTCTCCTTGATTATCTCTTGTCAGAGATTTTGTCCTTCCTTGTAAGGAAAGTCTTTGTGTAGGTGAATATTATTAAAGTCTCATGTTTTATTGTGTAATGGATGGAGGAAAAATCAGATTTAAGAGGAGAGAAACAGTGTGTGCAGTCCCAACTTAAGTATGGTAGTTTTTGTGAAAGAAAACTTCATTTCAAAGTTGTTATTGTATGAATGAAGGTTCTATGTGCAGTTGTAGCTGTTGTTCATTCTTGGTGAATATAAATGTATTGCTGAAGCAATTTGTAGCCTAGATATTTGTTATTTGAAGCCAAGATTGTTGTTTTATTTTTTGTTATAAATTTTTGTAGTTTCTCCTTTCTTTCCCTGTTCTACATCATTATGAATCATTGTGTTTTATTCTTCTATTGTTGTCTGTAGTAGTTCTGTAGATCCTTGTATTCCCTTCATTTGGTATTAGAGCCAAGCTAAACCATGCTTCTATTTCTTTTCTAGGTTTTTAGTTTTTCATTTGGCAGCCATTAATGGCTTCTACGTCTTGGCGCATCACTAGTTAGAGTGCAAAATCCTATGTTCACTTTGGAAAAAATTATGAATATTGGTCTTGACCATGAAAGGTTTGTTTTGGTCTCAAGACATTTGGGAAATGGTTTAAAATGGTTACCAGGAACTAGCAGATAGGAAACATATAATGGTCTTACACAACCTCAAAAGGACACCTTAAAGGAACAGAGGAAGAAGGATGGGAAAGCACTATTTTATATCCATCAAGAAATGTGAGAGCATACTCCCAAGATTTGCAGCAGCAAGAAAGCAAGCCAAGGAAGCATGGGACACACGGTATAGATATTGCTTATCAAGGTATGGACAAGGTTAAAGCTGTAAGTTACAACTCCTTAAAGAGAAGTTGAAAATTTGTCAATGAGAAACTCAAATTCAAGTAGAGTCTTTATTTTCTCATGTTGTTTTTTTGATTAATCAAATCAAGTCCCATGGAGAGGTCATAGAGGATATGAAGTTTGTTGAGAAGGTTCTTAGGAGTCTCCCTTCTAAATTTGATCCTGTAGTTGTGGCTCTAGAGGAAACCAAATATTTGAGTCAGTTTAGTGTTGATGAACTTCATGCCTCTCTTATCAATCATGAATATAGACTGAATAGATCAAATACTTCAGTTGAAAATGCATTTTCATCTCAGATATCTATAACTCATGGAAGAGGAAGGAGGAGTTTCAGTCCTAGAGGTAGAGGGAGAAGTTCTCCTAGAAGTGGATGTGGTAACAGTCCTGCAAATGTTGGTGGTAGAGGTCAAAATCATAATTTTAGTCACCCAAATGGCCAAAGATTTGACAAGTCACACATTCAGTGTCACTATTGTAAGAAGTTTGGGCATTATGCTCATGAATGCAAGAAAAAACAATATGATTAGCAGAAGCAAGGTCAAAATCAGCCAAACAACACTCCCTCAGGCAGCATGTTCATTGCATGCACTAAGATTGTTGAAGAAATCCCTACAAACTCTCCAGTTGAGTGTAATGTTGTTCAAGAAAGCCCATGTGACATATGGTATTTAAATTTGGGCTGTAGTAATCACATGACAGGTAATAAATATTTGTTTTCTAGCTTGGATGAATCAGTTCAAACTGATGTTACACTTGGTAACAACAACAATGTCATTGTCTTAGGTAATGGTATGGTTAATACTCTAATTAAAAGGGGGACCTGAAATTTATGCCACGATGTAAATTATGTTGCTGCTCTCAAATACAACTTGATGAGTATTGGACAGTTGATACAAAAGGGCTATAGAGTGTACATGGAAAAAAATGAGTGTGTTATTTTGGACAAGCTTCCAAACAATATGATTATTGCCAAGGTACAAATGACTGTAAACCACATGTTTCCTTTAAAAATAAGGTGGCTATGAAAGAAAAACAACTCAATCTATTCATGAGACAAATAATGTAAATTTGGAGTAGTTTTTAAGGTAGAAGATATCTACGGAAAAGTTCAAGATAGCTACGGAAATGTTCAAGATACAAAATCAGCAGTAGCCAAAGATAGCTGCGAAAATGTTCAAGATAGCTCCGGAAACTCTAAAGAAGAGAATGGTTTTGTAGAAACTCAAGCAACGTTTAAATCAGTAGTGAAGGATGATTCTTGCTATGGCATTTTAGATTTGGGCATTTATATTTTGGAGTGCTAAAACTACTACATATGAAGAATATGGTGAAAGGTTTGCCATTAATTGAGAAACCGGAAAGAGTTTGTGAAGGATGTATTATGGGCAAACAACATAGAGAGTCATTTCCGGTTGGCCAGTCAAATAGAGCTACAACACCACTTGAGATTGTAAATTCTGATATTTTTGGGAAAATGCAAACACCATCTATAGGAGGATGCACTTATTTTCTTACTTTTATTGATGATTTCACAAGAAAAACTTGGGTTTATTTCTTAAAACACAAATATGATGCATTTGCTTATTTCTAGTAGTTCAAGGCACTTGTGGAGAAGCAAAGTGGCTACTACATCAAGGTTCTAAGGAAAGATAGAGGTGGTGAATTTATATCTAATGATTTTATAAGTTTTTTGCAGATCTCATGGCATACACAAGAAATTTACAGCCCGCTATACACCTCAACAAAACGGTGTGGTAGAGAGGAAGAACCGAATAAATATGGAGATGGCTCGAAGCATGATGACAACCAAACATATACCTAATGAATATTGGGCTGAGGCAGTGGCAACTATTGTTTACATCATGAATAGGTGCCCAACAAAGAGTGTAAGGAACAAAGTTCCTCAAGAGGCTTGGACAAGAAGGAAACATAGTGTCTCTCATATGAAGGTATTTGGATGCGCATTGCATATGTGCATATTCCAAATGAGTTGATAAAGAAGTTAGATAATAAGTGATAAAATGTATATTTGTTGGTTACTCAGAGGAAACAAAAGCATATAAGTTGTTTGATCCTTTCAATAAGAAAGTTATAATTAGCCGTGATGTTCAACTCGTGGAGGATGAAGCATGGGATGGAAGCATAGAGAGGACTTTGTTAGAATTACAGCTGTTGTCCCTAATGATAATATGGCAGATGCAGTGTTTCCAATGCCAAATATAACTCAAACAATAGCTCCTTCCAATCCCAGGATGGTACCACAACTTGCAGCTCAAGCTACACCTTCATTCACACTAAGGAGATCTTCAAGGATGTTGTCCACACCGATAGGGCATCAAACTTCACAAGCATCTACACCAACATCTACATCAATTGGCTTCCTTGGAGCAACACCATCTAACACTCTAAGTAGTTATTCATCTCCGAGATCCAACTCTAGCAAGCATGATGCCATGAAAAACAAGGAGTTTGAGTGAGTTGTATAATGATGACACAACAAATTCATTTTCAGCTTTTGCTTTATTTTCTCATATTGATGATCCATTAACATTTGAAGAGGTTATGAGTAGTGATATATGGGCACAAGCCATAGATGAGGAGATTGAATCCATTGAGAAGAACCAAACATGACAGTTGGTTGATTTTCCTGAAAGCAAAGATGTAATTAGTGTCAAATGGATTTATAAGACTAAACAAGATGCTGATGGAAATGTGCAAAGCATAAAGCAAGGCTAGTTGCAAGGGGTTTTACACAACAACTTGGTATAGATTTCAATGAGACATTTGCTCATGTTGCTTGATTAGATATAGATTGGGACTATTTTAGCTATTGTTTCCCACAACAAGTGGCTGTATATCAAATGGATGTAAAGTATGCATTTTAAAATGGCTATTTAGAGGAGGAAGTGTATGTGGAATAGCCACAAGGCTATGAGCTACCGGGTCATGAAGACAAGGCATAGAGGTTGAGGAAGGCACTCTATGGATTAAAGCAAACTCCAAGAGGTTGGTACAACGTGCATTGACTCTAGCTCATTCAAAATGGTTTCCAAAGAAGCGGTTGTGAACCAACATTGTACATAAAAGTCAACAAGCAAGGTAACATTTTAATTGTTTTCTTTTATGTGGATGATCTAATCTTTACCGGTGATCTAAACATAGATTCTTTCAAATTAGTAATGAAGAATGAATTTTAAATGACTAATTTGGTTCTTATGAGGTATTTATTGGGGATTGAAGTCCATCAATCCAATGATGGTATATTTATTTCTCAATCTAAATATGAAAATGAAGTTTTGAAGAGATTTAATATGGCAAAGTGCAAGGTATCCCCAACACCGGTTATGACGAGGGGATGAAGTTAAGCAAGGAAGATGATGGAGCATGTGTGGATTCTACATTGTTCAAGAGGTTGGTTGGAAGCCTTATGTACTTAACAACCATAAGGCTGGATATTATGTATGGTGTAAGTCTGATTTCAAGGTTTATGGAGTCTCCAAAAGACTCACATTGGCAGGCGGTAAGAGGATATTGAGGTATGTGAGTGGTACAAAGGATTTTGGTATATTGTATTCCACTTCAGATGATTTCAATCTTGTTGGGTACATCGATAGTGATTGTGGGGGCAACATAGATGATAGAAAAATTACTTTTGGGTATAATTTTCACTTTGGTACAGGTGTTGTGTCGTGGGCATCGAAGAAACAACCCATTGTGACTCTTTCTTTAGCTCAAGCTGAGTATGTGGCAGCCACTAGTGTTGCGTGTCAAGATGTTTAGATGTGAAGGATGTTGAAAGATTTTATGCATGATCAAAAGGAAGCCACTATAGTATACGTGATAACATTTCAGCCATAATATTATCTAAAAATCACGTGTTTCATAAGAGAACTAAGCATATTGATACGAGGTATCATTTTATCGAGAGAGCTTATAAGCAATAAAGAAATTTGTCTTGATTTTTGCGAGGTTTGAAGATCGGTTGGTGACATATTTACAAAACCATTGGCAAAAGAAACATTTGAGTATTTCTGAAAAGTGACTTAGAATTTTGTGACTCTACACAAGTTAGATTAGCTCGAAATGTTACAACAACTTTTGAAAAAACTTGATTCAAACTTTTGATGATCTCATTATTCATAATTAAGGGGAGTATTTGAAAATCAAATGGGCATTAAATGTGCATCTAATTTCTATCTTCCTCCAAATTTAGTTCTCGACTTCTCAAATTTGTATTTAATTATGATTTCTTTGCATATTTACTTTTTGGTTAAAAATTCTCCCGATTATTTCTTGTTAGAGATTTTTCCCTTCCTTGTCAGGAAAGTATTTGTGTAGGTGAATATTATCAAAGTCTCATGTTTTATTGTGTAATGGAAGGAGGAAAAATCAGATTTGAGAGAGAGAAACAATGTGTGTAGTCCCACTCAAGTGCTGGATTGGTTTTGCTGAAAGAAAAGCTTCATTTCAAATTTGTTATTGTATGAATGAAGGTTACGTGTGTGTTGTAGTTGCTTTTCATTCTTGGTGAATATAAATGTATTGCTTTGAAGCAATTTGTAGTTGAATATGTGTTCTTTGAAGCCAATATTGTTGTTTTATTTGTTGTTATAGATTTTTGTAGTTTCTCCTTTCTTTTCCTGTTCTACATCATTATAAATCTGCTATGTTTTATTCTTCTATTATTTTCTCACGTAGTTTCGTAGATCCTCGTATTCCCTTCATCTTAGCCTTTTTATGCAAGATGGAACATGTGTTGCCTTTCTATCTTCAATAAAAGTTGGTTCTGAGGCTTGTAAAGAAGGTGGAACATTATGGTCGCTCTAATTGTGCATGGTGTTAATTTCAAGGAGCCATAGCATGTGGAGGTTGTCAAGGCCTCTCTTGCGTTGTTGGTCTAAAAGTGGAAAAGTAGATACCATTCAAGCGGTTGTTTTGGAGCTTCAATGATTTTAGTGTCGATTCAATTTGTGCATTATCGAAATTTGTGGAAGTGCTTGAGTGGGAAACATGCCAAGGATGGTAATTGTTCTTGAAAAGAATCCATGTGGAAATTATTTCTTGCATGGTGGAACCAATATTTGCAGAAATATTGCGAAAGGGCTTGTACAACAAGAGTTTGGACCAACAAAAAATACCAAAAGATGGCGAACCTTGCGAAGGGATGCATTGAAATCTAGGAAAGGCGTGAACAATTATGGGGCAAGATCTAAGTTTTGATTTATTTCCATCGCGATATTTGTTGTAAGTCCAGTCTCGAGAAACTTCAATGATGGGAAGGGGCTCCATATTTGATGGGCATACCCTGTACGCATCCATAAGAAGTGATGTTTCTGGATCATCACATTCCACCTCAACCAATCTTCTTAAAAATTTTCAGCCAACATTTAGTGTCACAAAAGCACGGCTACACATTACAGGTGGTAATTTCAGAAGCATGTGACATGTTTCTTGAGCACTAATGTCATGTTCAACGACACTCTGTGAGAATTTTTTAGATGGTGAAATATGTGGGGAAATTGGCCTCCGAGGTACCTATTATTTGGGAAAGCATTTGGTGGTATGTTTCAGACATTTTATCTGATCTAGAAGCATACTTTGCAATATAGTTGAGGACCGCATGTCACAATAGAATAGTCGACAATCGATGTTGGCTCTCCATATAGATAACATAGCTAGATTGTTTGTGTTCAATTGATCATCATTCCTCAAAAGGAGGTATTTAATTGGACCATTCTCATCCATGAACAATGACGAAGTGGATGTAGTCTCCCAGGGTGCATTGTGTCGGCAGTGCAGGAAGTTTTGTTTTCGTGCAAACAAGTTTGTTCATAGAATTTTGTGTGACATTGCACCTGATTAATTAGTTCCTCTAAGTCTTGAATAGGAGATGCATCAAGCAACTACGTCAATGAAGGTAATAGGCATGGATCATCTTGGAGTGATCTATGAATAAATTATGTTCGAGCGGATGCAGGACATGGATTCCATGCAGATATGTGCATATCAAAGTATTGTCTGGCTTTGTTTATGGACTCAATATTTGTCCTGCCAATATTATTGACATTGGGAGCATTTTCAATCCATAGAAAACCATGAACATGTGTTGATCCTCTGTGTTGCAATCCGTACCTGTGACAAAGAAAGATTAGAAGAAGTATGTCTAATTAAATGGAAGCAGAGGGGAAGGAATAATTTTACTTATACCAATACTCCTTGGCACCTAGGTGCTTTTACAAAAATTCTTCACGAAATATAGTGAATCTTTGATGTAAGTAAGTTGCAACACAATGAGGATGGGAAACAATGTTGAGTTTTCTGAATTGTTGAGCAGCGCGAGATTCATCTGGGGGAGAGCCAGGCATGATATTATTAAGTTCTGGCCATTTTGTGTCTACAACACTCAAAGTGAAAAATATTGTAGGCGCGCCCAATCATCCAACCATGTCAAGATATGTAATCATGCACGCGGAAAACAAAACAAAGTTGCATGCCTCTTTTTTGTCAGCATAGAAATCTGACTCAGTTTGGAAATGCCATGCACCAACAATAAGTGAAAATATGTTTATTTTTCGTTTCAAAGTGCGAGGCAACTATATTTATAGGAAACAATTTGTCAATTGTAATCCTTATAAAGCAAATGCATTTTGCATTTTTTTTCCAAAATAAGGTAGCGGAAAAAAAGGTAGACATTGGTTTCCTTAGGAGACATTGACATAGGCAAGCTTTTTTTTCCTCTTAAATAGGCAATTGTACTTTGTTGTCTTTCTTTAATGTATCTTTCTTTACAATACGAAAGAGTGGTAGTTTTGGTTAAGTGAAATGATTGGACTTTGGTCAGTTTTTTTTCTTCAATAGCTAAGAGCACCTATAGTTATTTTAGATAGCTAAGTGCAACTACAAATCTTTTAAATAGCTAAGTGTGTTTTTTTGGTCTTTGTTAAGTATTACATTTGTATGTGCCAAGTCAATGATCAGATGAAGAAACTAGGTGAGAAGGAAATATTTTCTAAAAAAATGTATGGATGTCAGAAAATAAAACTGCCTTACCAACAAAAGGTTATCGACTAAATGGAGGCACTCATTCTTGAAATAATGGCAGCTACGAATAATTATAGCTAAAAGATCGTGTTCATGAACCATTTGATTGAAACTCATATGGGCATCTCATTTTGAATTGTTTAATGATTTCTCCATTGCAAATATCCAATGTAGTTTGGGCCCCTTTCAACTTCCACATCTATTAGTCGCATTACTTATATCTTGATAATAGTTGTCTTTGTTTTGTCCATAAACCATATTGATAATATATATTTATAATTGACAAAAAACAATGCAATTATAGAGAAACAACGGTGAACAAGAAACCTCTTTCCAGTTATAGGTTTAAAAGAACGTTGCACAATAGAAAGGAATGGCATGAAGTATCATAGAACATAATCACATCCCATTTAATAACAACATATCTCCCACATGTCCCTTAGCCATATCTATTCCGAGTTCAAATCTCACAAGTTCAACAACTTAAATAAATAATAACTCAATGAGTGATCATTTTTTACAAATCTAAGGTTGATATTATCATATTGAAAAATAAACATTAATATAATAATATGAGACAGTATATTTCTATTCAACCCCATGACAATTGATTAAGTAAAATGTTTATTTATGAATAAAATATTGCCAAGTCTAAGTATGTAACAACTCAGATAAA
The DNA here is from genome assembly GCA_018340775.1 of Taxus wallichiana var. yunnanensis. Taxonomy (NCBI): domain Eukaryota; kingdom Viridiplantae; phylum Streptophyta; class Pinopsida; order Cupressales; family Taxaceae; genus Taxus; species Taxus wallichiana. The sequence continues at coordinate 204,089,808 of CM031236.1, forward strand.
TATGTATGCATCAATCAAAGTCTAAAAAAAAATATTTCTTTGATTAATGTCTCTAAAAACATCCATTTGATGACATATTATATAAGCGTAGTAACTCTATTTCCCTAATCCCAAAAGTACAAGCTAATAAGGCACTACACTAAAAACATTGTCTATGTAAAAAGCAGGTTTCTAATACAAATAAAATAGAAAGCCATAAGAAATCAACAATACGTAAAACTAAGATATACCATATTTATAAGTTTTGCATAAAGATATTTCGACAATAAAGCCAATGTCAAAGCCACACGAAACAAGAGATTATCAAAGCACAAAAAAATATAAACTAGAGTGAAGAACTTTTCAAGCAGTGCATAGTTCTGTACATTTTCAGCTATCTACATTATATGTCTATACACAAGCTGAAATATACCATATTTATAAGTTTTGCATAAAGAAAATTTTACAATAAAGCCAATGTCAAGGCCACATGAAATAAAAGCTTCTAAAAAATATATATATATATATAAATTAGAACGAAGAACTTTTTGAGCACTGCATAGTTCTGTACTTTTTTCAGCTATCTACATTATATGTTTATACACAGGCTGCAGGGAACACAATCAAACATGCACTCATTTCTTTTTTATCTTTCCAAAAATTTTATTGCATAGATTGGGAATTTTTTTGCACTATGTTTCATTTTCCCTCTAGAAATTATCTCCGAGCTCGACACACCCATTTTTTTCAATCTGTGTCCTAGCTCATATTTCTCCGCATCTTCGGTGCTATCATAGGCCAAACCAAACCCGCGAGAAATGGAACCGGATGTGCGAAACTTTGAGAGGTACAAAGGGTTCAAAGGAAGCAAATGGAGATGTTCTCTAACCAGTTCAACAATCATTGGTTTATGCAGCCTAGGTTGTCTGTAATGTGACACGTTAACAAAAAACTGAGTTCGATTACATTTCTCTTCTCTCTGCAAGTGGGGAGTAGTGATGGTCACACCGTGTGGAGGAAGAACAATTGTGTTTCTCGTCTTCATTTCTGCAAGATGGTAAGGAGAAAAAATCACACAATATGTCAAACAAAAAGTGAATATCTGTATGAAATAAGTATCACATTCATTTCCAAGACAAGTAGGGAGGTAGCATATGTTGCAAATCAGCCAACAGAGAAGGTTCTGCCTTATTGGAAACCATCTGGGCCTTCATATAGGAAAATCATTGAGTTTTAAACCGAAGAAGATCAATACCAACAAATGCTAAAAGACTTTGAAAGATCTGCATGATTATCCTTCAAAACATTCAATCAAAATACAAAGACACCCCTGTAAAGGAGTAAAGATTACATCAAACCCGTGATTCATTTCTCTAGAAAGAAAAATTAAAAAAATCAATTTTTGTGAATTTAATCCATCTGTAATTTTAGCAAATCACGAGTCAACAATAAAGCCTTTCAAATATTCTTCAAAATTCAAGAGTGTTACTTAACAATAAAATGTGTTTCGGCAATGCAACCTAGCCAGCGGTCAAAGTGCAACCAGTATAATTTAGTAGTGACCTAGTAAATAACAGGAAACAAAGAATTTCATGAATGTTAAGGGAAGTATAAGTAAAGGGAAAAAGTACAGTTAGTGATTTTTAGAGAATTTGATTTTCTTAGTTTATTTTTTGTATTTCTTATAGAAGATGTAAATATTCCATTTAATAAAAATATTTCATAAAATTCCTAAATAAAGTTTTTATTAGAGAATGTTTTAGTGTTTGTGTAGTATGATATGACATATTACATGAATATAACTTTAGTTTTTTTATTTAAATATATGATAAATTATTTTTATTTTGAATTATTTTATAAGTATTTTTAATTTTGCATTATTTAAAATTATTATTTAATAAAACTATTGGGTGATGTGATTCAAAATACTTTTTATATTTTAAAATTATTATTATATATATAATATATATATATATATATATATGATATCATATATATATACATACATATTTATATACATTATTTATATACATATACATATATATCATAAATATTTATATATATATTACATATATATATATATATATATACATACATATATATATATATATATACATATATATATATATATATACATATATATATATATATATATATATATATATACATATACATATATATATATACATATATATATATATATATATATATATACATATATATATACATGTATATATATATATATATATATATATATATACATATATATATATATATACATATATATATATATATATATATATATATATACATATGTATATACATACATACATATATATATATATATATATATATATATATACATATGTATATATATATATATATATATATATATATATATATACATATACATATATATATATATATATATATATATATATATATATGTATATACATATGTATATGTATATATATATATATATATATGTATATATATATACATATGTATATATATATACATATGTATATATATATATATATGATATTGAAGACAACAACATGAAAACAACAATATGGAGGAACAAAGGTACACTTTGTCAAAATGAGAGTGAAATCAAAATATGTGCTAAACATTGGGAAAAATGTGAGTTGAAGAACTCAAAACAAAAATGAGACAAAATGTAGATGAAATGACAACATATTGTGCTTGAACATCTAAAGATGATTAACATAGATTTAAAATAATATTACATAGAAAAATGCATTTAGATACATTAATCACAGAGGCAAAATGAAATCAATTACAAGAATGAAACATCATCAAGAAGTTCAAAAGCATCGTCGAGAATAGTTCTAATGTTGAGGTTAATTTTAAAAGAATGAATACGTTGACCATAGATTGTGTACTACAAGCATCAAATAATACTGCGTTGAAGGGTATTAAAGAATACCCTTAATTCTAGTTTCTACCTCTAATTATTCAATTGATAATACCCCCTGTTATATTATTAGAATGAAAATACCCCCTATTTTTTCCATGTACCTTACTTACCCATTTTTCAATTACAATTTTATTTACCCCTTTTTATTTCTACCCCAATATATTAGACAAAAATATATTATATTTCTCACTCAATTTTTTTTAATATGCATTTCCTTTCGAAAGATAGTTCGAAGCCATTGAATACATATTACAAGTCACCTTATATATGTTAAGCTTTATGCATTTATCAATAGTTCTTCAAATAATTAAGATGGTGAAATAATATCACTTGTGTTGAAAAGCATACTCAATTCTAGTTTTCTACCATCTTATTATTTCTTGGTTAAGAATCTAGATTTATTTATTAAAAAGAGATTATAATTTAATTTATGACCACACTCCTTTTGCAATTTTAAGGTATTTACGTTTAAAAACTATGGTTCAAACGCTTTAGTTTTATATTAAAAGTAAACCTCTATTTCCTTTGGCCCATCTCTCTAACCTACCCCTAATTATGATTGAAATAAATTAAACCCTTTCACCATCCCTCTTGTTAAAATCTAGATTTATATTGAGTTTAATTTATTCCTTTTAATTTTAATTACCTATGGTTCGTTTTAGTTTTATATTAAAAAGTAAACCTCATTTCCTTTGGCCCATCTCTCTAACCTACCCCGATACGATTCAAAACATTAATAAATTAAACCCTTTCATCATGTCTACCGGTATATTGAGTTTAATTTTATTAATTTTAATTACCTCAATATGAACGTGCTAGGATATTGATGAACCCCAGTGATGAAATGGAAAGATACATTAAAATGATGATTAACAAGAAGAGATGACATCACAACTAAGAAAAAGAGGACAAAATAATAATAATGAGATATATTTTAAAGCTATACAATTGTTGTTTTAACATGAGTTATACACACTTGCATCCCTACACAATGTTATATCTATCAAGAGAGTTATGATGGAACAAATATTCGTTGAGATCTTAGAGGCCCCTTTTGTAGTAAAAGGATCTTTGAGAGTTTAATGTTTTGGAAACTCACTATATTTAGACATATGATAACTTATAAAACTTACTATTTTTAGACAAATGTCTTCTAGATGTCGGATCGAAACAAAACTAGTCTCAAAAGATTAGGGTTTGTCTTAGGACCTTCTACTCATATTTTTGAGGTTTTTATTTGCAAAAATCCATACGTCCAAGCAAGAAACTCAAACAATTGAAACTTCTATAAATTATATAGATCATCAATGGAAGTGGTCTTTACGGTCAAAGCGAAGGCATTTTTGGGAGGAGTGCACTAGTAAAATTTAGTGGAAATTGAGTGCATAGATTGTGAGATATGAGAAAATTTTAGTTTTGGAGCATGATGGTTTTGAAACAATTTAGTAGTATAACTGGTAAAAATGGAGTTTTGGAGGGAAAAGAACAACACCTTGAAACATGAAAATGAAAGTGTTTATGATTTTGGAGTTACTCACATTCACTTTGCAAATTTTAACTTGAATCTGACCCAACAAGCTAAACCATGGTTGGAAGAGGGTTGACATGTGGTTGTAACCTTAAAAATATGGTACATAAGGTGCAATTGGTAAAGAAGTTCAATTTTCATAAGATCATGCCAAGTGTTATTTTTAGTGAAGTGAGAGAGAGATGTAGGGGGTGAAAATGGATTTTGGGGGATAAAAACTAGTTTTTGATTCAAGTGTTGGTGAGAAAATTTATTAGGTGGACAAATTGATGGATATCATCCAACGCTCTATGAATCTAAGTCCCTCTACTTGAATGGTACAACTCCATATTTTTATGCACGTGTAAAATTAAACTCTTTGGTGGCCTTACGGTCGGAGATCTAATAGGGACACTCCACTACACCCATGGAAAAAGGCTTGCAATTACTTGCAAGGGAGGAATTTGCTGAGAGAGTAGGAAAGGGAGTGGGAAAAGAGAGGGAGGATTAATATTGTAGGTAGAAAATTAGATTCCTACAACTATTAATCAAAATACTTCAACACACATAGATTTAGAAGAAAAATAATTTTGTAATTGGAAACAAGACAAGTTAAGATCAAGAACACAAAGTTTCAATAACCTCCTTATCAAAAAAGGAAACAAACTCCTTCCTTCTTCATTGATGCTTTGAAAAAATTGTACATGGTGAGAAAAAAGAACATAGAGATGAGAAAAAGAAGAAATTCTATCTCTTTTGCTTTCTTCACAAGTAGTAATCTCTCATGAGCACACAAAATTGAAAACCCTTTGAAATGAGGGTGTCATTACAATTTATAGAACCTTGGATGACTCTTTGTCTACCCCCACATGGATTTTCATATGTCTCACACAACATGTGACTTTTCATATTCCTAGGAATAGAATTAAGTCCCCTTTTATTAATGAAGGGTGACTTATTACATTACAAATTAAAGTCACATTTTAAATGAGTAAAACAAAGAATGAAAAAGTGCAAACTACAATGAAGAAATAGAATGTGAAGGAGAGAAAAGAACGGGGAGGGAGAAAAGAGAGAAAGAAGAGAGAGAGAACTAGGCCAATGAAGATGCCACCTCCGTTGATTTTTCCTTACTTTGCTGACTGATCCTTACCAAACTCCACTAGAAAAATTTCCACTCTCTTGAACTCCTTTCTATATCGGGCTACATGTGCGCAAGTGCCACTTTATCTAACACAACTCGGGGACTCTGTCCAACTATCGAGATATCATTAATGTTCCTACTTTTCGCAAGCCACGACTGATGTTTTTCTGCAATGAGTGAAATGGTGGCCTTGATCTAATACAAGAACTCCAATGCATCTTTGTTGAAGGAGAATGGGTCCCTAACTTTATTTTGGACATTCTCCTTAGATTGTCCCAACAACTCATCTACGGTAGTATTTTCTTCTATTATGGGAACTCTAAGTTTCTCAATTTTGTTGTTGACATTATCTTATATCTTGTAGGCACATTTCTCGTTTGAGTCTAATTCATCGATATCCCAATTCAAAATTTCATACTGAGAGGTGAGATTCCTATCCCACACATGAAACAAATACTCAGATGGAGCACTGAAAAAATTTCTTGTTCACCAATACTCAAGAATGAACATCTCCCATTTCTATTACCAATGGTTGAATTGGGTCCTAATAGTCCTTTTCCTTTTTGAATCATTCCCTTTTCATCTAGTCCTTGTCAAGTAGTTGAAAACATATATTTGAATAGTGATATTACCCTGGAAGCAATGCTTTTCCATTTTCTATGATCATGATTGTCCATTAGTTGGTTTCTCATCCTTGCATGGTGAATGCCTAGTCTTCTTAATGGACTTTAGATCAAAGCTATTGATTGGAGTAACCTCTTCAATTGGGAGTGATAAAGAATTGGGGTCCACTAAGTGTTACACATATGAGGATATTATCAATACCTAGTCCTCCAACTAATCGATATTCTCTTTGTATTCTTGATTCATCATGAGGAGGCGAGTGGAAGACTCTTGGAACATGTGTACATATCCTTCATGAGTGGTTGGGATGAAGGTAATAATGCTCATTTCATATTTTTCCAATGTCATTTCTCCCAATGGCTTGATCACCTTCATCCTAACTACCTCTATGTAATGATTTCTGTGGTATTGCTAAAGAAATGGAAAGCCACTTAAGTGAATTTCTTCTTCTTCCCTTTGGCCAATGATTCCATCACTTTGAAAGATAAGGTACCGATACTTACTAGATTATACAAGGCTCTTTTGTAATCATTTATTTCATCCATGGAAACATTTAATCTGCTTCACTCTCTATAACTAGGATGTTTATCTTTTCTTTCTCAGGAGGAAGAGGCACATCTTGTGCAAGAGGAGAAAGACTGACGACAAGAGAGGAGATTAAATGTCCTAATGGTGCTCAAGAGTTGGGAGATGGAATGGATCATTTTCTTCAACTTGTTTCTCTACCATAAGGATCCTTTTTGTTCTAAATTTCTTGTGTGATATATCATAGTAGGAGGCTTTGAACTCCGCTTATTTTGCGCTTTGAACTCCCTCCAGAGTGACCTAAGCCTAAAGTTACCTCCATAACCTTTCATGTAGAGTGATGTGATGCATGTTTATGAAGGGTTTGTAAAATTCCTGATGCAATGGCGGTGGCATTCTTCTTCTTGAACCATTCTTTTGTTCTTCTGATTACAACCTCTATTTGCTTAGCTATGTCTCTCGACTCGCGGATGCTTTGATTCACCTATGGAAAAGGTGAAGCCTTCGATGCTTTGTATTCTAGATCATACAACTCTATTCCATCATCTAGATTCCTTATTTATACCACTCAAATTTGTATCTTCTCATTTCTTTGATGGTCATCCTCATGTAGTCTCTTTCCCTGACATTGAATTCATCTATGCAATTGGCCCAATAATCTTCAACTTACAGGACATGATGTGACTTCAAAAGATGGAAAGTGTCTAAATCAACTCAGATGTCAAAATTTTCCCTCAAAGTATATGAATTCAAGATTAGGGGTGCAAAGGCCGCTTCCAAGTGTGATGCATCATTAATGCTCTTACAGGTGAAGATTCCTAGAGATGAGAAATGAGGCATTCTTCCTTTTCTAATTTCTGAGCTTATTGTGAACATGATTTTTTTTTCATAGCTCAAATAGTGATATCTGTCACTAAGATACCAAGGTAGTCTTAGTGGGGCATGATCAAATCCAGAGACTCGGATGTATGAAAAAGTGGAAAATTGTATGAAATATGAGCCATATCTCTTGATCAAAGATGCCACTTATGGTGACATCCTTGAGTGAAGGTCTCCCTCCAGTGTCTTGATGCTAAGCACATTGAATTATCAATTACCCTTGTGAAGTTTTGATTGCTCTCTTTCAATATAAAATGTAGATACCTCTCAAATTTTAGAGCCTTAGAAGAGATGTTCTATGCAAATGCTAGACCAATGAAAGGTCTTGAGCTCACAAGAACATATACCAAATAAAAATTCATGGATAAATTCTTAAAGATTAGAACCTAGAATAACTTGTGGTGGAGGTTTTCACTTAGGATCTGTCCTAATCAATCTTCTACTTTTATTTAATGATTGTGAGTATGAAAAGTTCCATACAATACTAGAAGTCTATCATATTTTATTCTCTCATCACTTGACTAAGAAGGTTGATTTCATCTAAATATCCTTCTTGGAAATTACTCCATGAGAGAGATTTCGGTATGCGAAGGGGATTTATTCCATGTTTCAACCATGATGTAAATGTGAGACCATGAAGGTAAGAATTCATTTTGGCCAATTCTTTCACTGCCACCTCCTTCGAGATGACAAAAATATTGCTCCAAGTAGGGATTTTCATTGAATAAGAAATGTCCTTAAGAGAAATTATTGCCATAGCTGAGCCATCTTTAGCTCGAATGGTTGTTGTTTCAAGTTCATAGTGGTGAGACCACTCTAATAAAAATTCAATACTCAGATGCGATATTGGGTGGCAACCCGCCGAATATAATATACTCAAGAAAAATTTGTCTTCGATCGGCTCCCTCAAGCTACCGAGCATGTGTATCCTAATATTATCGAGATCCATGTGAGTGACATTGTTGTCCCCCACTTTTGAATACTCGGATGACGAGTTGAAACGATTTGACTCTGTGAACTTGAACTTCATATCTTATATCTGGCACTAGTGTGTGAGTGAAATGGAGGTTTAATATTTTTAGTAAATGGAATTATTCACCATTTTTCAATTGAACAATATTTGATCACCTTTCTCGATCCTCTGAATGCTTATGAAAACTCTACTAAATTGTGAAAACTTCTTTCTATGAAGGATTTCTATTTATAGTAAGCTCTTGTGTAGAGACTTACTATTTTTGGAAAGTGCATCTTCCGGCCTGATTGAGATGAAAAAAAAATTTTGATATGGGTTTTTTCACTTTATCTCACTATAAAATTTCATCTCAATTTGATCTCTAGAATAAGAGAAATTGAATTTCAAAAATTTGGGTGGAAACTAGGGTTTTCTTGTTGTGAAAAATAATATGTCATGCATATTAAATATTCCACTTGGATCATCAAGGCGCCTATAAATGTGAATGAATTAAAACAACAATGCATGTATTCATGCATTGGTTTTCAAGATATGAATATTTTCACTTCGTGGGTTAAAAAGTTTTTCAAGTGAAATTTTTGTCAGAGCCTTTAAAAATTTACATTTTTGATGATTTTATCTTTTTTAGATCATAAGATCATGTATGCAATGGATTTATATTGAAAACAACAAAGGATGAATTCTAGAAAAAATTGGCTGCCTTAAGGGAGGGGGCTATATTTTTGTTCCCTTTTCCCCCTTTGGAAAGAGAAAATGGGGACAAAAAAATGTGCCTCACCCTTAGGTGGACACTTGGTGCATTGCATGTATTGGCAGAGAAGATGGAGGAGGGGGTGGAGTTTGAGCACATAGCCCGGTCATTTTTGGTCGCATGGAAATCTTGAAGGAAACAAGGAGGGAAGGCACAATTTTATTTCCCCCTTATCCCCTTACAAAGGGATGATGGGGAAAAATTATGCCCTCACCTTGGGTTGACACTTGTTACATATGCGAGAGTTGAGGAGGGGCTAGAAAAAGTGGTCATAAGAGCTAAATGAAGTCACCAGGGTCACATGGGGTGACTATTATCCCTAAGGTGAGGGGTGAAATTTTTTGTCCCCATTGTTCCCTTGGAAAAGGATGATGGGGAAAAAAAAATTCAGTCTTACCACGGGTTGACACTTGTTATGCATGTGGGAGCTGAGAAGGGGGCTAAAGAAAGTGGTCATAAGAGCTAAATGAAGTCACCAGGGTCACATGGGGTGACCATGATGCCTAAGGTGGGGGCATACACTTTTTGTCGCCCTTGTCCCTTTGGAATGGGGAGATGGGGACATAAAGATTTTCCTCAGCCTCATGTTGCCACGTGGCACCCAAGAAAATTGGCTAAGTATCGAACATGTACCTTGGGTGACAACTTGAAACAAACATATCTTGAGCTCCCGGATGAATTTTTCAAGACTTATTTTTATTAGATTTATTGGAAAAGTAATTTTGAGAAGTATGGGATGGGTTTTGTGCATTTATTCTACTTGAAACCCTCTCAAACACACTCTTTTTTCTCAGGATCACAAGTTGTTCATGAAAAGAATGAGTTTCCTACAAAAATCATGGGAAGTGAGATGAATCTTATATTACAAGCTGTTTAGAGGACTAAACATTATTTCTATTGATATTTTGTTTTTATCCTAACTCATTCGGAGCTCTCGAAATAATCTCTCGAAGCTCAAGTAATTTTTTACCGTGCAAACTCCATTGGCCCCAAAAACCTGCTTTTGATGAACTAGCTACCAAACCTCTAGATATTTGAAGATTATTCCTAAATCAGTTGCAAAATTATAATGGATCTTGTATACACCTAATTGATGGATTTGGTCCTTCAATGAAGCTCTGGGTGGTGTGTACCTATCTTAGAAAGGTTGATGATAGATCGAAAGGTTTGAACAATTTACACAGAGAAAACACCAGAAAGATTTTCTATTCAGATCATATATTCAACACAATACATTACAATTATATAGGAATATCATTCCTATAATTTAGGATATAGGTATAACTACATCTCCTACGAATATCTCCCAAACCTCCTAAAAACTAGCTTAGTAAGTTGTTTAAACAACCTAAACAACTTACACATAATTATAACCATATAATATAATAATAATTACTTCACATAATTATTATTCACTAATACACAAATGGAGCACTAATAGATTGATTTCCTAACATTCCCCCCCTTAGTGTGAACATGGGGAAAACCTGTCTTTGTACTTGCACTTGCTCATGATGTGGTGATTTTCACAAGATGATCAAACCTCTTTTGAAAATCTGACCACAAACCGATAATGGTGGTTTTGCAATTGGTTTACCACAAACCACAAAGTGATGGTTTTACGAATGGATTACCAACAACCAAGAATGGTGGTTTTGCTATTGGTTTACCACAAACCAAAAATGAAGGTTTTCAAGTGGTTTACCTACAACCACATCATGATATGCCAAGTACTATTATCAGCTCTCATCACATCTCAATGCAAGGAATAACATAGGAAATTCTATTGAAATTTGTTGCTCATACATACATAGAAAAAGATGACATAATGGAAATGGAACATTGGATCATGTTCCCCCTCCAATGTGAAATTTCCACTTATTGAAAACTACAAACTGTACCACACTGGAAGCACTAAAATCAAACTGCACACACACACACACACACACATGTCACCAAAGCTGATATGTGGCCTCGTCGTTGGCAACTGACGAGAGGTCGCTGAATGACCTCCAACCTCCGATTCCTCCTACCTCCGGTTATATGCTACTAACTCAGCTGGATTTGGATATGAGGCTCTTTGAACAATTCACCCCCACATGATGGACGTCGCATACAAGTGAAAATGTGTCCAATTATTGAAAAGTGAGGCAATTATTTTTTAATTTAATTTTTTTGTGACTTACTACAATGACTCACTTGACATATTGACACACTTTTATAATACAAAACAATAACTAAAAAGTAATTAAATATTACTTTTTAATAAAACTACGAAATAGCACAAATCGACTGGGCTTGACCTTATAACACTTTATTATAAATTTAACAATTGACTCAATATAAAAAATAATTGCGATTTAATTACATTTTATTAAAACTAGACTAATAATAATTGACATGGGAAATAAAATACAAGAAATAGAGTATCGACTATTATTCTGGACAAGACTATAAACAAAACCGACTCCTATGAAATTTTTGATAACAAAACTTTAAACATGACACGACTTTATAAATTTTCACAAACTTTAATTACAACAATAAAACCTAGAAGTTAATGCATGACTTTTGACAAGACAGTTAACGACATTAATCGCCCCTTTCTTTGATAAAAGAATACTCACTTGATAAATGACAAAACATTGGAAGAAAAAAAACTTATTTACGGATACCAAATGACAACAGACTTAAAAAAATAAACACAACATTGATTAATACTGACCTTTTGACCCTAGACTTTTAAACCTACACGTGGACTATTGCATGGACAACACGCTTGTCTCTAGTGAGCCTCTGATTCCTCTTCGGTGGATCTATACATGCATACAGAGCGTCCTGGTTGCTACAGCTGAGATGTCCAAGTTTGTGGAGAGCTCGGATTGAGATCTACGAGCAAGACAGTAACTTTGTGTGTTCTGCATGTACTATGAAAGTTTGGAGATCGGGCATCCTACCTTTGGAAGAAGAGCTTACACAATGATCTTGTAGTCAACTCATAGACGTCTCAAAATTTTACAGTGTGCATGGGAGCAGCCAAAAACGTAGGTTTGAGAAGAAGACCAAGCTGTGTGCTTCTGTCGAATTGAGAGGAAGGCTTGAGATGGGGATTCCGCTCATCAAGACCAGATCAAAAACTTTGAGTTACTGAACACGCCTAGCAGGAGTCTGATCTATCAATGTCTATAGGATCTGTGCTGCGCTGTAGATGTAGGAAGACACACGAACCGAAACTGATAATTACTTAGCAACTTCAAAACAATTTCCAGATCAAAAGGGATTACTCCACTCATCTATTTCTACCATCAAGAAATAATAGAGAATGTTGAAACGGTGGAATGCATATGGATACCAAATGATATCGATGGGGAAAATAACTGGTAAAGACTCACTTCCTACGGGTTCAATTTCAATGCATTGAATACCATAAAATTATGTATCTCTCATAAGAGGGGCGACCATCAATGCAAATATATATGCCCCACACGTACTCAGGAAGCCATTGCTCTGATACTAATATGAAAGGTGTGAACAATTTGCACAGAGAAAACACCAGAAAGATTTTCTATTCATATCATATATTCAACACAATACATTACAATTATATAGGAATGCCATTCCTATAATTTAGGATATAGGTATAACTACATATCCTACGAATATCTCCCAAACCTCCTAAAAACTAGCTCAGTAAGTTGTTTAAACAACCTAAACAACTTACACATAATTATAACCATATAATATAATAATAATTACTTCACGTAACTATTATTCACTAATACACAAATGGAGCACTAATAGATTGATTTCCTAACAAGATCTTCCTAAGTTTTCTTGAGAAATACTACCTTGAAAGTGCTTAGATAATAATTTTCCATAAATAACCTATGGGGAAGTGCGACACACACATATCAACCCCTTTGGGAGGATAATATAGGATTGATACGGGAATAAGATGACACGGGGTATATGAAAATGTATACAATAGAAAATTTTCAACACTAGTGTATGATTGTCCTATTTTAAAGTGAATTTTCCCTTGCAAAAACACATGAAAACAGTTGGCTCTATCTTTGGGAAATTTTGTAGATCAAGCATAATGAGAACATAACATGAGGAGTCCCATAATCTCAATTTACCAAATGGACCAAAGTGATTTATCCATTAGGCTTCATAAAGCGTGGATTATAACAAATAGCTAGAAAGGAGTACACACACCCACAAAAAAATGAAACACACAACACACACAATGGGAAAGGAAACACATACCTAAATCAGCTATGATACAATGTGGGGAAAACCCCTTTAATTTCTTATATAATTTGACATATTTACCACTGCAAGGCAATCTGCAAATATGTTCCATCTAGATACAATAGATAGAAGGCATTTTCTCCACAAAATTCATAAATCTGGAATGGTTGGAGCCACAATGAGTTGAACTTACCCTAGATAACCTTTAGCTCTCTTCATTTTTCCTAGAGTAGAATAAGATCTCCAAATTTGAATTCTCGAGCCTTTTCCCTTTTATCAAACAATCTTTTAACTTTTAAATGATGAGATTTAATTCTATCCACCACTTTGCATCTATCTTATTCAATATTTTAAAGAAATATGATCCTTTTATCAATTAAATCACGATATTTTCCATCATGTTGGTATCTCCACTATGAATAGGATCTCCACCTCTATACCATAAATAAATTGAAATGAAGACATACCAATCACTTTCTTTGGAGTCATTTAGTTTTCCCACAATGCATCATAGAGTTTTCGTGCCACTCCATTTGATTCTCATCTAATAGCTTGTGGACTATGGTCTCACAATTTTTGTTGCTAAATTTTTCTTAACCATTTCCTTATGGGTAATAGTCAAATTTGTGTGAAAGAGAAATTCTGTAGCCATAACATAACTCATTTAGATCCATGGAAGAGAAATATGTGGCATTATCCACCATGATCTTTTGAGGTATACCAAAACGAACAATGATGTTTTCCTTCATGAAATTACACATTGTTTCGGTTTTGACTTGTTTTGTTGAGATGGCCTCTACCCATTTTATGAAATAATTTGTTGTTGTGAGTACATATGTGTGACCTACGCTTGAGTGAGGGTTAAAGACTCCAATGAATTCTAGACCCCATTGTTGGAATGGTTCTTCAATCACCACTGGCTTGAGAGGAATAACAACGATGTATGGTCTCCCGAAGAACTGTTGACATGCCTCACATTTGGAGACACATTCCTAGGCGTCCATAAATAGGGTTGGCTAATAATATTTGCCACTAAGGATCTTGTGAGTTGTGACCATTTCCACGAAGTATCCTTTGCACGCTTGATCATGATATGCTTTTCAGCAATTGCTCTTGCTATTATTTATCTACACACTTTAGAAAGCAACCATTGAATCCCCTCTTGTAGAGGGAATGATTCCATATGATGAACTTGACCACCTTTAACTTGAGAGTTCTTCATTTTTTATGAAAAAGGTGAGGAGGACACTCACCATAGGTCAAGAATTAAGTGATGTCAGCATACCAATAATTTTTCATTCTTACAAAAAGGATGTGAAGAAAGTACTTGCACGACACATTCACAACATAGACATTCTCTTGTATAATTTTTTAACCAAGAATGAATCATCCTCTACATGTAGTTTGTGATTAACTAAAAAATGTGGAATTATAACAGATTAATCTAATCTAGAACAACATGCAAATATGGCAAATAAATGTAGTAAATGACTATGGAAAATGACACAAGAAAACTAAACTAATGAATAATCACTAATATGTAATAAGAGTAAAGAAGTAACTTAGCTAATTAGAGGATCTCATTGGGTGTGTCACATAAGTGACTAGAGAAATAGGATGCAAGAATGATTGTGCGAGTCTTTGAAAAGTAAGGATTAGAGCTATCCGAGTGGATTGGAGATCCTAGGGAGGTACTTGGGGCTCTTGGGGTGGCCTAGTCTATAGAACATGCACCTTGGTCTGTATGAAAGGCTTAGAACCGAGTTTTCACGGGTTCTATAAGTGATCTAAAACCTTCATTTTTGTCACACCAGGTTTTTGCATTGCACTGGTGTCACTAATAATCGAAGATGAATAGAAAACCTGCAAAAGAAAAAAGAAGTAGTAAAACCCTAAAATAAATAAGAATGCATATGAACATGTCATATTGACCTTAGCTTCCACAATAGTGGGCTTACTAGAAAAGTGTTGCACTACAATTTAGACCCAAATGTAGTTCTAGTGTTTGTGTGTGTGTGTGAATCATGTGCCCTAGGTGCTTTTGTGCTAGTTGAAATTTTTGAATTAATGAGCTATAATTAGATGTAAAAATGTAGTAGAAGGGTGGATGAAATAGAATAGAATCCCCTCCTATGCTTGTGTGATGTAGATTAACTAGCCTTGTACCTTGTGATGGAGCTAAGGGAATGTAAAGGATCTCTAAATACCTTTGATAGATGCAACCATAGGTGGATGATAGTAGTGAATAGTGATTGGTCCCACATTATGGACTCATAACTTTATGCTTATATGGTTATCTTGTTCTAATTTCATAATTAAACCTGAAATGGCAGACCACCAAAATGATAAGAAAGTGAAACAGATATAAAGTGCCCAAAAAGTTGTAGGAAAGTTTAAAAGGATCGGGGAGCCCCAACCGAGACCGGGGCTGATGGGTGCCCTCAGTATTAGCCCGAGTGCCCTAGTCAAGGCTAAAACGATGGAAAGTGTCAAAGATATACCATTCATATGTGTGGTGAAGGTTAGGAATTACAATAGAAAGTAAATAAAAATGACCAAGAGATAGGGGTTAATTAGTACTGTCTTCACTCAAAAACCATATAAATAATGAATATAAGACCAGGACTAAATAATGTCTAAAGTGCATGATTTTGTGTCTATATTTTCCCCACTTTATGTTTTCGAGTTGAAATCTTGGTAAAAAAGGTAAATAGAGGTGCATATTTGATAATCCATGTAGATTGATGTAGAAATGTCTTTGATGGACTAGACAAAGCGTGGAGTGCAAAAATATGGAGTGTGGAAACTAAAGATGAAGAAGCAAAAAAAGTGATGAGAGTGAACCTATGGAAGAAACATGTGTGTAACCATTGATGTGTGTTGCCACAAAACATTTTTGTTGACATCATTTTTGTTATTGTTGTTACCCCCATTTATCGCTTATTTCCCATACTGACCAGATTTACAAGGAGAAAATGACCAAGTAGTTAACTATGTATATATGTATGTGTAAAAATGAAATGTAACAGACACATGTATATGTATGTGAAAGCATGCAAATGAAAAATGTAAACGTAACATGTGCACTGATCCATGTTGAGAACGAGAGTGTAGAAGGATATCTGTACTCGTGGTTATTTGGGTGATCCACGCCATAGGACGAAGAAGTATAGGGAGGAATTTCGTTGTATCCTCCAACCTTTAACTTCTTCCCTGAACATGTGTGAAGAGATCTCTGTACGTCCTGGTTTTGGGCGATCGACACCACTAGCCAAAGAAGTATAGGGAGGAATTCCATTATATCCTCCAACCTGTAACTACTTCCTAGAATGTTAAGGACTACCATGTCCTGTAAAATCCGTTGTGTATGGGGTTCATAGACTGGTTTGAACCCACTCATTGTATGTAACCCATAATGTCAAGGGAAGAAAGTACACTGAATTGAAGCAATGGAGATGTGTTGTGTAGTATTAAAACACCAAATGATGCCCCCCTTTGGGGCACATGCAACACCACTTGATAGGATAATTTCATCTCAAAAGAGGACCAACCGTATGAAATCTAAAACTCTTTTGTATGGGGATAGTGAATTCACTTGGTATAAACCAAGGCACACACAAACAAGAAGGATAACTAAAGACAAGTGTTAGTACAAGCAAGCATACATGTACAAAGAAATGTGTAATCTATACAAATAGTGTATAAACTACTAATTCATATAACAATGTAAAAATGGAAGAAGACAAAGTAAGAATCACAAAGTGAGCTATAAACATGGGACATCACTCACAATGTTGCATACATGCAAGGCCATCATGGCCGCATACAAACAAACAAGTGTACACACAAAACAAAGAGCAATGCCCACAAACAAGATAAAATAATAGACAAGCAATATAACAAACAAGTATGGAAGAAAATATCCCTGCATAAAAATGCTACACATGAAGCACCCATTAGCATGTTAGAAAGATAACCAGTATGTAACAAATCATGTATAACCAAGTAATTAAAAGTGCTAAGTACAAAATGAATCAATAACACTTAGAAGAGATGAATGTGGATGCCCCTAGTGACCATTTTAGGAAAGGTAGAAGGTGAGAATATGTGTTGCGTATAAGAGACATGTATCTATGAGCACAACTAGAAAAAGACGTGAATGCACATGTGTGGATGATATAGATAAATGATATACAAGTTATATAACTATCATGTGTAATAAAGCGATGATGAACAAGAAATAGTAAGCAAGAGTAAAACCAACCATAATATGCGGTATGTTGTGAATGCAAGAGGGATGGTAGGATCCATGTGCCCCCGAGTGAATGGAAATTTATGCGGTGAAGTTCATTTGGTTTTCCCCTTTATTAGTCAATAATGAATCGTAAAAGAGAGTCCATCGTGAAGAAATGAGAAATGATTGAATAGTGTGAAGGATTGTGTCTAGCTAAGTGTATATCACAAAAAAATGACTGTATGATGAGTATGTATGCATAGTGATGATGATATGCAATATCCTAGCACGTGGGTTCATATTGAGGTAATTAAAATTAATAAAATTAAACTCAATATACCGGTAGACATGAGGGGGTGAAAGGGTTTAATTTATTAATGTAAACATATAGAAGAGATGTGTGTGAACCTTATAGTCTAAGTGTATATCACTAAAAAAATAGTTTTTAAACGTAAATGTATGAGTGATGATTTATCCCTAATAAATGTATCACTACAAGAAATAATAGATGAACTGATGAGTATGCTTTTCAACACAAGTGATATTATCAGCGTGTGAACTCACTACAAGATGAATATATAGGTGGAGTGGTGATGTATCCTAAAGTGTATACCACTATATAAGATGATATTGGGGTAGAAATAAAAAGTGATGATTTGGCCTATGGCGTGTGTCATTTTATCCTATAAGTTTATCATGATGAAAGGTAGAAACTAGAAATGATAAACACGTGATACTTTTAAATGAAAGGATAAATGTAAGGTCCATTTGATTTGTAAACCCTTAGTAGTCGAGTATGGACTGAGGAACTAAAGTGCGTCATAGGGTAGTGAGTGCAACACGTAGAAGATGATGTAGTATATGTAATGAAGATGATAAATGACCATGTGATGTGTATGTATTATATAGTATTGAATGCAATATGTGTAGTGTGCCTAAGAGCATATAGTATGTAGGATGCAATGCTAGATGAGTATGATGAAGACTAGTATGATGTATGATGTATAGATATGCAAAAATTGAAATGATATGGACTAAATGTAGAATGTATGATGCAAGACGTGAAACATGATGTGTGGTGTCTATAGTGTAGTGTGGGGTTCATGTGTAGTAAGCCCTCAACAATCAAGTGTGAACTAAAGAACAAGAGTGTGTCATTGGGTAATGTCAATGCTAAAATGTATGATGAGTATACCTATGTTATAAGATTAATGCATAACATTGTAGACGAGATGAGAGATGCCCTTATACTAATATAATGAGGGGAATGTTATATGATTACGCCCCTAAGTGTGTAAATATGAATGAACTATCCAATGAATGTGAAGGATTAAGGTCCTTCATTCGATGCATGTGATAGAGAAAGCATATAACCATGGTCTAATAATGGTGGTATGTTAGACAAACGTTGTGCTGGTGAATGAATCCTATGTGCATGTGAGGGATGAATTTATGATGAATGTTGTGGTGTAGCCAAATGTGTTGGTGATGGAGATCTACGTGATGGTGATTTCAAAGGTGATGGACACCCACATGGAATAAACCAAGGTGGGTGATATGTGTCGAGATATAGTAACTATCCTAGGAATGGACCTATACCTATGCGTAGTAATAACAAAGTAGTGAGGTTTTGTAGATAATGCATGAGTAGGTGAACTAGGAGTATATTGTGCTTTGAGTAACATAGAGTGTAATGCACTAGATGCAATAGATAATGTACTAGCTATTGTGTGAGGAGATGACGACCATGGAGTAGATGGAGGGACACCATCAATAGAAATGACTTGATTATTGTGAATAAATTTAAGTCGCAAATGATTCATAGAAATAATAGATTGAGAGTGACGAATCCAATTGAGACCAAGAAGCATGTCGCATCCATCAACTGTGTTTCCAATGAGGAAAGGCACAAGCAGAGTAAGAGGACCAACCATAACATGTAGCTTAACAATGCCAAAGGGTTTGTTGAAAGGGTACTCAATTTACAATTGAGTGTAGTGATAGCCTTGAGAAGTGAAATAGAGCATGCACTAATGGGAGAGGATGGGTCAACCTTAGTGTTGTTGATGGAAACAGAACCTATAGAGGAATTAATGTCTAAGTGATTAGATGTGAAATTACATGATAATCATGATTAGAGAAAGAGATGACTGGTGGCGAAGCGTTAGTATGTGTGATCGAAAATTCCATATCCCTTGATATAGGAGAAAACACTATGTGATAGACATAACTAAGCAGAGGTATCAGTTGTTTCGTATTATGTTATGGTAAGGGGTTATTAGAGATCTTGATGTTATGATTTTCATTAGTAAGTGTAGATGGTGTATAGTATGGAAGCTCAATTGGACCACTATAAAACAAGGCCTAAATGAGATGTTGTAGTCGATAACAATGATCAGTGTTGTGTCCAATGCATTGATGATAATCATAATAATAATTTTCATTGAAATTACGTCCTTTTGGTTGAGATGGATCTATTTGAAGAGGAGATGGTAATGTAATAATATTACTATCAATTAGTTACGATATAAAGCTCATGTAGAGGTATAATGAACTTAGTAAAAGGATGTCTATATGGTTTCGATTGAAGCTCCTTAGGAGTAGAGATTGTGTTTACAATAGTTTTTGTAGTTGTAGAAGGATTAAATGTTTGCTTACTCTAAAAATGCATGGATGATGACGATTTCTCCCGATACTTAAGTTTTCCTACTTCTAGGAGTTTGGTGTCACGAACCTTCATATTTTGACAAAGTTAATCAAACAAAGGAGAGGTCTCAAAGAGAACACTCTCCTGAAGAGGTGGAAAGATACTTTGAATGAATAATTCTTGAATCTTAGGATCGAAAGTATGTTAGTCATCTTAGCTAAATTTTGTTTGTATCACAAGACAATCGGATAAGTGTTCATTGGAACCTTTCTTGAGATTTTCAAGTTGAGCATAGGATATCTTAGAGATGATGTTGATATAGAAGTGTGTGAGAAAGGTGGCATTCAGATGTGTAAAAGAGACTACTGAATGGACAAATAGGTCATAGAACAAACACATTGGATATTCTTGCAAACTATGAGGAAAAAGCTTAGTTAGTATAGTGTGATCGTATGTATAGTCAAGGAAATCTACATGAAATTCTTGGAGATGCTCTAGTGGGTCCCCTTGGACTTTAAAGATAGGTAGCTTAGGAGAGATAAAATTAGGTGGCAATGGATATGATGATATATCGGGCACAAAAGGTCTATGCAACACCACATTGTAGAGTTTAAAGAGGGTGCTTTGTATGGCGTAGCTAGTTGAAGCTAACAAATTTGGGTTTACAAGTCCTGATGTAAAGAGGTAAAATCTGGAGAATTCAAAGAATACCTAAGGTGGAAATGAGGAGTACTAGGGTGAATACTAGGAGTGGCTATTGTAGCAATGGGAGAAAAGACTTAGGTAGGCGGAGTAGAGACCATGGGAGTAGAAGAAGCAACAATGGAAGTTGAAGCATCACAAGATCTCTTAGCGGCGATTAGAGCATGCAGACATGAGGGAGATGAGTAGGGTTTTCATGCAACGCTTTTTAAAAGTCATTAATAACATTAAGTTGATCTTGGTCAACATTGGTATCTTCATCATAGGACTTCTCACTATCATTCACTTTTATTTTATGAAGAGGGACGTGATGGGAATGATCAAGAGGATTATCAGTCATAGATGTAGTTGTATAGCCATTGACCTAGAAGTATGATGAGTAAATGAATGGATCTCACAATATTGGAGGGACCCAAAAAGGCCGTTATGAGTAATGGGAATAAAAATAAATAATGATGAAGTAAGCCCTAAAACAATATACAATGAATGAATATCCTATAAGCATGGAGACTGGGTTCACCAAAAATTATTAACTAATTTTTTTGAATTATACTAGTTAATCTAATCTAGAACAACATGTAAATCCAAGTAAATAAATGTAGTAAATGACTATGGAAAATGACACAAGAAAACTAAACTAATGAAAATGAAAACCCTAATATGCAAGAAGAGTAAGGAAGTGACTCAACTGATTAGAGGAGCTCGCTAGATTGTGTCATAAAAGTGACTGGAGAAACATGAAGTAGGAAAGTTTGTGTAGAGGATCTTAAAAGGAAGGATCAAATCTATCTAAGTGGATTGGAGCACCTAGGAAGGTACTAGGGTTCCTATGGGAACCTTGGTTTATAAAATCAACACCTGGGTCTATGTGAAAGGTTTGGAAATGAGTTTTCACAGGTTTTGTAAGTGATTTGAAACCTTTGTTATCTATCGCATCGGAGTTTGCTGCAATGCAAGAGGTGTCACTTATAATTTAAGATGAATAGAAGACTTGCAAAAGACTAGAAGAAGTATCAAAACCCTAAAAAAGAAGAATGCATATGAATAGGTCAGACTAACCTCAATTGTCAAAATGGTGGGATTACTAACTAAGTGTTACACTACATTTCAGACCCAAATGTAGTTATGGTGTGTGTGTGTGTGAATCATGTCCCCTAGGTGTTCTTGTGCGTTGCACTTTGTGAAGTAGCGATGAATAACTAGATGTAGAAAAATGTAGTATAATGGTGGATGGAATAGTAGAATCCTCTCCTATGCTTCGTGATGTAGATTAACCAACCTTTTCCCTTGTGATGGAGCTAAGTGAATGCAAATGATCTTCAAATTCCTTTGATAGATGCTACCCTAGGTGGATGATAGTAGTGGCTAGTGCTTGGTCCCTCATTATGGACTCATAACTTTATATTTATATGGTTCTATTGTTCTAATTTTGTTATTAACACCAAAATGGCCAACCACCAAAATGATAAGAAGATGAAATGGATATAAAGTTCCCAAAAAGTGGTGGGAAAGTGTAAAAATGATTAGGACGCCCTAATCGGGACCAAGGCACCGATAGGTGCCCCAAGACTATGTTGGGTGCCCATCAAGGATAAAACAATGGAAATTATTAAAGATAGACTGGGAATATGTGTGGTGAAGGTTAGGAATTATGATAGAAAGTAAATAAAAATGACCAAGAGATCGGGGTTAATAAGTACTCTCTTCAAGTTCACTCAAAAACTATATGAACAGTAGTATAAGACTCGAGACTAAATAATGTCTAAAGTGTATTATTTTTGTCTACAGTTTCTGTAATCCATTTGCATTAACTAGATTAGAGGGCTTGATCTTCAAATTATACTCCTAGATTCTTGCCACCCAGTTACCACACTTTTTAACCCTAAGTCTTGCTAAGTGAGAATGGACTTGATAGTTGATCCTGGTACCATGACTATGGTATGTGAGATGAGGATATAGAACTGAAATTTATTCACTTCATTGATCGCTACATAAGCGCGCTTCTCTAAATGGTGATATTTCAATTCATGATTCTTTAGCGATGAGCTCATAAAGGAAATAGGGGATTCTAAACCTTCTTCATTCTTCTATACCAGTATGGATGACATCATGTGCTTGAAGTGTAGCAATATAAGATGAAATCCTTATCAAAGTCTAGTCACACCAAAGTAGGGGCCTTTTCTATAACTTTCTTTATTGCCTCAAATGCCATCTTTCCTTATTTGTTGCATTTGAAATTAGTTTGTGTCTTCATCATAATGGTTATATGCTTGGTTAATTTGGTGAAGTTTAGGACAAAGCACAAAATGAAATTGACCTTACCAAAGAAGGAATGTACTCCCTTTTTCTCATTTATAATGAAAATTGTTATATTACCTTTATTCTTTCTAGTTCAATCTTCGCCCCTTCCTTGTTCACTATATGCACAAGGAGTTTTCCTTCGATAACCCTCAAGATGCACGTTTACGATTCAAGGACATTTCATGCTTCCCAAACCTTATGAGTACCTATTCCAAATGATGAAGATGGTCTCCTCATTTCTTTAAGAAGACTGTGAGGTCATCTAGATAGATCATGATAAAATTCTTAAGGTCTTTGAATGCTAGATCCATCACCCTTTGAAAAGTTTCTCAAGCGTTGATTAGAAAAAAATTAATTCTACTGTATGCGAAAGTGTCTAAAGGTATGGTGAAGGTTGTCTTGGTTCTATCCTATTCTACTACTTTAATTTGATTGTAACTCGAGAATCCATTGAGAAATGAGAGGATTTCAGACCACTGTAACTTGATTGGGAGCAAATAGTTATATTTCGGGAGGCTTGGTTTAGATTATGAAATTCCACATAGATCCTTTTCTCCCCATTTTTATTTCACACTGGAATGATGTTTGCTACCCACATGGAATGGTGGATAGGGAAGATTTTTCTTGCATTGAACATATTCAATACCTCCTCCTTAATGGTATCTATTGGAGCTCAAAATTGCACCATCTCGATTGAGGTAACATGGGACTATCTCGAAAGTTGTGGGACCTTGCACACTTGAGATAGACCTCTAAATAAGGAAAATTCCTCTACCTATTTATACCCCTAAAACTACTCCAATGAAAGGAAATGCATTTATCTATCACTATTTCAAAATTTCCAAGTGACCAAGGTTGGAAGGATATGTATGGAAAAGGGGAAAACTAAGCTAAAGGAGGCGATAAAACCATAAAGAAAGGGGGATGAACACAATTATCTTTATGTGAAGATGAAGGAAAATGCACACGGGAAGGATAGACATGTAGTATCATAGAGTGAAACAAACTTGCACAATCATATTCATGGAACACAATTAGAAGAGGAACCTGCAAGGGACGTGTGAAAGCACAACAAAAAACAATGAAAAAGAGAGGCAAGGAGATGCACCTGAAACAATCCAAGGCATATAATATCCACAAAAAAATATTCTATTACCTTGAGAAAATGCATAGTTGATTGTAAGGGCAGATTAGGTAGATATCCACATGCAGAAACCATATCTAAAGTCTTACAACTTAAAATGCTTAGGAGCAGAGCTCTTAAGCAAACTAAAGGAGTCCAAACTTTTACAATGAGCCTTGATATGGTATTTATAGAATAAGAAGGAAAGAAGAGGAGGAGAAAGAAGAGGGAAACTCATATTTGAAATCCAACCACCAACAAAAAGCATTTAATTCCTAGAAATCTACTTATAATATTGGCGAATACGCCTCCCCATGGTAGTTTTTCTTTTAGGAGAAGGAAGAAGGAAAGATATGAAGAAAATATGAGTAGTTGGGTTGATTAGGCCTGGGCATTAATGGCTGAAATGTGTTTTTCCACTTCTCACCTGACCAAATCCCATTAAAAATCTGGTTTTGAATGATCCATTATAAAACCCACATCAACATATTTCCAACAAGATCAAGACCACACAGATCTAAGATTTTTCAAAAATATTATGATGATTTGAAGGTTACTGATGTAGAATGGACACAATGACACATGACACACATTGATTGGATGAATTATTGACCAACTATTCATTTATTTTTTCATTTCTATCATGTATCGTGTAATGTTTGTCACAAGGATTTGACACCCGGTTTACATGCTTTGATAGGTTGCATCTTACACACTCAATTCTAACAAGTGATGACATGGCACAGGTGATTGGCACAGAAGAATAAAAAAGTACGTGTGAAAGAAAGAGATGTGAAAGAGGAAAGAAAAGGATAAGCACGTATAGGTAACACGCGCGGAAGACATGGATGCATACTTGTAAGAGACAAGTATGGATGCGGGAAGGTGCACATATTCAAATGAGAAGCATGTGGTGCCAAAAGAAGGGCATGCATAGTAAGCCAAGAAGGAATTACACAACACATAAAGAGAAGGAAACATATACTAGGAAAGAATACAAAAGAATAATGTGAGGGAATTATCTACTTTAGAGGGCAATACAAGGGTGTGTGAAGGAAATGCGTGAATTGAGGGAAGGAAGGTGGGAGCGTGGAAGAGGTACAAAAAAAGGGAAAATGGAATGAGATAGAGGAAAGGAGAAGGAAGGGTGCATGGGGCACGTGGAGGAACCGAAACCAAGACATTTTCCCAAGTAAACAACTAGAGTGTGTACCACCTATAATATTTATCTTCAGAGCCAGAATGGGAATGTAAGTTGTCAAAATAACTAGGGGAGTTATTTTGGAAAAAAAGGTTAGCAAATTTTGGGGCCATCTACCTACTAGATGAAGGTGGTCGAAGCCTTGAATCATCTATTGGGAATGAAGTCTACTTGGAATGAAATTTCGTATCTGAAATTTTGAAGAACTACCCCTGAAATCACTTAATTTTTTTTCTAAAATCTGTATTGAGATGTTGCCAAAACGGACAAAAATTGATGGAAGATACCTAAACCGACTTGGAATTTTAGAAGTAACAAAATATTGTATGCGAGGAACACGCGAGAAGAAGTAAATACATATAATAAATATAACAATGTGTGCACAATGCACTTGGAGGAATTGAAATTACTCGTAGTATGTACAAATGATGTGAAAGAATAAATGAAAGTGCTTGAGATAAATCCCATTAACGGGATTGGTAGCGTTCCTCCATCAAGATGAGACTTCTTGAAAGAGTTAGCCTCCTTACAAGAAATGTTAGTGTATGGGCCCTTTGCAAAGTGCATCAAACTTTGAATGACACCCTAGTTTGGCTCTGTTAGCATCCCATTTTAAGACAAAATCACTAAATTTGAAAGGTTGAGGGCTAGCCTTTCTATCAAGCAATTTATTTTTGATTGTTGATGTTGTTCTAGCTTGATCATGGTAGAGTTTCTCAATTCTTGAAGTTCAACCAACTCTGTCATTCTGATTTCTCTCTAGTTTGCACCCTCAAATTCTAAGCGATGGGAAAGCTCTAATGGTGGTAATTCAAGAGATAAAATAAGTCTAGATTCCTTTCCATAAACAAGCTTGTAAGTTGAAGTACCTATTGTATTTTTCACTCGGGATCCTATCTTCCCAAAGCGTGAATGATTGAATTAGTTTATTCATTGAGTGTGATAGCTTCTGTCCATCCGGTGAAGTAGTCTCGTAGCTATCAACACCCATTTTTGTTAGTGCTCAAAGGAGTATTGATCATGCCTATGAATTCAAGACCCCATTATGCAAAAAGTTGATCCGTTTGGATTGGTCAGAGGGGAAGCACTACCAATTTCTTTTTTCCTGTAAAGAAAGTGCATTCTCTGCATTTCATGACCCATTTGTGCGCATCCATGAACAGGGTAGGCCAAAAGTATCCTTCCTTGATGATCTTCATCATTGTTTCTTTGGTAGATAAGTGTACCCCAGAGAATCCATCATAAAATTATGCTAACACTTTGTCAACTTATGAGTTGTCAATACATCTTAGTAGTACACAATTAATTTTATTTTGAAGATAATTCCATCAATAAGTGTATATTGACGAGAATGCAACCTCGGATATCTTTTCTTTACTTTTCTTAAACCGGGAGGATATGCACCAAAGTAAAGGAATGTTACCATTTTTCCATCTAACTATGTGTGTTAAGATCGTCATTCTTCTTAGGTTCAAAGCATGTGGGATCTCTTCATCTATTAAAAATGAAGTCTCAAGTTTAGACTATGCATCCTCCGAAATTTGTTTACAAAGTGCATTGCCTCCGATCAATTTAGTGGATTTGATAGTCACATCATACTCCATGATCTTGGTCATCCATATTGCTCTCTTCACGTTGAAATCTACTCCCATGATGAAGTCTCACAAACCTGAGTGTGATACTAACACCTTGACATGATTTTTGGCAAGCATATTTTAGAACTTATTTAGCGTGTGCATGATGGAAAATACCTGTTTCTCCATGTGAATGTATTTAAAATTATAATCCTTCAGTGTTTGACTAAGGAAATCCACTGGCTACTCTAGTCCTTGTTCATTTTCTTGTGTCAAGGTAGTAACAACACTAACATCAGCTCCATAAGTATAAACTATGAAATCCTTGGAGTATTACGGATTGATGAGTGTTGAAGCACAAGAAATATCTTACTTGATTTTGTTGAATCTCTCTTTTCCCTTTTCAGTCCACTTAAACCCTATGTTTTCTTGATCATGAGGGTGATGGGATTTACCAAATCTGTAAAGTTAGGCATGAATCTCCTAATGAAATTGATTTTTCCTAGGAAATATTGCAAGGATTTCTTATGCATTGGTAAAGAAAGAGCAAGGATGGATGAAACACACTCAGGATCAATGGAAATGCCATCCTTTGAGACCACGTGACCTAAAATATTATCTCATGCCACAAAAAAGTTGCACTTCTTGGGGTTAAGAGATACCCCAAATTATCTGCATCTCTCAAATAATTTCTCCAGATGCGTCATGTGATCTACGCTCTGCTTTGAGAAGATAGTTATGTCATCCAAGTAAACTAGGATGAACTCATTTATATAAAATTTATAGGAAATGTACATGGATTTCTAGAATGTTCCACCTACATTTGAAAAACCAAAGGGCATCTTCGATATGCATAGTTCCCCATTTAGTTGTAAATGTTATTTTGAATTGATCCTCTTCCTTGACCATGATCTGATTGAAACCAAAATACCCATCTAACATGGAAAATATTTGTGTAACGACTATCTACAAAATATGATCCTTAAAAGGAAAAGGATAATGATTCTTTAAGGATGCCTTATTTAGATCTCTAAAATCAACGCAAATTTTGATTTCACCATTCTTTTTGTGCACTGGAATAAGATTCGCGACCTAAGTAGAGTACTTGATGGGAAATATTATCTTTTTCTCAATGAGTTTAGATAATTATTTCCTCAAGAGGGGCTCTATCTTAGGGTTGACATGCCTCTTCTTTTTTTCGATGGTCTTGATAATAGGATCAAGGTCAATGGAGTGTTGAGCAACATTTGGATTAAATCCTTTGAGGTATTCATTCTCCCATGAGAAGATGTCCCCGTACTTCTAACACATAGAGATGGAGGCCGTTTTTTCATCATGCATGTGATCCTTGCTAAACAACAATTATTGTCCACTCGTAATAGTGATTGGACTATAATCTTCTTGTCTTTGCATGCATACACTTTTCTTCACACCTGAAATCATCATCGTGGTTGAATATTTTCTCTAAGGTGACCAACCCTTAAGGCAAATTATTTTTCTTCGAGATGGATCACTTGGTCACTATAATTATCATGCAAGTGAGCTTACATGCTTGAAGAGACTTTGAATTCATTATGAATGAACTGGACAATCTACACATCATTGTCAAACACTTTCTAGTTGGTATCATTATCTGGAATAGATGGTCTGATCACCATATTGATGTGTTGCGCACTACCTAAGATAAAATCCTCACCATGTGAGAATTGTGAACCTAGCAAGAACATCCGGTCTACTTCTTTGTCCATCTTCCTTGACACCATATGTAGATTCAAAGCAGAAAATCCCTTGATGAGGTCCCAAAATATTTGTTTATAAGCTTTGAGAAGCTTATTATTTATCGCAAACTTGTTTGTGACCTAGTGGATAACCAACTCAGTGTCCCCAAAGATATGTAATGCCTTGACCTTTTTCTTTTCAATAATTAGAAGACCATGCACTAACACTTCATATTTTTCTACATTGTTGGAGTATGTAAATTGTAACTTTGTGTGCGAAGATGAATTTCTCATCTTTTGGAGAACCGAGAACAACACCTGCACCTATGCCATTTCTACTGGAGCCATCAAAATACATTTCCATAGACAATAATTTTATTCATTTTGGTTGAGTGGGCATGGAAGAACAAATTCTTCTTCAAGGATGCAATAGGTACCAAGACCAGTTTAAAATTATTCAAGAGCTTCATCATAAGGATCAAATTTGTGACACTTTTCTGCCCACTCATCTAACAATAAATCAAGTATAAGAAGGGAAATAGGTTGTTCTTCTAAAACTAAAAATACTTCTTGGCCTTCTTGGATTAGGCAATTGGCTTGGAGAGGTGATGGGTCATATGACTCAACATGATATGAAAATATGGGCTCATCTTGTATGGTAAACTAGGTACCATACCTTGTTCTTAGTAACATATGAGACCAATTAGAAGACAAGTAGCCACCCACTTTGGCAGTAAAATCTCTAGATAGGAAAAGGAAAAAAATGGAGTAAGTCAATTATTGATAAGTCTTGAGTTATAGTGAGACTTGGATAAACATGGAGGGATAAATAAAGATATTTGATTACTCCTAGGGTAGTGACACTTGAGCCATAAATTTTCATGACTACTTTAGACATGGGGGTATACTCAAGGCCTAGGACATCAACAATTTTATTTGGCATATGAAGTACTATCCCCACAATTAATCATACAATTGTGTACAATATGTTTACCACTATTAAAGACATATAGAATGGTGGGGTTTTGAAATCTTCACTTACTTGCTTCTCCTTTTCTTGATAGATGTTGATAACATCTTGAGGTTTTTAGATAACTAGATCAACGCGAGGAAGCTGCATTGGGGATTCATACAAGTCACGTTGTGATGGAATGGAAAGGGAATCCCACATTCGACATTTACATTTTTATTATTCATTTGGTCCACAATGTTGAATGAAGGCCCAAAGACTTGTGAATATGAGGAAAAACATTCTCTTTTCTTGATTATTCATACATAGAGATAGAATATTTGGGCTACACATAGGCTTGAACTACAAACAGAGGGGTGCATATTTCTTCTACTAGAGCATTGCGTAGAACCTCGCGTGTAGAAATTTCGGGCAATAAATGTTGTTCTATTTTTCATTTTCATCCTTCTACTTTTAGAGATCACTCGATCGACAAAAGTTGAAGGTTGTGTAATGGAATCTAGCATACTATTCTTGTATCTTGTATTATTAGTAACCCGGGCACGTGGTCTATTTGGAATATTCATATCTTGGTTCTATGAGTGCTTGATTTGATCTCACCCTCTATCCAATGTATGCCTTTGAAAATTTCTCTTTGACTGGTTTGCCCATGTTTCAAAACGTATGCTTGAAGATGTGATCGTGTTGGATGCAAATAAAAATATTGTGTTTAGGGTGTGAATCCTCTTTTTGGTCGAGGAATGTAATGATCATGTCTCCTTTGAAAATTTCTATGAAAAATTGATCATGGATCAGGTTTAATCTTGAAAATCTTTATTTTATATCATCTTCTAGACATTCATTGTAAATTTCATATTTTTCTCCACCACCCAAAGATACGTGGCATGATTCCATTGGTTTTGCCGCAATGGACTCAATTTGTAAAATTATACTATCTACATAATAACTACAAAAGTAAAATTTAGCCCTAAGGCCCAACATATATTCCTATGAATATTCAATTCAAAAATGCAAGAAAGAAGAATTGACCCCACTCCTAAAGAAGTATACGTGTCAAAATATGATTGGAGCAGAGAGTCGGGCCAACGATGCATTTTTGACGACGAGTTGATGAAGTGTAAAATGCAATAAAATATTTGAAGCCCATCAAGGACACATGGAATATTCTCAACAAGGGTCAAAGAAGTGGGGCTTCGGGTCAACTTAGTAATTTTTTGCCCAATTGGGAAAATAGAAAAATATGCAAAAAGGTCTCGTGACTCCGTTACCTTTAAGATTTGAACACATGTCATGATCTTAATAAAATTCAAGGGTGGGTGCTCAGGTCAAATGTGTGAACCTGTATGAGTTTAAAAGATAGTGTAAAGTGCAAAAAGACTCCCTGAGCTCGTGAAGCATCACATTCATCCACGTGGATGGTCCACATTCAAATAAAAATATAGGATCGACATCTAGGATGTAACACATTTATGTCGCCACCATTAATGCATTTTTGCATGAATCAAAGCAAAATTATTTGAAGCATTCAAACACTTTAAGTTTTTTACCATCACATGTGAGGATTTGGATGCCATAGCTATTAAAATTCACAAAATAATGAAGTGAAATCAATCGAGAAGCGTTGATTTGGAACTATAGGATTGAGAATCTAAGAAGAAAGGAAAATTTCATAGACATTTGCACAGAAAACCGGTAAGGATTGTACTGCATTCATATTTTTGTTATTTGTTCCACAATTTGCAAAGAGGTTGAAGGGAAAAGTTAGGGCATAGAAAAATTAAGCCATTGCAGTTGGGTTTTCACATCACATCCAGTATCACTAGTGACTTAGATAAAATCACAAACATAAACTTGGTGAATTCCGATTTTAACATTTTTTTGCCAAGACTCAATAGTCCAGACAAAAATGAATTCATGGAAAAAAATTGAGGCCGATAAAATTTCCCTAGCTCATGTTATACCTCCTTCAGTGCATTTTCCCGAATTAGTAAGGCTTTGTGCTATGAATTATAATCTAGAGAAGAGGGAAGTTCTAGATGGAAGTGGTGAGGTAGTGTTGAATTTAACACTAAGAGATTTCAGCTTAATGATGAGATTGCCAATAATCAAAACACAAGTAACCTTAAACATTTAACCAACCTTTAACAAATTTGAATCCGAAAAGAAATATTATGCCAAGATTATAAACACTAAGTGACTACTAACAGATAAGAAATTTTCCACTAGACTACACAAAAATTGGTTAGGCACAGTTCTGGCGTGAAGTTGAAGATTTAATTGTGTTGCTAAGCAGGATGGCCATCTTGGAAACAAACAATGAATTCAAGGAATGGATGTGCCCATACATTTGGGTTATTTTAGAAATAAAAGGGAGTATTTTTTGGGCAACACTCATAGCTGATTCGATTCATACACATATTTTAGCACTGATTGTAACAATAAACATGGGTGGTACTTGGGAACTTGAATTTTATATGATGACATATTTGATATACAACATTGTAGGCCATAGGAATTTTCTTGGCCTTGTACCACATGCCCCTTTCAAACAAAATAAAATTCATGATATTTATCCCTAATTACAGTTGAGAAATTGGAAAGGAAATGTGAGATTGGTGAATTATGCATTCTTTACACCTGTCATATTATTATTAAAACTGAATAGGAACAATAAAAATATTAGAAGAAGCCAGGAATACAATAATGGAGTATGGTTGATTTTTCATCCAAGTATAGATTGTTCACCTACATTAGAGCCAGTGGGTTTTAAAGGTGGCCATGTAAATTTCCAAGATATTTAGACGATTAAATGTCTTTGTGTGAACTTTCAAGATAACTAACACCATTTGACAAGTTGATTTCTAGGAGACAAAAAAAACATTAAATTTCCACTTAAAATTGGAAGATACTCTTTCCCTTCCATTATAAAAGCTATATTGATGGAGGAGGAGATGTAAATATTTTACATGGAGAAATTTGAGGCAAGATCTAACTATGATATTAGATGAGTGGTCATCACTACTTTGGGAAATTATTTTGAGCATGAACTTCAATTTGAGGATTCTTGGATTAATTATAAAGCCGAGGAAGTTAGACTCAGAGATTTCTCAAGGATGAATCTTAGACAAATCATCGATTTTAAAATTGTTGTGGTGCCTCAAGGAATTGTGGATGACCAACAGATAATGAGTCAATACTATATTGAAAAAAAGATACAAGGATAGCCAATGGCTCCCATAAAATGGGATGAGGTTATTCAGATGATCAGTATAACAGGAATGCTAATGTGATGAGGAGGACCTTGAATTGGCTAAAAGGAAAGAGTATAGATTTGTCCATTCAAAACACAAGGGTACTTAATAAATTCAGGGACTTGGAAATTTTGAAGGAATATCTTCCCCTTTTAAAGGAAGGGGCTGATAAGATAGATCCTTTGATAGGAAAGGCCCCTCAATTTCCTTCAAGGAGACCTACCACACGCGTTGTTGATGAATGGACTACTAGTGCTAGTGAGATTGGGACTTCCATGTCTTCTTTAAAGTAGAAGATAGAGGAAATACTTTTAAAGTCCATGCAAAATGTTCTCATTACTTTTGTAGTACCCATACAAATTAAAGGAACTGGTGTAACTAAAACAGGAACCCTCACAATAGTATTAATAGTGACATCCAATTCAATTAAGATAATGACATGATATATATCATGTGTGGACCCAACATCTTTGGTACAAGGTGTAAAAGAAAGGGTTTCACTAGATATTAGGCACTTTGAAATAATTGAGAAGAAATTAAAATAGAGATCCGAATATAGAGATCCATGCATCAAGGAAGTAAGAATATAGAGATCCCGAGGTGATTGATCCTCTTGCTCTTATAGAGGAACAAAATGAGTAGCTTCTTCCTTGGATACAAAGGTAATTACACCACATGATCAATTGATGCCCCAAGTTCTTCCAACGGAACAACCCATATCTCTATCTCCATTTTTATTTCCAGCAAGAGTAGTAGCTGAAATCATACAGAACAAGTAACTCAGGGTAATCCCCTATCCAGCCAACCAAGTATTTCTATGACATAATAGGGGTTGAAGGAACATGATGCAACACCATCTGAGAGTGTGAATGTACCTCTTCTTTATCAACCACATGAACAAACAAAGAGCCCAATTGAAATAATGGACATAGACATGAGTGGAGAGATTCCTATACTCAAACCATTTGAATTATCAGTTGAAACACATATGGTAGAAGGTACAAGTGTTCTCTAATTAAATGAAAAAGTGAAGGAACTCACCCATTTTCTAGTTGTTGAGCCAAAAACCCCAATGCCAAAAGTTTTTGTTGAAGGCCAAACTATTTAAAAAGTAGGTAAATCAGAAACTCAGAGGATTTCTAGTGAAGCAATTATAGATATTATGGCACCAAACAAAGAAGATCCTCAAGAGGAAACAAAATTCATCAAAAGTAATGAACCACCTCAAAAGGAAGAGTCTAACTGAAGAAAGAGTGGTGGAAAATTCACAAAGGAAGCCATTGCAAAGTGAAAGCCAAAGTCAAAGTGTGCAGACCATTGATAAAGGTGAAGGATTAATTACTGGAGGTCAGCATACTGAGCCACAAAAGAAAGAACTAAAAGAACAAAAGGTAATTATCATAACTATTCATGAAGATGTTTCCACTGGACAACAACCTCTAAAGGAGGCATATATTGCAAAAAGAGAAGAATTGCGCAAAGTGACAACATCAGCTCAAGAGGTTCCTAAAAAAACCATAAAAGTTATGGCTACATCAGCTGAGGGAGAAAATAAGGAACATGCTCCAACTGATAGTGTGACTCAAAAGGAAATTAATCAATCCCAAGTCCTAAATCAAGGAGAGAAGCAGTTGGAGGAAGTGCCAAAATATGAACCCAAAGAGTTAACATTGGGAGTGGACAAGACACAACATGAAGTTTCATCAATGCAAGTTGTCCAAGAAAAATATAATAAATTGGTTGTTTTCTCTGAGAAACCCCAACAAGCATCACAAGAGGAAAAATTAGGGACTGATCTAACATTTGTTTTGTTGGGAGGGTTAATCTTAGAAGAAGTAGAGGAAATTATACCTGAGAAAGTTATAGATATTACAACCTTGGCCTTCCCAAAGCCCAAGAATAATTTGAAAAGGGATATGGTTATTACTAAGACTCATGTAGATCCATATGGATCTAGAACACTAGAGGTTGTAACCCCACATGAAGGTAAATAAAGAAATGATATAACAACAAGTGATTATAGTGTCTAGCTTATCCCTTTGGGAAAACCCTCAAGAGAAACATTGAAACAAGAGGTTTCAAAAGTAGTCCAGGGCTTGTTACATAAATTGGATGAGGAAAATATATCAAAAAGGTAGTTGAAAGAACATGTCAGGTCTTTGAATTCATGTTTACAATAGTTAGTGGGGAAATATAGGGAAAGGAATTAAGATATCTCGATTATTACTCTTGAAGTTATTGGACATATTGAAAAGGATGTCAAGAAGGTTAAAGCTATTGATGATTGGGTAGAAAGGTTATTTGAAAAATGGAAAAAGAGATTTGAGAAATCCATAATGAGATATGGAGAACATAAGATGAAGCTTAGTGAAATTGATGAGTTCATTGAATAATGCGATAATGAGATTTTCTACTATGAACGAATGATTCCCAAATTGAACAGTGTCACTCAACTTGATGAAGATCTAGTTGAAAAGGAAGGGATTGTGCCACTAGAACAAATGGTAACCCAGTATGTAATTGAATATTTGGCTAAAATCAGGGTTGAATTTTTGAATGAAGTTAGAGAAAAGATGGAGACAAAAAGAAGTGGGTTGAGAAAATCATTGACACCATAGATATGAAATTAGAAGGCATGGTGTTTGATAAATTTAAAAAGAGTTATGGTGATTTGAAAATTGACTTCTTAATCAATTCTTTTGAAAAAACATCCGAAATGAAAACATTTCTTATGATGTCAAAGAGACACTAATGGTTGTAGAAATCAGAATTAAAGAGTTGAAAGCAAAGCCATGCAAATACATGAAAAGGATGTATCAATGTGGGAATGCATTGAAGATGCATACCCTGATATTTAAACACCACACAGGCCCAACTGATGAAGATGTAAAATAGATATTTTATAGATATGATGCATATGTGGAAATAAAACCAAAGGAGGAGAAAGATGATGAAGATGAAGATGCAAATGTGAAGATCGATGAGCAAGCTTAGGCTTGTTTTTCTTGAACAATTTTTTCATATTATTTTAATTATTACTCTTGTTTCATGAAAACTAAACATTATTTTAATTTTTTTTTCAAACATGAATGTAATTTGATGAAACACGTTATATCTTTATATTTCTTTGATAGAGTTTCAAATATACTATGAAGCATGTAAACTAATGTAACTGTTTGATATCTTTTTTATTGTGGAAAAAATCAAAACGGGAATTTTATAGGGACCCCAACCCAACAAAACGTTGTGTACATTATTGAGAATTACATCAAAAAATAAACTAAGAGAAAATACCTATTCATCCACTAATTGGAAATCCTCTCAAAGAAAATAGGTAGTTTCTTCACAAGCCTATTCTTTCTAGGAACAAATTCCTCTATTCCCAATGCCATTTGAACAAACACAATATCTCCTGCTAAAGTAAAAGACATACCTAAAGACATAAGCTCATGAATGCTAACCATAGGACCATCGAACAAATTAAACAATTGTGATCTCCTCTCATAGGAGGAAACCCATTCAGTAATGTCTACACCTCCTTTAAAAAAATCTTTCTTCCCTGTTGCTTTAAAAGTGGAGGATGGATTGGTAATCTGCTGTTGAGAATTCGGAACTGCAATTCTAACTCATTTTGGAGTAGAAAAAGCATGAGGTTTAAAACCAGTTTCACCCCTACATTTATTCATAAAGAATGGTGGAGATTTAGGAGGATGAGAAGATGTGGTCCCTGATGGTTTCTTCTCCAAGACTTAAACATGTTGCTCTAATTCATTCTTCTTGTGAAAGAGAGTAGGAATGGTACCTAATGAAATCTCTCTATAAAGTCCATAAGACCCTAGGGGATCTCTTTCACAGTGAATGCTTCATCACAAATGAAGGGGCATGTATAGTTTTTCAAACATTGCACATAAGCCCCGCTCTTGAGTGAAAATTTCTTAAACACTTCAGAGTCCTTCGGTGTTCCAACTTGAAGAGATAAAAATACATCATCTAAAAGGTATAAAAGACAGGGATAATCCTAATAATCCTTTGTATCAATGTTATAAAAATGATTTTGGAGGTAAATGGCCTTGTACAATCCTTTGGATCTACAATGTTAAAAACATCCTTACAAACACCTCGTCGGGACTCGCCAAGTCAAAAATTTGTTACAAATCCTCGAAGAAATCTATTTCAAACTAGGTACCACTATCAATTCCACCATGTTAAAGATAGAGAAATCCACTAGACCATTTCATAGTTAGAAAAGATGTGAGTTTGTAAAGGAAACAATGTGCATTTATAGGAAACTCGAGGTAGGAAAGCTGAGTAGAGTATAATCATGGTGAGATAACCTCTAAGATTCTGTATGTGATACCCACATGGGAGAAATAAGTTTGAAATAAGTTGGTATTATATAAAATATAATGGTTGGCTTGATGTGAC
This sequence comes from Taxus wallichiana var. yunnanensis, assembly GCA_018340775.1. Taxonomy (NCBI): domain Eukaryota; kingdom Viridiplantae; phylum Streptophyta; class Pinopsida; order Cupressales; family Taxaceae; genus Taxus; species Taxus wallichiana. The sequence continues at coordinate 204,127,532 of CM031236.1, forward strand.
ATGATCCATGAAGAAATAATCAGCCTAGAAAGACATGAAAAAGAGTGTGTGTTCCCGAGATGGATTATCAAAAGGTAAAATGGATTACACATCAAATCAAGCCATATGGAGGCACTCAAAAATCATCAAAAAGATTTCTTTACTTGCCAAAAAGGGGAAATGATTAAACAAATATCAAAAATATGACATGGCGTCCCAGTCATTCTGGGAGAGTGAAAAATGTGAATCACTTGTGATTTTTCCACCTAAAGAACATAAAATAGAATATTTTCAAGAGAATAATAATGGATCAAATTGTGTGCTATAAAGGAGAATATTCCTTTAAAGATTCATGATTTTGGGGGGAAAAATAAAATGAGTGAGTGATTGAGATTGTATAAATACGATGAGAATACTCTCGCATAAGGGGGTTAAATTTTTCTAAACTTTTAGAGAGATAAGGAGAAAACCAATTTGTACTATCTTAAGCCAAATTAATCGAGACATTTGACTTATTATTCACATGTTCTCGAACCTTCTTACCAAGATGATTGCATTGTATAATCATTGGTAAACATTGAGGTTATAGGTGTTATGTTCCCTTGTTAAAGTATTAGCGTTTCTTGAATTATTTTTTGTGTATTCTCATGGGCAATGTTATTTTGTTTCAAGATGCATTACTATGAATCAATTATCTACATTCCTATTGCAATCTTAGGCTGATTAATTTATTTGAATTACACAAATTCTTGTTTTAAATAGTGACAATTTGGCAACTACAACTACATTATTGATGGTTTTTTCCTTCATACTAAAGTAAACAATTTTAAATTAAATTTTCTCCTGTCTAATTTTAATATATTTTATAGTTTTTTAGGGTATCTAGAGTGTAATTGATTAGAATTTCATTTTATTGAGAATTTATCATGAGCTTTTATGTTAAGATTCTCAAAATTTGTGTGAAATCCTGTATTCTTGGGCCTCCATGAATACAAACCCCTAGTTGAAGGAGTGCTTTGAGTTGTGTGATCTGTACTTTGTATCATGAACAATTATCTACAACATGTTTAAGGTTCAATTAAGTATTTTGTATAATCAAATTTCTCCTACTTCATCTCCCATCAATACATTAGAAATTACAATCAATAACCATTTGATCCACCTAAATTACCCATGCTTGACTGTTCATGCACAAGTGTTAAGGAAATATGTTATTTATGTCCATATTTTATCAAAAATATGTAGAAGCAAGCTGAAACTACCATTGTCTTTAGTAACCTGAGCCTCCTTTAGAATACATGTACATTTTCTAGTGTGATAACTCATGAGAGTTACATAATCTTTACATTGACCATGTCTTCTTGAGGCTTCCTGACCACCTACCTAAGAAAGAGAGTCTAAATATTTTCATTCCATCCATTCCTTTCATAAACACAAGTTACAAAATGGGTCCTCTCAGCATGGTTGTAGAAAGAACCTAAAGTAGAAGGGTAGGTCATACCCTTAGTGAGGTGGTATTGAATATTTCCTAAGTCAAAGCAAAAAGAGATTTCTAGATCCATCCCCAGCAACAAAACAACTTAAATCCCTATTTTTCTTTCTCTAAGAATCCTACTTAGCTTGAGGATGTTGTTTGACTTACAAGGTGGGACTGATTTGGGTACCAACACCCTCATGGTGCTATTGGTGGGGAATATTTTTATAAATTCAAATATACATCGATCTCTGGTAACATATTAAGTATGTTTAGATGCAAATACATGATCTAGACATCATCCTTTGTTGAGATTTACAAAAAATGGGCTTAATCAAAAGTTATTTGCTTGGTATTTTCCTAGTCTAAGCAAGCTTTCCATTAAATTTGACTTAGCTAGGGGTAAATATTGATAAAGGATGTTAAGATTTTCCAAGCTTTGTTGAAATTGATCATTAAGTTTCAGTTGGCAAGTTGTTTATAGTGATTTACACATCTAAGGTACAAGACCTTAGTGGTGACTCCACATTATTCGAAATTCTAGTAAGTACTAGTGCCTCAAGCTTCAATTATTGTAATATGTCAAGTAAAATCTCTAAAGATTGACCCGCAGAGGAAATTACAGAGGATATAAGTTCTCCGAATCTCCTAGGATATCTATAGTGCAGATATGACTCGAGACCCGTAAGTTGACTATTTGAACGTCGAAAATAGAGTCCATATGCACTCCTGGTGGCTAGTCAAATATTGGTCAACAACTAGTAAATGTTGGTCAACAAAAAAAAAGTTGATTTTGAAATCATCTAATGTTAGCAACATTGCGTAGATATCGCCAAGACCTTTCCAATGCATTTTGAACGCACCAAATCTGAGTCCGTATGCAAAATTTATGATTGGTCAAATTTCAGTTAATTGGTAGTCAACAACCGAAGGATACACAAAATGGACAAATGACATGGTGACATGTGGCATAGCTGCACAACTGCATTTGACACGTGGAAAATCTACATGTGATCACGTGGATTTATTATTTATACATGTAGCATTAAAGGTGGGTTTATGGTTTTACCCATTTATAAAAAAAGAGAGGAGAAGTCCATGTGAGAATAAATTTTGGTGGATAAAGCCTATTAAAAAGGCTTGCATATAATGTGGGATTTTTTCCCACATAAATCTGCTCCATCCATGTGAAGAGTGGATATTATTATGGGGTTGATTTTTAAAAAAATATGGCTTAAGCTTATTTAAAAGCTTAAAAGGAATTAATCCCTTATAACACGCTCAAAGCCTATTAAGGTTATTATTTGAAGTGGATTAAATATTTGGTGGATAAATTATTCTTAAGCCATGGATAATTTGGCTAAGCCTAATCCATTGAGGATTATTACGGGATCTTTTAAAAAATAAGCCATGGATATTATCAAATATCCTTATATTCTGGGCTCCTAATCAATATAAATAGGGGACTCGGGTATATGGTAAACACACACAACTCTACGCTATTTTCTTAGAGCTCAAAGGAGGGGGATAATATTTTGGAGAAATATTTATAAGTCCTATTATTGTTATTTTAATAGGAAAATATGGTGGTGTTATAATGTGTGTATATAGTAAAATGTGAAGCCCCACATTTGTGAGAAAATAAGTCCTATATTATTATAGGCACATTTAGAGCTAAGCCCTATCATTATAGACATGTAAATATGTAAGCCCTATCATTATAGATATTATTATTATTTTTAATAGGTGAAATATTATTTTGTAGCTCTGAATTCCCTCCGAGAAGACATACTCTGAGCCCAAGCGAGAAGGACAACTGGTGAAGTTCGATGGTGATCATGGTGACATTATGGAGATGTACAACCTATTTTAATATAGGAAATATGGAGAGAAAATAATACCTATTTTAATAGGAAAAATTGTAATTGGGAGTTATTACAAAACTACCTAATAGGCCACATTTGAGCCACACTTTAGAATGCAGAGCCTGGAGAATCAACTGGGGAGCCATCCGGAAGACCAATCGACAAACCAAAGGACATCATGCCTGAAGGAGAATATTGGATTGAATCTATTAGCTGAGGTCACTACTTGGTATAAATATTCTTGTTCTTATGTATTCAGTATTATCATGCTTATATTGTATTATTTATTACATTCATTTGAAGTTGATAATATATTGGTTCTATTCAAGAACCCAAAGATGTAGGCATTCTACCGAACTCCGTTATCAACTTGTGTGTAGTGTAATTGAATTATTGCATTGTTTTAAGTTGGTTTTAATGGGGTAAGTTTAGAAAAGAATTTAATGTCTATTGGGGTCCGTGATTGAGGGAAAAAAATTTTGGTCAATTTTCGGATCAAGTTGGTATCAGAGTAGGTGATCACACTTGCAAACTTGTTATTTTCTCGAGAAGGTTGATCAATGCAGGATGAGTGGACAAAGTGATGGCATCAGATTGTACTTGTGGAGTGCAGATTGGTGGGATAGGCAGAGGGACAAGTTTAACATACTTAGTAAATTTCTGGCATTTATATTTGGATTATTACACTATATCCCATATGCAAATGAGAGATCGCTCGAAAATCAGAGGGAATTTATTGAGATTAGTCAAAGACCCAATTATTGGAAATGTTTGTACTCTTTTATACTTGCATTAGTAAGACCCCTTAGAGGGAAATTATTTTGGTAAATTGCTAATACCAGGAGATGCAGTATATTTGGTCCTTGTTGAGTTATTTGTCCAACAGGGAAGAGAAAAACTAGGTCAATCCACGATTGCGATGTAGTGGAGAAGACAAAGTACATAAGCCACCAAGTAGGAGAAATTTTCACGACAGGTTTATCATGTGAAGTTATTTCCTATAATTTTTATTTAAGATTATTGTACAAGACTCAAAAAATGGAGCATTTTTACAACTAGTTTTGCATGATGTATTAGGAAATGTTTTCCCTTACACTTGTATTTGAAAGTTGTATAAACACCTTGTTAGGGGTGTATATCTCATAATCAAATGTTTGATTGACCAATACAATTGGATACTCATATATATGAGTTTTGAGATTTGTTAGCCATTTGTGTAGACAATGGAGCTCGCAAATGTCATCTCGGAACTTCATTTTTGTAGAGGCATTATGACCATGCAACAAAATGTTAGCTGAATCACCATTGGCATTGACATCGGGTCAGAACTTTGTTCTATGAAGAGTCCATCATGGGCATCTAGTAGAATGACACTTGATATTGTTTGTCAACAAAAGGAGCTCTCAAAATATTAGCTCGGAACATCATTCGGTGTCAAGGCATTATGACCGCACATTCGAATGGTAGCTGATCATCAGACTTAACATCATGCATTGGAAGCATTAAGGTATTGAAAGAGACTTAGCATCATGCATTGGAGGCATTGAAGTCTGGAAAGGGACGTGACATCAGGTCATAACTTCATTCTATGTAGAGTCTCTTATGACCCTATAGCAAGATGGTACCTGACAAGTCATTGTCCATCACCAACATCGGATCAATCATATCTCTAAGTAACATGGAGTTCCTTCAAACCATTTTGGATTATGTGGAATCAACTAGGATCCAGGAATTGTGTTATAGAGTCAAAGAAGATCCTTTTTGTCAGATATCTGGAAGCTTAACACTACACAGTGGGAGCGTTGAGGTTTCATTGGGAAACTTAGCACCATACAACAAAGGCATGGAGGTCTTCTTCGGATATCAAAGTGGTGCAACAAGAGGTAGTGAGCCCAAGTGCCATAGGTCCTAGAGTTTGAGCCATCATTTTTTAATGTGGAGTTGGCAGAATACTACGATGATCTCTTCTCAACAAGGTGATTTGGAGTTCACAAGCTTTTTGGGACAAAAAGTCTTTCCCATTGGGAAGGTGTGATCTAGAGGAAATTACAGAGGACAGAAGTTCCATAAATCTCCTAGGATCTCTATAGTGCATAATATGACTCTAAGAGCTTTACATTAACTATTTGAACATCGAAAATGGAGTCTGTATGCACATCTGGTGGCTGGTCAAAGTTTGGTCAACAATCTGGTCAACATTGGTCAATGGAAAAATGGATGATTTTTAAATCATCTAATGTTAGTACCATTTTATAGATCTCGCCAAGACCTTTCCAACACATTTTGAATGGACCAAATCGAGTCCGTATGCGAAAGTTATGATCATCAAAGTTTGGTTAATTGGTAGTCAACAACTAAAGGATACACCAAATGGACAAATGACATGGTGACATGTGGCATAGCTACACAAATATTTGACACATGAAAAATATGCATGTGACCACATGGATTTATTATTTATACATGTGGCATTAAAGGTGGGTTTATGGTTTTTACCCACATAAAAGGTTTTATAATCTTTTATAAAAAAAAAAAAGAGAGAGGAAAAGTCCACATGAGAATAAATTTTGGTGGATAAAGCCTATTAAAAAGGCTTGCATATAATGTGGGATTTTTCCCCACATAAAGTTTCTCCATCCACGTGAAGAGTGGATATTATTATGGGGTTGAGTTTTTTAAAAATGGCTTAAGCTTATTTAAAAGCTTAAAAAAGAATTAATCCCTTATAACCCGCTCAAAGCCTATTAAGGTTATTATTTGAAATGGATTAAATATTTTGTGGCTAAATTATTCTTATGCCATGGATAATTTTACTAATCCTAATCTATTGAGGATTATTATGAGATTTTTTTAAAAATAAGCCATGGATATTATCAAATATCCTTATATTCTCGGGATCCTAATCAATATAAATAGGGGACCCGAGTACATTGTAAACACATACAACTATAACCTATTTTCTTGGAGCTCAAAGGAGGGGGAGAATATTTTGGAGAAATTATTATAAGTCCTATTATTATTATTATTATTATTATTTTCATAGGTAAATATGGTGTTATAATGTGTGGTCATAATAAAATGTGAAGACCCACATTTGTGAGAAAATAAGTCCTATATTATTATAGGCACATTTGGAGCTAAGGCCTATTATTACAAGCATGTAAATATGTAAGACCTATCATTATAGGAATTATTATTATTTTTATTTCCTATTATTTTTAATAGGTGAAATATTATTTTGTATCTCTCGAATTCCTCTCAAGAAGACATACGAGCCCGAGTTGAGAAGAATGACTAGTGAAGTTCGATGGCAATCATGGCAACATTATGGAGATGTACAACCTATTTAATATAGGTAATATGGAGATAAAATAAGACCTATTTTAATAGAAAAAATTATAATTGAGAATTATTACAAAACTACCCAATAGGCCACATTTGAGCCACACTTCATAATGGAGAGCATGGAGAATCGACTGGGGAGCCATCCATAAGACAAATCGACAAACCAAAGGACATCATGCCTGAAGGAGAATGTTGGATCAAATATATTAGCTGGGGTCCCTACTTGGTATAAATATTCATGTTCTTATGTATTTAATATTATCATGCTTAGATTGTATTATTTATTACAATTATTTGAAGTTGATAATATATCGGTTCTATTAAGGAACCCAGAGACGTAAGCATTCTGCTGAACTCCATTATAAACCTGTGTGTAGTGTACTTGAATTATTGCATTGTTATAAGTTGGTTCTAATGGGGTAAGTTCAGAAAATAATTTAATGCCTATAGGGGTTCGTGATCGAGGGAAAAATTTAGTTAATTTTAGGATCAAAGATGGAAGGAAGAAGGTCCTTCTTCAAGATAGATCATGGTAGAAAATTGTTTCTAGAGTTGGGAAGAACAAATATAGTAAAGAAACAAGTCTGGAAAGCCCTTGCAGATCAAAGATATAAAGAGAAAGTAGTTTCATTCATTGAGGGTGATCAACCTTTAGTAGAAGATTATTCTAGTTCTTCATACAGATTCTAGATCAAGTAGTCCTTGCATAAATTTGTACACTCCAACTAGAGAGGGTCCTTCATTTTCAACTAATAAGGGTATTCCTCATCTCCCTCCTCTGTTGCTTAGAAGTAATAGGGTGTTTTGTGAGACTAAATCATTAAAGGACCAATACTTTGAAGATCATACACCATTACCTCAAAGACCTCTAGTTCCCCACCATTTTAACCCACCGTTGGAACACCTCCTCAAAATAACATGGCTAACCCTCCACCTAGGCCCCCCTTTGTTGTAAATGTTTTTGGACCCATAGATTTTAGGGGTATGGTGGGTTATCCTAATACAGTTCCACAAGAAGTGAGGAATAGGTTGCCTAAGTTTCAAGGAAATAATGTTATTACTAGGTGACCAACACCTTAGAATTTTTGTTAATATTATGGAGGATTTTGAGATTAAACATGAGGATGTGTATGTGAAAATTTTCATTCATACCTTAGAAGAGGATTCCGTGATTGGTACAAGTCATTTCCAGATAATTTTATTGATTCATGGACAAAAATGGAAAATGCATTTATGTCACAATATGAGGAAAAGAATGATCCTAGATTTCTCCTATCTAAATTTGAAAACATAAAGAAGAATCCCAATGAACTTGTCCAAGATTTTAATACCGCATTCAAAAAAATATTGACTAGAATACCTATAATATTTAGTCCAAGTGATGAATCATGTCTGATAAAATACTCTGATGCCTTTAATAAGAAAGTTGCATATTATTTGGGAAAAAACCCTATGACCTTGAGGAAATCTTTCTCTATGGCAGTACAAATTGAGAATAATATTAAGGAAGCAAGAAAACCTCCTAAAAGGGATGGTGTCAAGTTAGTAAATCCTAAAAAGCCTCAGGTGAGTAAGGGAGTTGATCTGGAAGAGGTAGTTAATACTCTAGTAGGAGTAGTGAAATAAATTTCTTACAAACTTGCTAGGGAAGAGAAGGGAATATGAAAGAGTTACAAGGGCCAACGCTAACCTCAAGGTCAAAATAGATTTGGTAATCATCCTAGAAATGATCATAGATTGGATGATAGAGGGAAGGGGCCCATGGGATCAGGAAATAAGCAACAACCACCAAGAGAAAATAAATTGGTCCCTGATCCATTAACTGCTAGAGTGTCCTTGGTTGAAGAAGATCATGTGATTAACTGGTGTGATAAGTGTTTCCTCCCACATCTCCCATGTGACCCTGCTGAGGAAAGTGAAGAGGTTGATGAAAATGCTACTATGGTGATGTTTGTATGATGGAATGCAATAACAATTCACAACAAGGAGCCACTTCCACTAAGTTACTAAGTACAAGGACTATGGAAGGCTTCTGGGAGTGTATACAACGGGTAATTTTTTCCCTTCCACTACTAATTTGGATGTTGATATGGTTTAGGATTTTGAGTTTCCCAATCATGATTTTGAGTACTTAAGGACATTAATGATTCAAAAATATGATGGAGGAATTCCTTCTGAGGAAGACATGCAACTTTTAATGAATGCAATGGTTTCCCAAGAAAATGAGTACAATATAAGAAGTAAAACATTAAAGGGGGAGGGCCACAACCTAAACCAAAAACTCCTATCCTCACCAATATCCCAAAATATCCCCTCAAGAAGGATATGCCAAACAAAGGCCCAGTTATTACCAACAAATCTAGTACCTCTGCCCCTGCCCAAGCCATGAAGAACCTCATACCACAAGAAAAGGCAATTACCCTACCTCTCAATACAACATTACCCAAGTATACCCCTTGTGATATGGCTCAAATTTTGAGTCAAATCAAGGTTATTATACCCATTGTTGAGTTGCTCAAGATCCCTGAGCACAAAATATGAACATTTGAGTACTTGGGATTCAAAGAGGAAGAAGTGGACTCAGAAAGGATGTTAATATTGTTGATCTCCCCCGTAATTGTAGAATTGGAAGTGCCACAAGAATTGGAAAATTTGGGGAATCCTCAAGTATATTTAGGAACCTACCTTGTTGAGTCTCAACTTGATGTTGATCCCTTTTACACTACTTTGATTATTAAAAACAAACTTGTTCACAACTGTATGTTTGATTTAGGAGCTTCATGTAATGTGATGCCCCTTGAAGTTATGAATGAAGTAGATATAAAAGTAACACTAGTCTTTGGAAATTTCATTGTTATGGATTCAAGATAAGTACGATTAATTCAATATGTCAAAGGATTGGTGGTGCTATTGGTAGCTTACCCTGGTAAGTTTTTAACTATGAATGTGGTTATTGTTGATTGCCCTACAAAATGGGGTATGTTGTTGTCCAGAAATGGGTTGCTAGTGTGAGAGAAAGTGTGCAAATGGAAATTCCATATGCCTCTATACCAAAGTGGAGGGAAATATTGTTAAGTTGTATGAGTAGAAGAAGATGTTGCATCTGATTGAAGATCCCAATAATGCTTCTTATGAAGTATTGTATGTAGATGTGGATGTTAATAATTTTGTTGGTTATGTAGATTTTGAGGAGCATAGTATCAATGAGAGTAAGTTCTTTGAACAAGTTGGTGTCCCTTGGACCTTGATGTTTGATGGAGCTTGCTCCAATATGGGAAATGGGGCTAGGGTTGTACTTATATCTCCAAGCCAAGAGACTTTTAATTTTTCTTTCAAACTGAAATTTGAATGCATAAAAATATTTCAGAGTATGAGGCATTACTTTTGGGTTTAAGGATTGCTTGGAGATATGGTATAAAAGACATAGTTATTAAAGGAGACTCTGAGTTAGTGGTCAAACAAGTTAGAAAATTGTATGCTACAAAAATAAAAGGATGAAACAATATAAGCATGCAATATGGGATTTTATTGAGATGTTTGACTCCTTTAACATTTTATATCATGACAGAACTCAAAATGTTACAACAGATAGATTGGAAGTGCTTGGATCTAGGTTTTGTAATTGCACAATTTCTCCTTATTGCAAATTATGATGTTGAAATATTATCTAGACCATCTGTTCCAGATAATGTGAGGCATTGGAAAGTATTTGATGATGATGCCCAGGTACAAAGGTTTTTACAAAATGAAGGAGAATTCACCAATCAGTGCATGGATTGGGAACCAATGGTTGTAATGTGCGATGGGAAAGAAACCATGTTTGGAAAGCTCATAATTTGGTCTAAAACCAACACAATTCCCAAAGGATTGGTTGCTTTGGAGTCTAATTTTGATAATGCAGATAGGGTGGTTCATAGACACATCTCAGCTTCAAGGGATGTTGAAGAATATAATTTGGGAACCAAATAAAAACCTAGAAAGGTGTGGTTAGGGAGAAATTTGAGTAAGGAAGAAAAACAATCTTATGTTGAGTTGTTAAAAAAGTATCAAGACTACTTAGCATGGTCTTACTTATAATTAAAAGCATATAGGGAGGATTTATTTCAACATGAAATACCTTTGGAACCCAATGCTAAACCATTTAGGAAAAAACAGAGGCCAATTAATCCACTTCTCTCCCTTAAGATGTAGGAATAATTAACAAAGTTGAGGGATGGAGGGATAATACAACCTATAAGATATTCTTCATGGGTGGCAAATATAGTGCCAGTAAGAAAGAAAAATGGAGACATAAGGTTGTGTGTGGATTTCATAAATTTGAACAAAGCCTCAATCAAAGACAACTATCCATTGCCTAATATGGATAACATGTTACAATTGGTCACTGGATCTGAGTTGCTTTCTACATTAGATGGATTCTCAGGGTACAACCAGGTGGTTGTGAAGCAATTACAGAGGATTAAGACTTCTTTTACTACTCCATGGGGTACCTATGTATATGTGAGAATGTCATTTGGATTAATGAATGTTGGGGCCACCTTCTAAAGGGCTATGGATGTTACATTCTCAGGTTATATCAATGATTTTATTGTAGTATATTAAGATGATGTGGCAATGTTTTCTAGAAAGAGAAGTCACAATTTGAGCTATGTAGAAAATATGTTGATAAGGTGTAGAGAATATGGCATCTCATTGAACCCTAAAAATGCCATTTTGGTGTTCAAAAGGAAAAATTATTAGGGCACATCATGTCAAAAGAAGGGGTTATGATTGATCTTGAGAGGGTGGAAGCAATTGGTAAGGTTCTTGTCCCTAAAACTAAGAAAGGAATTCAATCCTTTTTTGTCAGATAAATTTTATTAGGAGGTTCATTTCTAATTTTGTTGAGATGACTATTCCCATTACAAGCATGCTAAAAAAGACCAGATCATTCAATGGGAAGAAGGATCTCTCCAAGATTTCACTAGAATAAAAGAAGCATTAAAGAATGCCCCAATATTGGCAGCCCCTGATTATAAAAAGGATTTTGATATTTTTTATTTTGCATTTGAAAATACTATTATATTTGTATTATTGCAAAAAGATGAAGAAGGAAATGAAAGGCCTATTGTCTTTTTCAGTAAAGCCTTGCAAGGTGCTGAATTAAAATATGCCATCATGGAAAAGCATACTTTTGCTTTGGCAAGATAAACAAATTTTTTTAGGCCTTATATTATGAGTTCTAAGATTGTAGCCTATGTTCCCATACTATGGTTAAGGAAATTTTATTAGAGATGGAAGTTTCTAGCAAAATATGTCATTGGGTGAATAAGCTACAAGAGTATGATATGGATATACAAACCACCAAGTTGGTCAGAGGTTTGGGCCTTGCAAAGTTGATGGCAGAAAGAAAATTACAGGTAATGGAGATTAATGAAGTTGAGGAAGGAATTATGGATGTCTAAGAAAAATAATCAACTCCACATGGTATAAGGACATAATATTTTACCTTAGGAATTTGGAGTGCCTAGGTCATTTAGATAAAAATGAGAGGACACTCAAATTGGCCTACCAAAAATATATCATAACTAATTATGGGTTGGCTTGGAAGAATCGAAGGGGGTCCTATTGAGATGTATCACAGAGGAAGAATCTCCCAAACTTATTACAAAATTCCATGGGGGAGTATGTGGAGGTCACTTTGCTGGAAGAGTAACTTCTCACAAGATCTTAAGAGCAGGTTACTGGTGCCCTACACTTTTAAAGATGCAGCCTTGTTGGTCAGGAAGTGTGAAAGTTGTCAAAGGTTTTTAGGAAGGATGAAAGCTTTAGGTGCTTTTCCCTTGCAACCAGTGTCAATAGAAGCTCCTTTCAAACAATGGGGGATGAAATTTATTGGAGAGATCTTAGATCCCTCAAGTGCAGGGCACAAATGGATACTGGTGGCCATGATTATTTCACCAAGTGGGTTGAAGCTATCCCCACCAAAAAGGCAACTCACCAAATAGTCATGGATTTCATTCTAAATCATATAATCTGTAGGTTTAGAGTACCTACAAAAATAGTTTTTGATAATGCTATGAGCTTTAGAGCTAAGCCATTAGTAACTATGTGCCAAGAATATGGAATCAATCTAACATATGCATCTAATTACAATCCTTAGGGGAATGGTCAAGCTAAGTCAAGTAATAAGAATTTTCTCAAGATAATTAGGAGGACATTGGAGGTTAATAAAAGAAAGTGGGGTGAGCAGCTGAAATTTTCTTTGTGGGAAGATATAATTACTGCTAAAAGAGCTATTGGAAAAATTCCCTTTGAATTAGTGTATGGAGTTTAGGCTCTTTTACCCCTACATATGTAATTTTCTTCTTATCAGTTCATACAACAACTTGAGGATGAAGAAGTGAACCCCTATGAAGCCATGATTAATCAGATAGTGGAATTGGATGAAGAAAGAAGGGAATCTCACCAAAGACACCTTAAGTTCGAGAGAAACTCAAGAAGTTATTTGATAAAAAGGTGACTCCTAGAACTTTTAATGTTGGAGATCTTGTTTTGTTATGGGATAGTAGGCATAAGGATAAAGGAAAACATGGAAAATTTGATGCCTTGTGGATGGGTCCTTATTCTATTAACATAAGAATTGGTGAGCACACCTTTTATTGAAAGAACTATATGGATATTTACTAGAGTTTCTTGTTAATGGAATGCATCCAAATCATTTCTGGATTGATAATAATCAAGGTAAAAACTTTTTTATAGTGTATAGTCCCTTTGGTTTTTGTTTTTGTTTTGTTTACCTTTTTCATTTTCTTGGTCTACAGTGACCAGTTTCCCTGGTATCTCGATATGTTTTTATGATGAACATTGGTTAATTTTGACCTTTTGTATGCTTTGAATGAATTCGTAACCCAATTGATTTAGGAATTTGGTTTGTTTGGTTCTTGTGGCACCTATAGGGGTTCCCATCCCTAATTTAAATCCGGTGTTAGTGCTCGACTTGATCTCACCCTCTATCTAATGTATGCCTTCGAAATAATCTCTCTGACTGATTTTCCAATGTTTTAAAATGTATGCTCAAATATGTGATCATGTTGAATGTAAAAAAAATCTTATGTTTAGGGTGTGAATCCTCTTTTGTTGGTCAAGGAATGTAATGATCATGTCACCTTTGAAAATCCCTGTGAAAAATTGATCATGGATCGGGTTTAATCTTGAAAATATTCCTTATATATCATCCTTTGGACCTTGGTTGCAAATTTCATATTTTTCTCCGCCACCCGAAGATACATGACTTGTTTCCATTGGTCAGCACCGCAATGGGCTCAATTTACAAAATTATACTATTTACATAATTACTACAAAATGTAAATTTAGCCCCAAGGCCTGCAAATATTCAAGTCAAAAATGCAAGAAAGAAGAATTGACCCTCTCCCAAAGAGGTATATGTGTCAAAATATGATTGGAGTGGAGAATCGGGCCAATGATGCATTTTTGATGACGAGTTGATGAATTGTAAAATGAAATAAAATATCTCGAAGTTCATCAAGGACACGTGGCTTATTCTCATCAAGGGTCAAAGAAGTGGGGCTTTGGGTCAACTTGGTAATTTTCTTCCCAAATGGGAAAATAGAGAAGTATGAAAAAAGGTCTCGTTACTCCATTTCCTTTAAGATTTGAACACGTGTCATGATATTAATAAAATTCAAGGGTGGGTGCTCGTGTCAAATGCTATGAGTTTTAAAGATAGTGCAAGAGTGTGAAAAGACTCCCTGAGCCCGTGAAGCATTAAATTCATCCACGTGGATGGTCCACATTCAAATAAAAAGGTAGGATGGATGGCTAGGATGTAACACATTTATGGTTGCCACCATTAATGTGTTTTTACACGAATCATAGTAAAATTGTTTGAAGCATTCAAACAATTTGAGTTTTTTACCATCTCATGTGAGGATTTGGATTCCCTAGCTATTTAAATTCACAAAATAATGAAGTCAAATCAACTGAGAAGCATTAATTTGGAACTAGAGGATTGAGAATCTAAAAACAATGGAAAATTACACAAACATTTGCACATAAAAATGGTAAGGAATGTACTGCATTCGTATTTTTGTTGTTTGTTCCACAATTTGTAAAGAACTTGAAAGGAAAAGTTAGGGCATAGAAAAATGAAGCCATTGCATTCAAGTTTTCACATCACATCTAGTATCACCAGTTAATTAGATAAAATCATAGACACAAACTTGGTGAATGCTGATTCGAACAATTTTTGCAAAGACTCAATAGTCTAGACAAAAATGAATTCATGGAAGCAATCGAGGCTAGTAACATTTCCCTAGCTAGTGATATACCTCCTTTAGTGCATTGTCCCGAATTGGTAAGGCTTTGTGCTATGAATTATAATCTAGAGAAGAGGGAAGTTTTGGATGGAAGTGGTGAGG
The DNA here is from genome assembly GCA_018340775.1 of Taxus wallichiana var. yunnanensis. Classification (NCBI taxonomy): domain Eukaryota; kingdom Viridiplantae; phylum Streptophyta; class Pinopsida; order Cupressales; family Taxaceae; genus Taxus; species Taxus wallichiana. The sequence goes on from CM031236.1 coordinate 204,142,615, forward strand.
CAGTGTTGACTTTAACACCCAGAGCTTTCAGGTTAATGATGAGATTACCAATAATCAAAACATTGGTAACCTTAAACATTGAATCAACCCTTAAGGACTTTGAAGCCAAAAATAAAGATTATGCCAAGGTTATAAACACTAAGTGGCTGCTAACAGATAAGAAAGTTACCACTAGACTCCCAAAAATTTTGTTAGGAAACAATTCATGGAAAAAGACATGGGTGGTATTGGGGTACTTGAATTTTATATGATGACATATTTGATATACAACATTGCAGGCCATACACATTTTACTTTCCTTGTACCACATGCCCCTTTCAAACAAAAAAAAATGCATGATATTTATCCCCAATTATAGTTGAGTAATTGGAAAGGAAATTTGAGATTGGTGAATGATGCATTCTTTACACCTGTCATATGCTTATTCAAACTTGAGTGGGAACAATACAAAATATCAAAAGAATCTAGGAATGCAATAATGGAGTATGGTTACTTTTTCATCTAGTATAGATTGTTCACCTACATTAGAGCTAGTGGGTTTGAGGGGCAGCCATGCAAATTGCCAAGATATTTAGATGATAAGATGGATTTGTGTGAAATTTCAAGACAACTAACACCAGTTCACAAGTTGATTGCTGGGAGACACAAAACAAACATCAAATTTCCTCTTAAAATTGGAAGATACTCTTGCCCTCCATTATAAAATCTAGATTGATGGAGGAGGAGATGGAAATATTTGACATGGAGAAATTTGAGGCAAGATCTAACTATGATATTAGATGGGTGGTCAACACTACTTTGGGAAATTATTTTGAGCATGAACCTCATTTTGAGGATTATTGGATGAATTGTAGAGATGAGGAGGAAGTTAGACTCAAAGATTTCTCAAGGATGACTCTTAGAAAAATCATCAATTTTAAAATTGCTGTGGTGCCTCAAGGAATTGTGGATGACTAGTAGATAGTGAGTCAATACTATATTGATGAAAAGATAGAAGGATATCCAATGACTCCCATAAAATGGGATGAGGGAGAGTCAGATGATCAGTATAATAGGATTGCTAATGTGATGAGGACCTTGACTTGGCTAAAAGGAAAGAGTATAGATTTATCCATTCAAAACACAAGGGTACTTAATAAATTCAGGGACTTGGAAATTTTGAAGGAAGATCTTCCCCTTTTAAAGGAAGAGACTGATAATATAGATCATTTGTGAGGAAAGTTCCCTCAATTTCCTTCAAAGAGACCTACCACATGTATTTTTGATGAATGGACTACTACTACTAGTGAGACTAGGACTTCCATGTCTGCTTTGAAGTAGAAGATAGAGGAAATGATTTTAAAGTCCATGCAAAATGCTCCCATTACTTTTACAATACCCATACAAATTAAAGGATCGGTGTAACTAAAATAGGAACCCCCAAAACAATATTAACAGGGGCATCTAGTTCAACTAATAAAATGAGAGGATCTATATCAGGTGTGGACCCAACATTTTTGGTACAAGGTGCAAAAGAAAGGGAGGCACCAAATATTAGGCACTTTGAAAGAAGTAAGAAGAAATTAAAACTTGTATTTGAATAGCCTTTGGAAAGAGATGTTGGAATTCTAGTAAAATAAAGTAGTCATGCATCAAGGAAGAACAAACATAGAGATCCTGAGGTGATTGATCCTCCTACTCTTACAGAGGAACAAAAAGGAGTAGCTTCTTCCTTGGCTCACTAGGTAATGACACCACTTGATCAAGGGATACCCCAAGTTAGTCCAATGGAACAACCAAGTATATCATGCTCCAGGATTTTTTCTAGAGAGAGTAGTAGCTTAAATAATATAGGAACAAGTAACACATGGTAATACCTTATCTATTCATATAAGTATTTTCGTGAAAGAACAAGGTTGAAGGAACCCGATGAAACACCATCTGAGAGTGTGAATGTACCTCTTCTTGACCAACCATACAAACAAAAAAAAAGATCCCAATCTAAATAATGGACATAGAAATGAGTGGAGAGATTCCTATACTCGAACCATTTGAAGTTTCAGTTGAAACACATATGGTAGAAGGTACAAGTGTTCTCCAGTCAGATATAAAAGTGAAGGAACTCACCCATTTTCCAGTTGTTGAGCCAAAACCCCAGTGCTATAAGTTTTTGTTGAAGGCCAAACTATTTCAGAAGTAGGTAAATCCAAACTTTGAGGATTTCTAGTGTAGAATTTATAGATACTATGGAATTAAATAAAGAATATCCTCAAGAGGAAACAAAAGTCATAAAAAGTAATGAACCAAATCAAAAGGAAGAGTCTACTGAAGAAAGAGTGGTAGAAACTATAGAGAAAGCCACTTTGAGAGGTTACAATCAATGACAATCAAAGTGTGTAGACCATTGATAAAGGTGAAGGATTAATTACTGGAGGTCAACATATTGTGCCACAAAATAAAGAAGTAAAAGGAAAAAGGTAATTAGCATACCCTTTCATGAATATGTTTCCTGGATAACAACATCCAAAGGAGGCATATGTTGTAAAAAGAGAAGAATTGAAAAAAGTGAAAACATCAACTCAAGAGGTTCCTAAGAAAACCATAGAAGTTATGGCTACATCAGCTGAGTGAGAAAGTAAGGAATGTTCTCAACTGATTGTGTGACTCAACAAGAATTTGATAAGTCACAAGTCCTAAATCAAGAAGAGAGGTAGGTGGAGAATGAACCCAAAGAGTTAACATTGGGAGTAGACAAGACACACCTAGAAGTTTCATCGGTGTAAGTTGTCCAAGAAAAATCTAAGAAATTGATTATTTTCTCGAAAAAACCCAACAAACATCAAAAGAGGCAAAATTAGGATTTCTCTAACGCAGTTGGTTGGTTGGGAGGGTTGATCTCAGAAGAAGAAGAGGAGATTATACCTAAGAAAGTTATAGATATTATAACCTTGGCCTTCCCAAAGCCCAAGAAGAATTCGAAAAGGGCTAGGGTTATTACTAAGACTCGTGTAGATCCATATGGATCTAGAACATTGGAGGTTGTAACCCCACATGAAGGAAAATAAAGAAATGATATAACAACAAGTGATTATAGTGTCTAACTTATCTCTTTGGGAAAAACCTCAAGATAAACATTGAAACAAGAGGTTTCAGAAGAAGTACATGGCTTGTTACATAAATTTCATGAGCACAAGATATCAACAAGGCAATTGAAAGAACATGTTAGGTCTTTGAATTCATGTTTACAATAGTTAGTGGGCCAATCTAATGAAATTAAATAAGATATCTCTATTGTTACTCTTGAATTTATTGGACATATTGAAAAGGATGTCAAGAAGGTTAAATCTATGTATGATTGGGTAGAAAGGTTATTTGAAAAATGGAAAAAGAGATTTGAGAAATTCAAAATGAGATATGGAGAACTTAAGACCAAGCTCGGTGAAATTGATGAGTTAATTGAACAATGTGACAATGAGATTTTCTAATATGAAGGAATTATTCCCAAGTTGAACCGTATCACTCAACTTGATGAAGATCTAGTTGAAAAGGAAGGAATTGTGCCACTAGAACAAATGGGAACCCAATATGCAATTGAAGATTTGGCTAAAATTAGGGTTGAAGTTTTGAATGAAGTTAGAGAAAAGATGGAGACAAAAAATAAGTGGGTTGAGAAAAGCATTGACACCATAGATATGAGATTAGAAGGAATGGTGTTTGATAAATTCAAAAAGAGTTATGGTAATTTGAAAATTGACTTCTTAATCAGTTCTTTTGAAAAAACATCCGAAATGAAAACTTTTCTTATGAGTTCATCGAGACACTAAAGGTTGTAGAAAGTGTTAGAGTGGGTATTTACCTAAGCTCATGTTCACCTAGGTACTTTATTTACCTTTATTGTATTTATCCTCACCCACTTATGTGTGTGGATATTTCTTTTATCTTATTTAGATATTAGGAGATATTATCCAGTTGTTAGGTATAGTTCTTTCCTTGATCTATGGTATTGACTAGAGCCTTGATGTCTAGTTCTCTCCTAAATCTATGGTCTTGACTAGTTCTTTGATGACTAGTTATTTCCTTGTTTTATGACTTGATCTATGACCTTGGCTGGTTCTTAGATTGTTATTCCTTGCCTATTTAAGCAAGGCCCATTCTCAATATATTGCATTGAGTTCCATAATAATATATGATATTGCTACTCATTTGTTTACAAAGGTTTTATGTAAAGTTATTCTAGAGAATTGCTTTCATCTTATTGATCATGGTGTTTGATTAGCATCTATGTTCTTGGCTTGGTACAATCTGGTTATCATTCCTTTCATGGTATCGAGCTAGGAGATTGTTGTTGACATCCGTCTGTAAGTTTTATTTTGCAAATAAAATCTTTGTATATTCATATATTTGGGATTTGGTCATATTTTGTTGTTGTGTGTGGTTTTATGCAAAATAGAGGCTTCCATTAGATCTCGTAAGGTGTGAAAACCCTAATATCAACTGTAAACTCGACCATTTATGTAGGCAGTTGGTTTTTGGTTTTTTTGTTGTTGCAGAGAAGCACACTTTGGTTCACCTCGGGATTTGTGCCCACCAGAAAAGAAAACACGGGATTATTTTTTGGGTCTATTGGGTTTCTCGGGATCTACATAGGGAAGTTTTCTTTTGTGGCATAGTTGTTTCCATTTGTGCACAGGATGTTTTTCGAGATCTTTTCTTATTTGGCAGAGTCCACGGATGTTGTACACATTTTTTACTATTTCAAGAAAATCCATGTGTTTCTATTTTCGGAAAACAAAGGTCACTTTGGTCATATGAGGGTTTAAAGCTTGTGATTCATACTAATAGGTACTTAACTTCAACCCCCTTTAGTTTTATTTGAGTGGTGGAGGCAACAACATATAATTTTGTTTTGGTGGAAGCTAAAATAAATAGCAAAGCAAAATATTGAAAAGTTTGTATCTTTTGCTCGGTAACTTGGTTTTGAGTGCTATTTTTGTAAAAGTGCTTGTTTTTTCATGCTCTTTCCATTGGAAATATTTATTTTGAGACTTGCACTATAATTATAAAGTGCTAAATATGGAGGAGTGTTGTAATCAATTGTGGACGTAATTTCGGCTGAGCCCGACGTCCTAAACTTTTGGGAGTTACATTCTTCTCTATCATGGATTCTGAGAATGATATGCTTTTCTCTGAAGTATGTGGACTTCAAGAGGATATTGTAAAATTTGTGGAAGAAAATAGATCACTCAAGAAGTGAAATTCTCTTCTACAATCACTCATTCATGATAAGGATACAATAATACACTTCCTGCAGAACAAACTTGCTAGCCTACAACATCACCATCATATTGTGGATAGCCATATCCATGCTCCTAGTCCACTTGCAGCTATTTCTCCTAAACCCATTGACATTGATCTATCAATCTTTGAGTCTATTCCTGCTCTTGATGCTCATACACCTATGAGGCTTTTTACTGCATGCTCTTCCACATATATGCCTATTACAGTACCACATGTTGTGTATCCTATTTCTACTCAATTGCATGGCCTTTTTAGAAGCATACCACTACCTTTAGTTCTCGCATGCTCCGTTTTATGGGTTTCACTGGTGGAGGTATTGGCAGACACTCACAGGGTATTGTTTCCCCTCTTCCACATGTTAAGTGGAATTCTCGCCATGACATTGGTTTTCGTGCTAGATACTTCATTGGGATCACACATTGGAAGAGCTCCTTTGTTTGTTCACTCAAATATTTTTAGGATCATGAGAAACACATGAGTTCTGCACCTTCACTCAAGCTTGAGAAACCTGAGATTTCAGTTGTCAGACATGATCAACCTGACACACATTTTGATGTTCTTTTGCATTTACCCATTGTGCATTTTGCACCAAGTCATATGCAAGCATCTTCTTCATCCATCCGTGTTAATTTGGGGTGGATATATGATCACTCATGGTGGTGACATAGGCATTTGTTGAGAGGACTCTACAGGTGTGGCTCCTCCACCATTCGGCCTCTTGCTCCACTTTCTATACCTTATGCATTGTGATGCTTCTTGTTTTGAGCATTTTTCTTTAGCAGGTGTAGTGTATCTCTCTTGTTTGTTGAGAGATTTTGTATCTGTATTTTCGACACTTTTGGCATGTTGACAGTATCTCTTATGGGGGATCTATTTTGGTGCATTCCAATGTTAGTTTGTCAGTGTTCAAGTAGTTGTTTTGACAACTCATATAGATTTGTAGCGTCACTCCACCCATTCAAAGCAGTATGGGAGGGTGTGGTGCTGATCCTACTTCTTCAAGTTTTGTGTCCTTTCCTTGTTACCTTAGCTTTTCTTGGATTGTGACACTCTGGATTTTGTGTCCTTTCCTTGTTGCTTTGGTTTTTATTCTTGGATCATGGCACACCTATTTGCAATAGTTGATCGAATTATGTTTGGTGTTTTTTTGCACTTTCAACATCACTCCATTGACAGTCTCCTTGTATGGAGCTATTCTAGTGAAACCCAATGTCAGTTTTTTTTGAGTTTTGTGATCGAGCAGTGGATTCAGACCACAGTGCACACCAAAATTCTTCAACATTGTACAATTTTTTTGAGCTGAGATTCTTGGGATGCCTTGGAGTGGGTCTTTACTCTATTTAATTTGTTGTTATTGGTTTTGGTTACCTTGTGGTGTCCCTTTTTTCCTAATTATTAAACATGAGTACTTCATTAGGCCTAGTTTCTGGGACTCATACTATGGACATGCCACTTCTTTTTTTTCCCCTAGCTTCACTTGAGGGGGTGTTAGAGTAGGTATTTACCCTAGCTCATGTTCACCTAGGTACTTTATTTACCTTTATTGTATTTATCCTCACCCACTTATGTGTGTGGATATTTCTTTTATCTTATTTAGATATTAGGAGATATTATATAGTTGTTAGGTATAGTTCTTTCCTTGATCTATAATATTGACTAGTTCTTTCCTTGATCTATGGTATTGACTAGATCTTTGATGTCTAGTTCTCTCCAAAATCTATGGTCTTGACTAGTTCTTTGATGACTAATTATTTCCTTGTTTTATGGCTTGATCTACGACTTTGATTGGTTCTTAGATTGTTATTCCTTGCCTATTTAAGCAAGGCCCATTCTCAATGTATTGCATTGAGTTCCATAATAATATATGATATTGCTGCTCATTTATTTGCAAAGGTTTTATGTAAAGTTATTCTGGTGAATTGCTTTCATATTTTTGATCGTGGTGTTTGATTAATATCTGTGTTCTTGGCTTGGTACGATTTGGTTATCGTTCCTTTCAAAAAGTAGAATTATAGAGTTGAAAGCAAAGCCATGGGAATACAAGAAAAGGATGGATCAATGCGGGGATGCATTGAAGATGCATACCTTGATATTTAAACACCACACAAGCCCAATTGATGAAGATGTAAAATAGATATTTTATAGATATGATGCATATGTGGAAAGGAAACCAAAGGAGGAGAAAGATGATGAAGATGAAGATACAAATGTGAAGACTGATGAGCAAGCTTAGGCTTGTTTTTCTTGAACAAATTTTTCATCTTATTTTAATTATTACTCTTGTTTCATGAAAACTGAACATTATTTTAATTTTTGTTTTCAAACATGAATGTAATTTGATGAAACACGTTATATCTTTATATTACTTTAATAGAGTTTTAAATATACTATGAAGCATGTAAACTAATGTAATGTTTGATATCTTTTTATTGTGGAAAAAATCAAAATGGGCATTCTATAGGGCCTGACCCAAGAAAACGTTGTGTACATTCTTGAGAATTACATCACAATAAAAACTAAGAGAGAATACCTATTCATCCACTAATTGGAAATCCTCTCTCGCAAATAGGTAGTTTCTTCACAAGCTTATTCTTTCTAGGAAAAGATTCCTCTATTCCCACTGACATTTGAACAAACACAATATCTCCCGCTAAAGTAAAAGACATACCCAGATACATAAGCTCATCAATACTAACCATAGGACCATTGAACAAACTAATCAATTGTGATCTCCTCTCATAGGAGGAAACCCATTCATAATGTCTACACCTCCTTTAGGAAAATATTTCTTCCATGTTGATTTGAAAGTGGAGGATGGATTGGTAATCTATGTATAATCTGGAAGTGCAATTAAAAATCCTTTTGGAGCAGATGGAGCAGGAGGTTTGAACCTGGGTTCACCCCGCATTTCTTCACGAAGACTAGTGGAGCTTCGGGAGGCCGAGAAGATGCGTTCCCGATGGTTTCTTCTCAAAAAATGAAACATGTTTCCCCATTTCATTCATCTGCAAAAGAGAGTAGGAACAATACCTAAATAAATCTTTGCATCAAGTGCATCGAGATCCTAGGGGATCTCTTTCATGATGAATTATTCATCACAAATGAAGGCACATGTATAGTTAATCAAACCATGCATAGAAGAGATGAAAATACATCATCTAAAAGGTAGAAAAGACAAGGATAATCCTAATAATCATGCGAATAAATGCTATACAAAAAATTTGGGTAGTCAATGACCTAGGACAATCCTCTGGATCTACAATGTCAAACACCATCCTTACAAATGGCTCATTAGGACTTGCCAAGTCAAAAATCTACTGCAAATCCTTAGAAGAAATCTCTTTTAAACCATGTGCCATTTTCAATTCCTCCATGTTGAAGATAGATAAATCCACGAGACCCTTTCACAAGTCATAAAAAATGTAATTTCACAAAGGAAACAATGTGCATTTATAGGAAACTCAAGGTGGGAAAGATGAGTAGAGTATAATCATGGTGAGATAACCTCTAAGATCTGTATGTGATACACACACAAGAGAAATAAGTATGAATTAAGTTGGTACTATGCAAAAGATAATGGTTGGATCAATGTGACATGATCCATGTGGAAATAATCAGCCCAGAAAGACATGAAAAAGAATGTGTTTTCCCGAGATGGATTCTTGAAAGGAAAAAGGGATTACACATCAAATTAAGCCATATGGAGATGATGGAGGCACTCAAAAATCATCAAAAATTTCTTTACCCACCAAAAAGGGGAAATGATTAAAAAATATAAAAAATATGACATGGCATCCCAATCATTTTGGGAGAGTGAAAAACATGAATCACTCGTGATTTTTCCACTGAAACATGAAATAAAATATTTTAAAGAGAATAATAATTGATCAGATTGTGTGCTGTAAAGGAGAATATTCCTACAAAGATTCACGATTTTGGGGGGAAAAATAAAATGATTGAGTGATTGAGATTGTTCAAATGCGATGAGAATACTATCACATAATGGGGGTTTAATTTTTCTAAACTTTTCAACGGATAAGGAGAAAACAAATTTGTATTGTCTTAAGCCAAACTAATATGAGATACCTAAGTTTTTATTCATCCATTCCCAAACCTTCTCACCAAGATGATTGCATTATACAGTCATTGGTAAACATTGAGGTCATAGGTGTTATGTCCCCTTATTGAAGTATTGGTGTTTCTTGAATTAATTTTTGTGTATTATAATATGTAATGTTATTTTGTTTCAAGATGTATTACTATGAATAAATTATCCGCATTCCTATTACAATCTTATGCTTATTAATTTCTTTGAATTACACAAAGTCTTATTTTAAATAGTGACAATTTGGCAACTACAACTACATTATTGATAGAGATTTCCTTCATACTGTAGTAAATAGTTTTATATTCAATTTGAACTGTCGATTTTAAGATCTTTGTCGAGTCTTAAGGGTATCTCGGAATGCATTTGATTATAACTTGTCAACATTTTATTTAGAATTTATCATGAGCTTTTATGTTTAGATTCTTAAAGTTTGTGCGAAATCCTATATTCTTGGGCCTCCATGAATATAAACCTTCTGTTGAAGGATTTCTTTGTGTTGTGTGATCTGTACTTTACATCAAGAACAATTATCTACAATATTTGTTAAGGTTCGGTTAAGTATTTTGTATAATCAATTTTTCCTTCTTGATCTCTAATCAATACATTAAAAATTACAATCAATAACCATCTTATCCACCTTAATTACCCATGCTTGCACTCTTCATGCAAAAATTATATAGGAAATATGTTATTTTTGTCCATTCTTTATCAAAAAATATGCGCGAAGCAAGGTGGAACTACCACTGTCTTTAGTAACTGATCCTCCTTTGTAAGACATCTACATTTTCTAGTGTGATAACTCGTGAGAGTTAGATAATGTTTGCATTGACCATGTATTCTTGAGGATTCCTTTCCACCTACCTAAGAAAGAGAGTCTAAATATTGTCATTCCATCCATTCCTTTCATAAACACAGGTTATAAATTGGGTCCTCTAACCCTGGTTACATGAAGAACCTAAAGTAATATGGTAGGTCATACCCTTAGTGAGGTGTTATCCAACATTTCCCAAGTCAAAATGAAAAAGAGATTTCCAGATCCATCCCCGGCTACAAAATGACTTAAATCTTGGTCTATCTTTCTCTAAGCATCATGCTTAGCCCATTGATGTTTCTTGACTTACAAGGTGGGACTGATTTGGTTACCAACGGAGTTCATTACACAAACGTTTTCAGCACCAAAGAATATATTATTAGCCTCGGGAATAACTTTTGATACTTCTAGATTTTCGGGGTTGTGCATGCTAGTGGAAAGCTTAGATTTTGAAGCGATTTGAATCATGTAATCCTCCATGCACAAGGCATTGGCACAATTACACTAGTTGTGAGGCATGTTGCAAGGAAAACACCACTCTAAATCTTATGCCATATTTTTTGGGTGGAATAAGTGCTTGAATTGAATTTACACTGGAAGGGGTTGCACGGGAAGGATTGTTTGCAAAGGGAGGTGCACATTAGCGTGTTATCTATCATTTTCTTTGTTCTTCTAGTACCTTTTATTTTGATATTGATTTCTTGATGTAGTAAAAAAAATCAGGCACTTTAGATACTATTTAATCCACGGTTTCATACGACTATTTAGAAGGTTTTTGAGTGAAGAAAGTACTAATTACCCCCATCCTTTGGCCATATTTTTAATTTTATTTCATCATTCCTAACCTTTTACACCTACATTCCCAGTCATCTTATGTCATTTTACATCTCAACTCGGGATGCCTGGGCTAATCTTGGGGTGCCCATGGATGCCCTAGTCCCACCATGGGCACCCCGATCCTTATTGCACTTTCCCTCCTCTTTCGGGACATTTCTAGCCATTTGAGATCTTTATATTTTTGGTGGTCAATTGTTTCAGGATTCATTAAAAAATTAGATCAAGAGAACCCTGTAAATATAAAGTTATAAGACCATAATATTGGACCAAGCACTAGTCACTACTATCATCCACCTAGAGTTGCATCCATCTATTGCATTAGAGATCACTTGCATCCACATAGCTCCATCACAAGGCACAAGGCTAGGACATCTACATCACACACAACATAGGGGGAGGATTCTATTTTATTCCATGCACACATTCTATTACATTTTCTACATCTAGTTATTGTTCGCTACTTCAAAAAGTGTGACTGACACAAGAGCACCTAGGGCACATTACACACACACACTCACCATAACTACATTTGGGTTTGAAATGTAGTGCAATGCTCAATTAGTAAGCCCATTGTTGTGGTAGCTGAGGTCAGTCTAACCCATTCATTTGCATTTTCCTTTTTAGGGTTTTGATACTCCTTTTTGGTCTTTTACAGGTATTTCCCTCGATCTTGGATTATTGACACACCCCGCGGGACAACGAATCTGATGCGACACAAAATGATGGTTTTAGACCACCTCCCCAGACCTATGAGAGTTAGTTCTTGATCTTTTACGAATAGGGAACCCATTCTGCGAGACTAGAGTGCTTGTAGGCACCTCAATCCCTCTCAGGTTCTCAAGTCCAGCTAGATACGCCGAATCCATCCTTTTTGGGGATTCGGCACAATCGTTCCTACTTTTTTATCCTCTAACCTAGCGATCTCCTCTAATCGGATGATTTATTTCCTCTCCCCTCTTACACATTAGGGTTACTTTTTCAACTATTTTAGTTGCTTGGGTCATCTTTACATTTGTTTATAACATATATGTACTTTATTTACAACATTCATAGCTTAAATTAACTAGTCCATATACCTAAATTTTAGTTAATCATTTTGGTGAACCCGACTTGCAAATTTGTCTTCCTTCTTTCATTTTATGCTGTTACCCGTAACGGTCATTTTGGGTCTCTTCAATATTGTGAGATCCCTTCATTTACCCATCGTATTTCTAAGGTCATGGCTGATACAACTACATCTATGGCTGAAAACCCTTTAGATAATTCTAACCATATTCCTCTCCATGAAATCAAAGCATTTGATAGTGATAAGTCCTACGATGAAGACATCAATGTTGACCAAGAACAACTTAATGCTATTATTGACTTCTTGAAAGCTTAGTGTGAAAACCCTACTCATCTTACTCATATCTTGCATGCTTTAATTTATGCTAAACGAACTCATGATGCTTTGACTTCTATCATCGCTTTCAACTCTCATGGTCTCCACTCCACCCAGTTATGTTTCTTCTCCTATTATTATAAATACTACTCTCGTCACCCACCCTAGCACTTCTAATATGCAACTTGGATCTTCCTCGAACACTCTTGATTTAACATATTTATATCAACATTTGCAAAATAAAATTCACCAAATCTAATTTGTTACTTCTCCAGGAACACCATCTTTAAATTCTACTTCATTGCTACATACCCCTTTCATGCAGTTATCTCCACTTATTCATTTCCACCTAACTTCATCTCTCCCAAATTACCCATTTTTAAAGGCCATGGTGACCCACAAGAACATCTTCGAGCTTTCCATGTAGCATGTCTTGACTATGCGGATGATCACACCATACTCACTAAGATTTTTCCTTATAGTTTACAAGACTATGTGATGCGTTGGTTCTATGACCTACCTATCCATTCGATAGTATCTTTCATGCATCTAGTCGATGCCTTTCTCACACATTTCTCTATCAACATTGGCTCTAAGATCTCCTATGCTCAACTTGCACAACTCAAGCAAGGGTCCAATGAACACTTATCGATTATGTCTTACGATACAAAAACAATTTAGCTAAGATGACTAACGTACTTACAGATTTTGAGCTTCAGGACTTATTTATTCAAAGTCTATTACCACTGCTTCAAGAGAGTGTTCTCTTTGATACCTCTTCCTCATTCGATCACCTTTGTCAAACTATCAAGCTTCGTGAGACCAAATCATGAAAATTGGCAAACTTCATCATGCACACGTTCTCAGAATAAGCCATCCTTTAATCCTTCTACAACTAAACCTATGGATGGAAAAACCATTGTAAACACAGTCTCTACTCCTAGGGAGCTTTGACCACAACCATATAGATGTAATTTTACTAAGATTAGTACACCTCTAAGAATATTGCTACCACAAATCATCTATAGTAATCTTATTACCCTAATGTCACCTCTCCTGCAACTTGATCTATCTTAACCCAAAGGGTGTCATTTCGATGACAATTATTATTTTGATTATCATCAATGCATAGGAAATTCCACTTATCATTGTTTTCGGTTACGACATATCAATCATAATTTTCTTGACAATGGTCAAATTGATCTTCCAAAATATACAACCTCTATACCTATTAATGAAAATCATAAACTTAAAATATTTAATAACCCCTTACCAAAACATAATACAAAAAAGGACTGCTTCCTCTGCTAGTAATGTTTACCACACGATTTCTCCTCCTATGTCAGAGCTCTTGATTTCTTAGTTGCCAACACTAACGCTTCACCACCAATAATCTTCTTCTCCAATCATGATTATCATGCAAATTTTATATCTAATCATTTGCATATTAATGCATTTATTGGTTCGACCTCCATTAACAACACTAAGGTTGACCCATCATGGCTCGTTAGTGCATGCTCTATTTCACTTCTTAAGGCTATCGATTATCCTCCATCACAAATTGAGTTTCCTTTCAAAAAACCCTTTGGTGTTGTCAAACTACATGTTACAGTCAATCCTCTTACAATGCTTGTGCCTTTCCTCATTGGAAACATAGTTGATGGTTGTGACATGATTCTTGGTCTCAATTGGATTCATCACTCTCAATATATTATTTCTATGAATCATTTATGACTCAAATTTATTCACAACAATCAGGTTATTTCTATCGATGGTGTCCCTCCATCTACTCCATGGTCATCATCTTCTCGCATAGTGGCTAGCACACCACCTACTTCATCTAGCGCATCACATTCTATGTTACTCAAAGCACAATCTATGCCTAGTTCACCTACTCACACATTACCTACACAACCTCACCACTTTGTTAGTCCTACACATAGGTATAGGCCCATTCTTAGGATAATTACTACATCTCAATATAGATCACCACCTTGGTTTATCCCATGTAGGTATTCATCATCTTTGCACTCAACCTCACGTAGATCTCCATCACCAACACATTTTGTGATGCCACAACCTTCTTAATACATCCATCCCTCCCATGCGCATATAATTCCTTCACCACCACAACCTTTTTCTACTATGCCACCACTATTAGATTACGAGACACACACTTTCATCATCACATGCATCAAATAGAGGACCATCATCCTTCAGAATCATTGGTTAGCCCATAAATTCATGTACACTTGGGGGTTATAAAATCTAACACATTTACCCCGTTCATCTTAGCATAATCCCATCTTGCATTGTTATACGTACATCTTATCATCATCATTACACGATAACACACTCTTGTGCTTTGGTTCACACTTGACTTTCGAGGTATTATCACACATGAAAGCTGTTAGCATATGGATTTGCATGCATGAAAATGACATACAACCGTGTGGGAATGAAGTCCCTCCTCAATGAAGGTGAGGCTGCCTTTATTGAAAACCAAAACTGTATTTACATCTGTACATTCAAAATTGTATGTGGGGGTGTTTTGGAACATCAATGAAAGAAAAGTGAATGAAGGAGATAGAATGAAGTGAAAGAAAGGAGTGGAATGGAATGGACTGAAAGAACATGCAAGAGTTAGGTAAAAACAGAGCCTAATATTGCATGAAGAGAAAATATGAATAACCAACACAAATAAAACGGAGTTTGAGTTAGCCAAACAAGAACATGCAAAAGGGAACACACATGAGCAAGTAGATAGTCGAACTTGATCACTTTGTGAACTAGAACAACCGATTACTAATGTTGACAATAAAATCAAAGATAATATTTGCATGCAAGATTCAAACACCTAACATCTAGTGAACATAAGAACACCAAATGTTACAAGAGACAATGAATGAGACACAAAGTTCTTATTCTATTAACTCCAAAATGTTTTTCACAAAGAACACAAAGTTTCTTCTTGAAACAAAGCTTGCACAAAAGTATTTTCTTCTCCTCTCTCAAAGTCACCCTTACAAATGAGCCCCTAACTTCCTTTTATAACCCAAAAGTTGGTTACAAAGTAGTTAGGGTTTTACATGATCATTAAATAAGGCAATTAAGTGACCTTTGACTTTTTCTAACCAACTTTATTAAATACAACCCAAAAATAGAAATTAATTAAAATATCCAATGTTTCTCAAATAACAACACCTTTTAAAATATACAATAATAACGATTGCCTTATCCATTGAAAGCGGGGTCCGCCTTTATCTCAAACGTATGAGAAATGGACTCTCCCAATTTGCTAGATAACAAGAAAATCAACTCCCTACACACTCCGGTGAAATTAGGATCTGCTTTGCTTTTTCCAGGTTGAAAGGATCTAAACCTTCCCAAAGTTTCAAACATCTTTTCTTCTTACGGAGGATCACTTGGCCAAAGAATAGCCTCACAAAATACCTACAATTCAAGAATTCTACTTGGCATATCATTTAAATTAACAATTTTAGAGTGAGCATTCTCAAACAAGTTCTTGATTTGATACACCGCTCAATGGAAACCGATGAGAAATTGTTGGCGGAGTGTACATGTCTTTGAACAATTGTGAAAATTGTTCTTCCACCCGCTCCGATGAACACCTTTGATTATGCTCATTTACTAGGTTGCGGGAATCTCGGCTATGAATTCTGGATCAAGGAAAGTGAAGTGAAAACTTCATTGCACATGTTGTCATAATGGATCATAGAATCCATGAGAAGCGTCTTTCTTGATTTGAGATGTAGACACCAAAGAAAACGTGTCCCTCGATGTTCAAATTCGAGAATCCCTTCAATAGCCAACACTGAAGATTCCATACTTGTCATCTCCTGCAGACTGGGCAATATCTCATCCAAATTTGATATAGTAGAAACAAAATTTTCTTTGAAAGAAAGAATTGGATCCAGATATACACTGATATCTTCATGAAGCTTAATTGCAGTCTTGATCGCTCCCTGGCCCAAAATGAGAATCTCTGAAAGCCAAGTTTTAGTGACATGGCCCAACGTGTTTATTTCCTTTGACAAATTAAGAGTCTCTTTATCTGGGGCAGCCACCGCATCAGGTATTGGGAAGGTGGATGATATGGGATTATTTATCAAATCTTGAACATACTCCACCAATTGACTCTTTTCAGCCTTGAGCCGAGAATTTTGGGACTTGTATTTCTCCAGTCTTTTTAGCACGATATCAATTGAATCTCGAGCCATCGCCATGTCACTTTCTAACGTGGATCTCCCAAGTCCTAGTCTGGAAACTTCATAGTGGGCTGGAGTCATAGCATTACGCTCTTTATCCACTCGTGGAATGGCAAGGTCTGCAAACTTGTTTCCATCATTATCCACCATTATTCGACAAAGTACCTTAGGCTTCTTAGGAATGGCGTCATTCGATAGTTTGAAAAGGGCATCAAAATCAATGTCAATTGGCTTGACAACTCTCTTCCTTTTCTTCACTTCAGAATCAACCCAAGAAGGAGTTTCATTTACTATCTCAGCATATAGAATCCTAGAGCTCGAATCAATATCCTCATTATCCCTGACATCATGAGATCCTTCTTGAATCCTATCAACGGCCTCGATTTGAGGAGACACAACCTCAATGTCCACTTCCTGATCATTCGGGAGATTTTGGGAAATCCCTTCATGAACTACGTGCTCCGAAGTATTTGATATTTGAATTACTTGCACTTGAGTGGGTGTTTGTTCGAAGCATGGCTGAGGATCATTTGCTACCAGCGTATGAGTGCTATTAATGATGTGAGTGGAAGAATCTCTACTCGAGGTAGAAAATCCAGACACACGCTCCTTTCCTTCTTCAGGGTTTGGATCTTTGGATCTCTCTCCTCGTGACACGTTGCTCGGCGAAGTGGATTTTGGCAACCATTCTTTTCTTGTATGTCGTGTATGATTGGATGGTAACGAAGTTGATCGAGAAGAAACCTTGGTCAAATGGAGGTGTCCTGATATAGGCAATTTTTGTGATTCTGAAACATGATCGGAATTGATTGAAATTTGGCAAGCTCCCTATCATACCAAGATATGCTTCTTTCGATAATTGGTTGGTTCTTGCCATCGAGAGAAAATTCATCTCTTTTGGTCCAGTCGATTCGAGGAAACGGTGTGAAGGAAATGGCATCATACGAGGGATCGACGACATCCTCATCATTAGTTATGAATGAATCGGGAGGACTCTGGATATGGAAGGCTTTGATTTGAGAAAGTGTTAGGTGAGAGTACTCCCATCTCCTTACCTCATGTTCATCCGAGCAAGCGGCCCAGAAATCCTCCATGGTAGGATTATGTTGATACTTCGCTCCCATAATCATTTGCATATAACCATTGATATCGAACTGGGCTCTCTTCACATATGGATGGATGGTTATGAGAGCAAATTCCTTTTCCATTAGTTATGCCTTTGAATAAATTTGGGCATTGGTATTCCCGATTTGGATCGGGAAATGAATTCTAAACGGTGTTTGTCACTAAGTAAGCGGTGAACTTGGAACAATTGTCGTGCCGGCTCCATTAACGCCCACTTATCACCGCGTTTTGGGAAGTTTCCACGGGGTCCCAGCAAAGCCACTCACGCAAATGTAGGAGAAAGATGAAAATTGTATAAACCGAGGTTCCCCATTGGGAAATGACACTCATGGCTTCTTTGGAAAATCTTTCCTCAAGTATTTTGACTCAAGTTCGGATCACGCAGAAGGTGAATGCATCGTTGACTCTTCTAAAATGGTGAGAACTATTTTTGAAGCTGAGCTGAGGGTAATAGTGAAAAATGTTGTTTGATGACCCCAGGACTCCTCTCGTTTCAAGTCCCTGAAAATAGCTTTCTTCGTGCTACGGCATAGGTCAGATATGAGGTCATGTAGAAGCATCCAGTCATTTTGACTTCTATCAATTGCTTGTGAATGGTGTTGCTGATGATGGTGGCCCAGTCCACAAACTCCTTCTTGGCTAGGATGATACAGATAAACTGGTACATCCATGGGTGGAAGACCCTTGCAGAAGGTAAACCAAAACTTGACTTAGGAGAGTGATCATGTCTCAATCTCTTCCATGAACTCAATGCGGTGCAGTTCTTTGGGAGCACTGTCAATCGAGGTCTCTTAGTTACTGACCAATTGTTGTTAACCATTTTGCTCCATCTTAGGGGTTCTTTGTCCCCAGAACTCTACTTGCGAGACTTACGAGTGATATCTACATTCTCAGGAAAGTCAGGTATCTCGAGCAACTCCTCAATGTGTTCAGGTGTGATTAAGAGGAAAGGCTCGCGGTTATCTTTATAAATTCCTCGTCTCTCAGGATCGTAATGCTCTGCACAAGCAATCACCAATTCTGGACACTACACCGAGATAGGGAATGTTGTTGCTTGGGGTAGGCCACTGTGGTAAAGCCTATCAGAGAAAATGGTTTTGCCTTCAGTTTTCACTCGCTCGCAAAACTGTTGCACGTTGATGTGACCCAGATTTGTATCGGTGATGTTGTCATATGCCGACTTGATGGAGCTGGGAGGAATAATTCCTTGGAATTCATATTTCAGGGTAGATTTATTAGATCTTTCCACTGGCTTCCTCGATCTCCCTGCAGATTTGGATCTTTCGGCCATTATGAATTTAATCAAAAGGTGACTCAGGCATGCCAAACAATGCAAACGGGGCTGGGTCTCAGTCTCCGACACCCCGTCGATATAAGAAAAATGTTCCCGTTATATTATTATTATTATTATTATTTTAAAAATGATAATAATAATTGCCTCGAATTACAACTTTTAGTATGTTAATAAAAACAAATCGAGACCAAGCTCGAATTCTAACTCTGACAATAACAATTAAAATCTCCCGATTTTAATATTTTGCGTGAATGGCGTATCCGTGGACCTGCGTGGGTATTTGATTTGTATTTATTTCTTACATGCACGGGAGCTCTCTTCCTTATCCTTGGCGTGGGCTAATCAACTTGAAAAACCAATTCGTTTTATTCTAAAAAAATTGTTCTGTAGTCGGTGGATGCGTTGAAATGTTCTTCTGCTTGCTGGTGCATGGAGTAACCTGATTACTTTCAACCTTTCCTTTCAGCTGGGTGCCTTTTCTCCAAATGTGTGGTCTTTTAGACAAAAATAGAAGCTTTTCCCTGGTTGGGCGTGAGTGCAGACTGTGTGCTATTCCTTTTTATTTTTATTTAAAAACTATTCCCTTTCCACCTTCATGCATTGTCCCCTTTCTTCATGCCTGAAAATGAATTCTTTCTTTGGTCTTCTTTTGGACTGTTTTTAATACAAACGCCTCTCCTTCTTTTTTTCCTACGTGGGAATTTCTTTGGATGCATGGGAAGGCGTGGGAAGGCATTGAGAGTTTCTTGATTCCCCTTTGGTTTTAAAAGCTACAGGTAATCCTATAATAATGCAAACAATATTGACAGTATTGGCGCAAGATCAATCGATGATGTTCTTCAGAGTATGGATCGCGCACTGTTCCGTATGCTTCCTAAACTTCACCCAAAATCACGAATGCTTGTTTGCGCTCCATCAAATGCTGCAACAGATGAATGGCAAGCGTATATTTTTATTTGTTGGCTGGTGCGTAGGTTAAAACAAATGCGTCCTTTTGAAACTGTCCTTTATCTCTTCTTCAGCCAATGCGTGGCTTTTTGTCAATTTCTGAGTCTTTTAAAAACTGTTCTAGTTCTTTCCTTATGTTGGGCGCCTGCACATTTTGATTGAAAAACAATTTTGTTTTGTTTAAAAAACTGCTCTTTCCCCAAGGCGTGTGGGAAAGGATTCTTTGTCCCTCAGCGTATGGAAAACTCCTTCATGCGCTGTCCTCTTTTCACAGCTGTGTATTTTTTTTTGTATTGATAAAACCTCCTTTGGATGCACAACTGATATTTCTTCGCTCACAATGGCGTGGGTTTCTCTTGCATAATGCTAACAAAATATTATGTCTTCCTGAAGAAAAAGAAGCTTCTGAATTTTTCCACCGGGTTTGATGGAGGAAGTTACGAGGATTAATTCAACTTCCTCTCATCCCGGGTAGTGGCTTAAGTGCCAGGGGGAAATGGGAAAAGTAACGGGAAATTGCCCAGGAATGGAAAATTGGTTGGCAATCCCCATCTAATTTCCCCATGTGGGAAATTGGGGAATTTATGCCCATTTGCCAATCCATGATTTGGCAATTGGCGAGAGGAAAACCACGTGCGGGAAATTTGAAGGAAATTGCCAGGAAAGTGGAAATCCAGGAGTTCGGGAAGCCAACCCGGCAGTTGGAAACAAAAGCTTACTTCCCTGGCACTAAAACTTGTCGAATGAACTTTAATTTATATTTATTTAATTAAATACTCCTTAAGTGATTTTTTAAAAATTAATTTAATCAAACAAGGAGCAATTAATTAATTAAATATTAATTAATTATTTTAATGTATTTTAATGCGTTTTATAGCCTGGCGGGAAGAGTTTTTGCCCGAAAATCATGAAATGAAGACCGAAACGATCACAAAAATAAGACAATTGCAAGGAGTCCAATGAACCACGCAAAGTAATACTTTTCAAAATTTTCTAATTTTTAATTATTTAATTAGTTTTTGACAATTTCGTAGTCAAAATTGGCTGATAACAACTAGCTCGATTGGGGACAAGGACTTCGTGGATGCGACGCAAGAACGGACCAGGACTCACAAAATAGTCATGAACATGATCATAGAAATATGGGGCACAAAAATGGGGCGACACAAGAGAGGAGACCGAAAAACAGAAAACAAACAAACCAAAATCCTAATTACCTATGTACATATGGGAACAACCCGTTTTCAATTCTGGTAATATTTGAGATACTGGCCACTGTAGGGCAAAGGAAAATGAGTTCCATCAGGATATGCCAAGTAGTAGGTACTATCTCCACAAAAGTGTCTTATTTTGAACGGTCCCACCACAGTGAGTCAAACTTCCCATGCTTTCCCTTCGGCTCACGTCTTTTATCCCAGAGAAGAACTAAGTCATTGATTTGAAAGCCCCTCTCTCTAGTTTTCTGCCAAACAACTTCTTTACCTTGGATTGATGTTCCTCGATCCTGTTGGCCACTTGACTTCTTTTTCCTTGAGCTTGCTTAGGAACATGACCCTTTATCTAATGCATTGGCGAAGCATTCATCATCAAGCGCCCGAGATAATTTTAACTTATTTGGTAGCTCCAATGTGACGGGAATTTTAGCATCAGTTCCATACAAAAGTTGAAATGGAGACATCCCAATTTCCCTTTTGGGAGTTATGCGGTCAGCCCACAATGCATCGTATAACTTTTTGTGCCAAGTTCTTTGATTTTCTTTGACTAACTTGCGCATAATGGCAATGAAGTTTTGTTCTTTGGATTCACCATTTATTTGTTTCCCGGGGTAGTAATCGATGAATTAGACAAGGATATCCCATATCCATAACAAAAACCTATCATCTCTGCAGAAGAAAAATTTGAGGCATTGTCAATCACGATCTTGTGAGGAATTCCATAATGAACCAATATGTTTTCTTTGATGAAATCATAGATTATTGCAGTAGATGTTTGTTTCACCGGTATAGCTTCTACCCATTTTGTAAAGTAATCAGTGGCAGTGAGCACGTGGGTATGACCAGCGCTGGAATTAGGGTTCAAGACCCCGATGAAATCTAAACCCCATTGTTGAAAGGGTTCTTCAATGACAACTGGCTTCAAAGGCAGTGCTGCCAACTTTGGTCTTCCGACAAATTGTTGACAGGCCTCACATTTGGTCACCCATTTCTGAGCATCAGAAAACATAGTGGGCCAGTAATAATGTGCTCTCAGAATTTTATGGGTTGTTACCGGGCCGAAAAATGACCGCCGCAAGCATGATTGTGGAAGGCTTCCAACAACCTAGGCTGTTGTTCTTTATCAACACATCTGAGGAACATGCCATCAATTCCTTTCTTGAACAACGTGTTATCCCAAATGACGTATCTGGCAGCTCTTAGTTTGATTGCTCGTTTCTCTTTAGCTGTCAGATTTTCTGGACACTCACCGTATGTGAGGAAGTAGGCAATATCAGAATACCATTCATCCGTGGTACTGACAAAAACTACCAATGGTAAATTTCCTTCAACTAGTTCTTCTTCAGAGTTATCTCGTGGTTCATTCTCTGCAATGAGTTGGCAGAGTCCTCTCCCTCGAACCAACTTGGTAGGCTTGATGTCTAGATCATATTCTTGGATCTTTGAGACCCAATTACCTCTTTTAGATCCGGTTCCTGTTGTGTCAACATTGATTTCACCGCGGTATCGAAACTAAGACTTTGGTGTGAGAATTCAACACATAATACCTGAAGTGTTTCAAGGCTCTTACCACTGCGTACGCATGTCTCTCAAGAGGAGTGTAATTAAGTTCATGTTTCTTGAATCCCGAACTCATGAATGTGATAGGAGATTCAATCCCCTCTTGATTGTGCTGAGTCAAAATGGCAGAGATTGTGTGTGGCGAAGCATAACAATAAATTATAAAATCCTTCTTAAAATCGGGACACACCAATGTAGAAGCTTTTGCAATAGCACCCTTGATTTTCTCAAATGCCTCTCTACCTTCCTTTGACCATTTGAAAGATTCTTTTCCTTTCATCATATCAGTGATTTCTTTAGTCAGCTCGGTGAAATCTGGCATGAACCTTCTCAAAAAGTTCACCTTTCCAAAGAAGGAGTGGACTCTAGATTTACTTGTAGGTAGGGAAAGATTCTTTATAGCTTGAACGCATTCAGGATCGATCTTAGTTCCTTATTTAGAAACAATATGACCTAGGATTTTACCTTCGTAACTCCAAACACAGATTTTTTTGGATTCTAGAGAAATCTTATGAAGTTTACATCTTTGCAAAATTTTCTCTAAATCTTTTAAGTGATCTTCTCGCCTCTTTGAGAACACTGTCAAGTCATCTAGGTATATCACAATGATCTTGTCTTTATAGTCTCCAAACGCCATATCCATGGCCCTTTGAAAAGTTGCGCAAAGATTGATTAAACGAAGGGCATTCTTCTATATGCGAACGTATCCTGGGGGTAGTGAATGCAATTTTATGTTGATCTTCTTTAGCCACTTCAATCTAATTATAGCCAGAGAAACCATCTAGCATAGATATCATTTCCGATCCAGTTACTGCCTGTAGAATATGGTCCATGACTGGCAGTGGGTAGTTATCCTTCAAGGAAGCCTAATTAAGATTGTGGAAATCCACGCAAATCCTAATTTCTCCATTTTTCTTGCGAACCAGTACAATATTGGCTATCCAGGTCGAATGTCGAATAGGAAAAACTATTCGTGCATCTAGCATCTTTTGAACTTCATGAAATATTGTCCCTGCAATCTTGGGATTATATTGTCTTTGCTTCTACCTGAATGGAACTGTGAGGAGCTTCAATTGTATGGCATGCTCCATTTCCCTGGGTTGGAAAGACTTCAAGTCTTTGTATGAATATGCCAAGACGTCAGAATATTTGGTAAGGAGATTTATGAATTTCCTGCGCTCCTCAGGTGAGCAACATTTACCAATATTGATTAGGAAAGGTTTATCCTTGGTGCCGATATTAATTTGCTCATAGTCAGCAGAATTTGCAGGTCCTTCCTGCTCTTTCTCTTTAATAAACCTGTCATGTTTGTCAAAAATTTCTTCAAGTGAAACCAATCCTTTGGGAATTTTATTGCCTTTGAGTTGAATGATGCCATCACCAGGATCTTCACTCTCAACTCTTTCCTGAATGGGTGAGGTAGTTGATTTGCGAAATGCCAAATCACTTCCTTCAAAGTACAACTGTTCAAAATTTTCTCTCTTTTCCAAGAAGGCAATAATTTGTTGATCATCATTAAATACTTGCCAATTTTCTGCATTGTCAGGAATGCTTGGCCTAAAAACCATTTCAATGGTGTATTTGTCTTGATCAAATTCTGAATGGGGAATCATTAATGATGCTGAGACTGCTAGAGAATCCGCTTTGTCATTCTTTTCACGAGGGACAAATTTAATGGAAAAAGCGTCAAAAACTTCTATGGCATCCCAAACTTTATTTCTGTAGTGTCTCAGACGATCGTTCTTTACTTGGAACTGATTTCTTACTTGTTTCACGATCAATTCCACATCTCTCGAAGACTTCCGATTTTTATCCCTTTCTCTTCTGCAACTTGGAGGCCAAGGATTAATGCCTCGTACTCTACAGTGTTATTAGTATTTGAAAATTCGAGTTTATAGGAAAAAGGAAAATTTTTACCATTTGGAGATATGAGCACCACTCCTACACCAGAGCCTGTTGAGCAAAAACTTCCATCAAACTCAAGAGTCCAGATCTCATTGGAATCTTGGAAAATGATCCCAAGGGTATGAAATTCTGTAGTCATCATATAATTACCCATACTTGAGCCTTGGAAAAGGATCTGTGCATGAGGATCTTCAGTTTTAGTTACCGTGAACTTTGCCTGAGCTTCCGGCATAAGTTTCTTCATTTCTCCATTGATAGGAATCATGGCATGAGACCAGTCCATTTGAATCTCACCACCCAAATCCCTACAAAATTTCCTACTCAACAACATTCCATACGAGGCGGGGATATCAGCAACTAAAATAGTTACCTTAACTCGCTTTTGAGGGAATTGGGCTAAAACCATTTGGGCGTCCTTAATCTGCCCGATCAGAGGAACTTGTTTGGTTTCCATAGAGTAACATGATCCGAATGTTCTCATACAAGTCAAACCAAGAGCATGTGCTACTTTTGCCGGCATCACATTATCCGAGGCTCCAGAGTCTATAATGCAATTACTTAACTTGCATCCATTTATCAGAAAAGACACAAAGAAAGGTTCAATCTTTTCATTTGAAGGTGTAGTGGCCGCCACAATATTTTGAGTTTTCCCATCTTTGGGAGTTTTTAGAATTCCTTTAGAGGAATGAGCAGTGAGAGTCACCTTTGATAAAACTGGACCAACTTCTCGAGCTGATCCTTGTTGGACTTAAAGTACTACTGCCATGACATGGAAATTTTGTTTTATTGATATGATCAATGATATCAAATTTAGGCAAGGTAATTACACTTGAAGTCTCGGATACGAGTTCTTTCGAACTTGATGATGGCACACTTTTGACCTTGGTCTCGGGCTTGATTGAGTACGGATGTGGAAGAAGAAGTTTTCTTTGTAATTGGTTTACTAATGATTGATCGACAAAGGATCTCCTTTCTTTAAGATAGTCTTGACCTTTGAAACCTAGTATTTCGGACTCTTTAGGGGCCTCCTTTATCTCGGATTCTTTGAGAATTTCCTTGGAAACCTCTTTATCTCATGCCTTAGTGGTATCTTGGTCCTTTTCCGAGAGCGTGTGAAAATGGCGAAGGATTGACTATTCATATCTTCTATAATTTCTTCATATTCGTCTTCTTCATCGGAATGGTACTCGAAGAAATGATTATTACTTCCTTCCTCAGGATCTTCAACTGTAGGTTCAGATGTCTCAGAATTAGGCTCTTCCTCATCAACTTTGATGACTTCAATCTCATCATCACTTTCTTCAATGACATCACATTTGGAATTAGTTGCGGGAGCTGCTTCAATAGCAAGCCTCGTTGGAGCACCTACAATCCTGGCCGTTGGGAACGTATCCTTTTCATGGGATATCTTTGTAAGGAGCAAGTTTACTACTTTGAGCAACTTGCTTCTTCAAAGCTAGCATATCATTAGCCAACTTAGTGAGTATAGTTTTCGAAGCGTTGGGAGTTTCTTGACTCTTTCCTTTGAGGGAATTTTTCTTGAATTTTCTGCCATGATTAAGTCATCTTCAATTTCTATGGCCAAAGATTGAGCAAGTTCCAAAGTAGCAACCCTGGCCCTTCTTAGTGATAGCACACTTGGTTGTTGTGCGTTAATAAAGAAACATTTTTGTCCATCAAGGTTGGAGCGAATCCTGTGGAACTTTGTTTACCATCTTGTTGAATTTGGCCATGAAATTCCTCATGGGTTCGTAGGCTCTTTCTTTTCCGAGATAGTTGGGCAAGAAGAGCATGTTCATCTTCCGTTGTTTTGAATCGATTTTCAAACTTGGTTTTCATATCATCCCAACTTGTAATACATCCATTGGGTATATGATGAAACCAATCCACAGCAATATCATGCAATGTCTCGATGAAGAGATGAATAGCAACATCTTCGTATTCTACTTGAAAAAATAGCACATGCGGCGAAGAAGGCGAAATATGATCATCGGTGACGTCTTCCCATCTCTCGTCGAACTTGGGAAGAATATTTCTTGATCCTCATGGGAGTTCATGTTGAGTAGGTAAGGCCAATGGGCCTATGGCATTTCCCCATGGTACATTGGCTGCCATTGGAGAAAAGGTGGTATGCGAAGGTAAAACAATGTGAGAAAGGACAAGTGCTTGAGTGGTAGTGATTCCTTCCTTGCTTTCTCTTTCAAGACTTGATGCGAGGCTTGCAGATCTACGAGGTGTGTTCTTCTTGGGAGGAGATAACTTGAAACCAAATTTTCCTTGAAAGTCAAAAGTGGGGTCGGATCGACCTTTAGCTTTTTCTCCTCACATAAACCTCTTTCCTTCCAGTTTGGAATATTTATGGTGAAGAGATCACTGGCGTGTTCCGACCAGCTCTAGCCTTTTCTCTTTGCTCTATTTCTTGAGCTATTTGCACCAGAATAACTCTAACAACTCTCGCGGCTTTCTCTTCTTCGTTATCTAGTACTGATGCGGCGAGATGAAAATGATGGTTACTTGTGCGCTTTTCCCAAATAGCTTGCCTCAAATCTGATGATATGTCTTCTTGAGTATCTGCAAAAACAAGATTTGGTTGCAAGATAAGTGGGTTACCTATAATAGTCATACAACTTATTACCTGGGTGGAAGAGGACCGCGTCGGTGAACAACTATCAACACGTGCCCAAGAGGTCTTCTGGCCACAAGTGCGGGTGCTCTTCTTCTAAGGTCTTCGATGTAGATTTCTCTGTCAATGGCTCTATCAATAGCCACAAATTGCTGCAAGCTTTCACGGTTTTCCCAAGCTACTATTGAAGGTTGGCAGCAATGTCTCCTTGGAAATCTTCGTCGGGAACAAGGTTTGGTTGAAGAACTGGAGCTTGTGCAGAGGGGATAGTCATAAAGATTTAACCAAGCACCAGTTCACGATTTACGAATCCCAGCGTGAGTCACCAAAAACTGTTATCATATGGATTTGCATGCGTGCAAATGACATACAACAAAAAGTGTGGGAGCGAAGTCCCTCCTCAATGAAGGTGAGGCTGCCTTTATTGAAAACCAAAACTGTATTTACATCTGTACATTCAAAATTGTATGTGGGGGGTGTTTTGGAACATCAATGGAAGAAAAGTGAATGAAGGAGATAGAATGAAGTGAAAGAAAGGAGTGGAATGGAATGGACTGAAAGAACATGCAAGAGTTAGGTAAAAATAGAGCCTAATATTGCATGAAGAGAAAAGATGAATAACCAACACAAATAAAATGGAGTTTGAGTTAGCCAAACAAGAACATGCAAAAGGGAACACACATGAGCAAGTAGATAGTCAGAGCTTGATCACTATGAACTAGAACAACTGATTACTAATGTTGACAATAAAATCAAAGATAATATTTGCATGCAAGATTCAAACACCTAACATCTAATGAACATAAGAACACCAAATGTTACAAGAGACAATGAATGAGACACAAAGTTCTTATTCTATTAACTCCAAAATGTTTTTCACAAAGAACACAAAGTTTCTTCTTGAAACAAAGCTTGCACAAAAGTATTTTCTTCTCCTCTCTCAAAGTCACCCTTACAAATGAGCCCTCGACTTCCTTTTATAACCCAAAAGTTGGTTACAAAGTAGTTAGGGTTTTACATGATCATTAAATAAGGCACTTAAGTGACCTTTGACTTTTTCTAACCAACTTTATTAAATACGACCCAAAAATAGAAATTACTTAA
Source organism: Taxus wallichiana var. yunnanensis (assembly GCA_018340775.1). NCBI lineage: Eukaryota > Viridiplantae > Streptophyta > Pinopsida > Cupressales > Taxaceae > Taxus > Taxus wallichiana. Next base: position 204,171,031 of record CM031236.1, read on the forward strand.
AATATCCAATGTTTCCCAAATAACAAAACCTTTTAAAATATACAATAATAACCAGTGCCTTATCCATTGAAACGGGGTCCGCCTATCTCAAACGTATGAGAAATGGACTCTCCCAATTTGCTAGATAACAAGAAAATCAACTCCCTACACTCCCGGTGAAATTAGGATCTCTTGCTTTTTCGGTTGAAAGGATCTAAACCTTCCCAAAGTTTCAAACATCTTTTCTTCTTACGGAGGATCACTTGGCCAAAGAATAGCCTCAAAAATACCTATAATTCAAGAATTCTACTTGGCATATCATTTAAATTAACAATTTTAGACTCGAGCATTCTCAAACAAGTTCTTCAATTTGATACACCGCTCATGGAAACCGATGAGAAATTGTTGGCGGAGTGTACATGTCTTTGAACAATTGTGAAAATTGTTCTTCCACCGCCTTCGATGAACACCTTTGATTATGCTCATTTACTAGGTTGCGGGAATCTCAGCTATGAATTCTGGATCAAGGAAAGTGAAGTGAAAACTTCATTGCACATGTTGTCATAATGGATCATAGAATCCATGAGAAGCGTCTTTCTTGATTTGAGATGTAGACACCAAAGAAAACGTGTGCCTCGATGTTCAAATTCGAGAATCCCTTCAATAGCCAACTTGAAGATTCCATACTTGTCATCTCCTGTGCATGGGCAATATCTCATCCAAATTTGATATAGTAGAAACAAAATTTTCTTTGAAAGAAAGAATTGGATCCGGATATACACCGATATCTTCATGAAGCTTAATTGCAGTCTTGATCGCTCCGGCCCAAAATGAGAATCTCGAAAGCCAAGTTTTAGTGACATGGCCCAACGTGTTTATTTCCTTTGACAAATTAAGAGTCTCTTTATCCGGGGCAGCCACCGCATCAGCATGCGGGAAGGTGGATGATATGGGATTTATCAAATGCTTGAACATACTCCACCAATTGACTCTTTTAGCCTTGAGCCAATTTTGGGACTTGTATTTCTCCGGTCTTTTTTAGCACGATATCAATTGAATCTCAAGCCATCACCATGTCACTTTCTAACATGGATCTCCCAAGTCCTAGTCTAGAAACGTCATAGTCGGTGGCGTCATAGCATTACGCTCTTTATCCACTCATGGAATGGCAAGGTCTGCAAACTCCCTTGTTTCCATCATTATCCACCATTATTCGAGAAAGTACCTTAGGCTTCTTAGGAATGGCGTCATTTGATAGTTTGAAAAGGGCATCAAAATCATTGTCGATTGGCTTGACAACTCTCTTCCTTTTCTTCACTTCAGAATCAACCCAAGAAGGAGTTTCATTTACTATCTCAAAGCATATAGAATCCACGGAGCTCGAATCAATATCCTCATTATCCCACGACATCATGAGATCGTTCTTGAATCCTATCAATGGCCTCGATTTGAGGAGACACAACCTCAATGTCCACTTCCTGATCATTCGGGAGATTTTGGGAAATCCCTTCATGAACTACGTGCTCCGAAGTATTTGATATTTGAATTACTTGCACTTGAGTGGGTGTTTGTTCGAAGCATGGCTGAGGATCATTTGCTACCAGCGTATGAGTGCTATTAATGATGTGAGTGGAAGAATCTCTACTCGAGGTAGAAAATCCAGACACACGCTCCTTTCCTTCTTCAGGGTTTGGATCTTTGGATCTCTCTCCTCGTGACACGTTGCTTGGCGAAGTGGATTTTGGCAACCATTCTTTTCTTGTATGTCATGTATGATTGGATGGTAACGAAGTTGATCGAGAAGAAACCTTGGTATAATGGAGGTGTCTGATATAGGTAATTTTTGTTATTCCAAAACGTGATCCGAATTGATTGAAATTTGGCAAGCTCCTATCATACCAAGATATACTTCTTTCGATAATTGGTTGGTTCTTGCCATCGAGAGAAAATTAATCTCTTTTGGTCCATCGATTCAAGGCAACGATGTGAAGGAAATGGCATCATACGAGGGATCGATGACATCCTCATCATCAGTTATGAATGAATCGGGAGGACTCCGGATGTGGAAGGCTTTGATTTGAGAAAGTGTTAGGTGAGAGTACTCTCGTCTCCTTACCTCATGTTCATCCGAGCAAGCGGCCCAGAAATCCTCCATGGTAGGATTATGTTGATACTTCACTCCCATAATCATTTGCATATAACCATTGATATCGAACTAGGCTCTCTTCACATATGGATGGATGGTTATGAGAGCAAACTCCTTTTCCATTAGTTGTGCACTGAATAAATTTGGGCATTGGTATTCCCCGATTTGGATCGGGAAATGAATTCTGAACGGTGCTTGTCATTAAAGTAAGCAATGAAGGCGTGGGAAGGCATTGAGAGTTTCTTGATTCCCTCTATTTTTAAAAGCTACGAGCAATCCTATATTAATGCAACAGTATTGTGAGTATTGGTGTAGGATCAATCGATGATGTTCTTTAGAGTATGGATCGCGCCTTTGTTGCCCCGTATGCTTCCTAAACTTCGCCCAAAATCACGAATGCTTGTTTGTTCTCCATCAAATGCTGCAACAGATGAATGGCAAGCATATATTTTTATTTTCTAGCTGGTGCGTAGGTTAAAACAAATGCGTCCTTTTGAAACTGTCCTTTATCTCTTCTTGACCAATGCGTGGCTTTTTCAATTTCTGAGTCTTTAAAAACTGTTCTAGTTCTTTCCTTATGTTGGCGCCGCACATTTTGATTGAAAAACAATTTTGTTTTGTTTTTAAAAACTGCTCTTTCCCCAAGGCGTGTGGGAAAGGATTCTTTGTCCCTCAGCATATGGAAAACTCCTTCATGCGCTGTCCTCTTTTCACAGCCTGCATTTTTTTGTATTGATAAAACCTCCTTTGGATGCACAACTGATATTTCTTCGCTCACAATGGCGTGGGTTTCTCTTGCATAATGCTAACAAAATATTATGTCTTCCTGAAGAAAAAGAAGCTTCTGACTTTTTCCACGGGTTTGATGGAGGAAGTTACGAGGATTAATTCAACTTCCTCTCATCCCGGGTAGTGGCTTAAGTGCCAGGGGGAAATGGGAAAAGTAACGGGCAATTGCCAACGGGAATGGAAAAATGGGTTGGCAATCCCCGTCTAATTTCCCCATGTGGGAAATTGGGGAATTTTATGCCCGTTTGCCAATCCATGATTTGGCAATTGGCAGAGGAAAACCCACGTGCGGGAAATTTGAAGGAAATTGCCAGGAAAGTGGAAATCGGGTTCGGGAAGCTAACCCAAGTTGGAAACAAAAGCTTACTTCCCTGGCACTAAAACTTGTCGAATGAACTTTAATTTATATTTATTTAATTAAATACTCCTTAAGTGATTTTTTAAAAATTAATTTAATCAAACAAGGAGCAATTAATTAATTAAATATTAATTAATTATTTTAATGTATTTTAATGCATTTTATATGGCAAGGGAAGAGTTCTTGCGGAAAATCACGAAACGAAGACCCAAACGATCACAAAAATAAGACGATTGCAAGGAGTCCAATGAACCATGCAAAGTAATACTTTTCAAAATTTTCTAATTTTTAATTATTTAATTGTTTTTGACAATTTTGCGTAGTCAAAATTGGCTGATAATGAACCCCACTCAATGCACTTTGTATACACCAAACATTACATTTCATATGTCTTACACCATACATACTACATTTATTCTAGCTCTACATATATATACATTATACACATTTTACATTTTGTCTACACATCTAGCATTACATACATTCATACTACATCACGCATCATACATCATACATCATACATCATAGATCATCATACATACATCATACATCATACATCATACATCATACATCATACATCATACATCATACATCATACATCATACATCATACATCATACATCATACATCATACATCATACATCATACATCATACATCATACATCATACATCATACATCATACGTGTAATCATTATATCTACATCATTTTCTATGTGTCTAGCATTACATCATCTCGCATACTACATCACTAGTCCATCTACATACATTACATGCCATTCTATACATTACACTTTACACTTGTTACACATCTTGAATTTTTATTTTACACATAGTATATTTACACATTCTACTCATCATATGGTCATCTATCATCACACATATTACATACTCCTCTACATGTTGCACTCATTTCCCAATGACACACTTTAGTTCCTCATTCCATACTCGACTATCGAGGGTTTACCAATAAAATGGACCTTACATTCATCACGAGTTTATCATTTCACCTTTCATCATGCAACTTTTCAAGCATAGTTACACATGCTTGTTGGTCCGAAAATCTGTTGTGAGAGTAGATCTATGGATAGACGAGCCAACAGTGTGTAGGGCATAGCCCCTCTTTGAGACAACAAAGAGAACCTAGTTTATTGCTATTCTACCAATAGGAACCTATGCAAGTCTTACAGTATTCTACCTTCACGACAAATTTTCAGACCAATAGTTTTTGGCAACTCTACTGGGGATACCAGGCTTACAACCTATTCTTGTGCAGCGGAAGAAGGACTTTCAGGAGCTCCTTCTTGAGCAGAGCTTGATTTGCCCTCTTTATCCTTGCCTTTGACCTTTGGTAGATGCTTTGGCCTGACAGGTGCGTTGCCCAATGGGGATGTAGTGAAATCTACCCCAAGGTAGATAAGGCCATTCATTCTACACCAGTGCTCTGTCCTTTGCAATGTCTCCTTGACCCTTTCTTCAATGGTCTGGGGTGCTTTTGTTCTATCAATCGCAACAAATAGCCAGTTGTCTCCATCTATATCCAGATATACCTGATCAACTTCTTGATTGGCAGTTTGATAACCCTTTGGAACAATGGCCACGCCGTATTGAATAATCTCTGCCAAGGCCAAGCGGGAGTGGTCCTTCCTTCTAAGTTTGACCTCATGGTACAGGTCGATATAGATGTCCTCGATCTGTGGAATATGGATTGGATCGATTTTTTCCTTGGGAAGGCAATTCCTTGGATCAAAAGTGGGCCTCGCCAGGAAGTTGTGCTTCAGATTGAGCAGTTCTAGCTCTGCAACCATTTCCCGGGCTTTGTGGTGAGAGATGCATGTGTATCTGCCCACTGTAAGGGGGAAAGGAGTTCCACCCTTCTTTCTCTTTAGGCACTTCTCATGGTATGTTACGAGCTGTCTGGATAGCTCCAACAGGACCAGCTTGGGGCCAGCGTACCTTGGCAATTTAGTGGGCTCACCTAGGAAGTTAGCTGCCCTGAGATAGGTGAAGGTGGGAAATTGTGTAAATAAGGCCCCCCACTTCTCTGTTGCTGTGACAATGCTCTTGGTCATTCGACCGTGAGTCATGTTGGGCCTCAATAGGCAGATGATGCCATAGAAAAAGGCATCATTGATTTTAGTAAACTGCGGGATGTTGTTCTCCAGCTTCAGCTCCGGGTAGTATTCATATATTTTTACCTGGGGCCAAACCCCGCATCGGCTCAGTGCCGGATAATCCTCTCTCGAGGCTACAACGTAAACTACGTAGGAGTTCATGTAGAATCTCCCCATTGTGGTGAGTTGTTGGAGCTACTCGGATATGGTGCTGCTTATGACCTCCACCCACTCAAAGCGTTGATCTGGCACATTCTTGTTCATAGTTTCAAGGTACCTGAGCATCCATTTGTGAAAGTAATGGGCGTCAGAAAGCCAAAAACTCTACTAAGGAATGTGATGGTGTCGCTCAATTCCTCGGATAAGTCACTCGTGATGAATAACTTTGTGTGGCCATCTGGTTATTACCTTCTTATTTTTCAAGTATACTTCATTCATCAACTGCATGCACTTGTCTTCGTTGTCCTCCCATGCCTTGGTGCGAGTCCTCTTGGCTTCTGACCACAAAATGTTGGTGGTGAGGGATGCCTAGCATGATTTTGAAGTGTCGAGTAGTGAGGTTGATTATGACCTCACCCTTTTCATTTTTGACACACCTTGTGTCTTTGCTGTAACACCGCCCACTACCATCATAAATGCATTGTTTACTTACTTGTGGGGATCCCCCGGAAAAATTCAGTCCACTTCCCACTTGCTTGTCCATCCAAGGACTTCCTGTGACTCTCCTAGTTACGGCTGAGAAATTCTCCATGTTAATGTGATTGAGTTCAAAGTCTCTTATGTCCAGGTCACATTCTGCTTGGGACTCGGGCATCCTGACCCTTTGGTATTTATACTTCATCTCTTCTTCTCTAAGCTTAGCCTTACCCTTTAACTTGGTTGGCTTCTTGGTTGATGTAGACATATATGGATCTGAGTTCAGTTGCTGATCTACAAGAAGAAGAAGAGAAGTCCAATGCCAAAGAGCCATATTAGCTGTCAAATCTTCCATTAAAGCACTACATAATAGAATGAAGAGTTAGCAATTTTAAGGCCTCAGGGTGCAAAAACATTGCAGGCTGCAAAGCTATCAGAATGGTAAGGAACAAATCAGCGCCAAAGGGCACAGGACGTAGGAACACTACATATGATATTATTTGTTATTGTAAGCGGGGTGCGCTGCGCCGTTATGTAGTTTTATACTTGGCGCAAGTAATGTTGGTGTTGCATGGGGCGGGTGCGCCTATGGTGCAAGTATTTGACTGCAACATGGAAGTTTGGTGCGCCAAAGGGCACAGGTTTATTGCGTGTAGCACCAACTTTAGGCACGCAGAAAGGGACTTTGGCGTGGCATAGGAAAGCTTGCATGACATATTGTTGTGGTAAGCGGGGATGCGCTGCACCAGGTTTTAGGATTTACTTGGTTTACACATGGCACAGGGAGCTTATGTGTTGCAATCAATGTTGGTGCGCCATAGGCACGACTGTGTTTCCTGTTGCAAGGGTGGCGATTGCGCCAAGGGGAAAAACGTAGCTTGGAAATAGTTTTTCAAGTTTTCCTTCTCTCTGATAGATTTGTGATCCTTTAGGCTTAACTCCACATTGATTCAAGCGGTGAAGGGGGAAAAGCAAAGAGGTTTGGATTTGTTTTCTAGGCAGAGTCCTCTTGGCCAGCAGATCTGGAAAGAGGAGGAAAACAGATTTGGGGAGAAAGATTGCAAGAATAGCGGGGAGGGGTTTTATGATTCATAGATCCATTGTTTCCTACCACACAAACAATCAAAACAAAACATAAGAGGAGTAAGAACCACCTACCGGAATATATAGAATGTGAGAGATGAAACGGGGTCCACGAACGTGATACGAGGAGGACGGGCGTGCTGACAGGTGCAGAGGAATAAAGTTATCACGTGTTTTTAAATTGTGAA